>JAQPZY010001640.1:2010000-2610000 GCA_029931535.1 Margaritifera margaritifera | reverse complement strand
ATTTATGTGCTAATATCCAATGTAAAGAGATCCTACAAGCGTAACTTTCGCGACGATGCATATTTTACCAGCTGCATAATTTCTCATAAACATTTTATTCGTCCAACTTGAGCAAGATTAAAAGATTATCAAATGATTATCAGTCAAATGAAACAAAATGATGTAGGGAGAGTATATATTTAAACCCATTTTCCGCATTTAAATGTTTAAACGTAGTAATTACTGCTGATGAAATCTCATAATTTAAACTTTTGAAAAGACAACAATTATTTTGCATTCGTTCGTTTTAGTCTAAATACTCTTGTAAAACAATATGTATAGGTTGCATTAGATTGTTATACCGAGCCCGCAAATATATCAGTCCGAAGATAAGGCGCATTACATGAAAAAAGTTAAGTATTATAACTTTAATCAATAGAGGAGTGTTTACAAATAGAACGAGTTTTCAATATTGAGGAACACATATGTTCTTTCAATAGTACATCAATTAAAAAATGTACATCAATAAAAAAAATGTATCCACCAACGCACATTTTAGACAATGGTAACAGCATCATGAATCAACAATTCTTTGAAGCCGATACAGATGAATGGTAAAGTTCTGATGATATTCTTCAGTTTGATAAAAATTGCATTATCATTTCATGCCTCGACTGCTGTTATTCCTATTGCTATTTTGCATTTAAACTTTTCCTTGTCAATATTTAATCACATAATAGTTATAGTTACAGTATACTCATGTGTGTTCTATGTCTGTCTGTCTGTGTCTTTGTGTCTCTGTATGTCTGTATGGTCTCACTCAGAGCTTACTTTGTTGTGCTTCCTTGATGTCTGGGGTGAGTTATAATGTAAATAGTAAGATGTTTTAACTAAGTCATATCAAGTTGTGCAGTTAACATAAATTTCAACCAGTGAACACCCTTGAACTTGACTTTGCCTTCTATGGTTTACTGATGTTTTTATTGACACTAACGCTACTGTGAACTGACACTTTTCCAAGATGCAAGAGCATCTACTAGTATTTGTCTATAATTGCCATACCTTCGTATAGAACAATAAATGTACAGCAAAATCATAATTAAGAATTATTTGCGGAACTGCAGAAAATACTGTCCAGCAAAAGCATGTAGATTTAGTCACAAATTGATACTAGACCATAGCATGCAAATAGAAGTAGAAAAGATGTTATACATTGTGACTTTAAATATGCAATTGTCTTTCAGAATTAATTGATTTTATAGAATTTTTTCCATACCTTAACAGCATTAGTTTTCCAAAACAGTCTGTTTCCATGTTCATAGTTAAAACCATGTTCATAGTTAAAATGATATTATTGCCCAAACTGTTTCAATGAGTAAGTTGCTCAAAATATATCAACTGTTTTTGGTTGGTATCGCAAGAAGCTATCAATTGTTGCTTTTTTTTGGGAGGGGGACTTTTTTGTGTTTTTCGTTTGCTGTTGTTGTTGTTTTCTTCCTTTTTTTTTTTTTTTTGCAACTTTGATAATAAAAAGAAACAAATGATTATGATTGTATTGTGTTAATTGTGAGACTTTGATAGGAGCGAAAATACTTTAACATGCGAATAACAAGGTAATTGTCCACTAAAATGAAATGACTCAAAAAACAAAGAGAGAAAGTTAACTTGCAAACAAAGGAAGAAAAAATTACACACTGGAAAGGTAAATAAAGTTGTTCGAAAATCAGTGGTATTATCCTGTTTTCAGTTGTCTGCAAAGTGCAAATATATGTTTGCATAATATTGCCATTCTTCAAGCATTTTGAACCAAAATTGGAACAGTAAATGTTCACCTTATGTCGCATATATGTTGTATTGGAGAATATTAATGAGCATAGGCAATTAATTCAATTCTCATTGCCCGTGCATCAATATTTGGCCAAATTACTACAGTTTTGTATCAAGATCAGCAAATAACACTAATATCTTACGAATGATCTATTCAAGAGTTAACTTTGAAAATAATGAAAATTATATGCTGCACGCCTAATTTTTGACAAAAAGTTTCTTGTAGATCTTGAAAAAATCCAGTCTGGTCTGATCTCCCCTTTTACATCCCGTAGTACCTGCTCGGCGACAGCGATCAAATAAAAATAGTTTTAGGTTCAAGTCTACTATTGTATACAATTTATCCGTACACATGTTTCTTGTGAAAAAATTCCACTCATTTTAAGGGGTAATTGCTTTCAGCCCATCAGCGACCTTCATTATTTTAAATACGATATTTAATATCCCATCTACAGACTGGTTCCATAGCTCATACAATAATTAGTTTCTTATGAACTAATGGAACTAAACTCTGCCACATGTCAAACTCTAATGAAACTAAAAGTAGAAAAAAACTGTTCAACGCAAATTACAGTAGAAATGTTTTGAGGCAATGTTAGAAAAGTCTGATCAATTTTTGTTTTCTAATTTAGATGTGGTTTTTAAAGGTGACAGGGCTGCCTCTGCCCTTCTTCAACTAAAAAGGAACTGCTGGATAATGATTAAAACTCTTATTAAGCCTCTGTTACATTTAGTCTGACACAGTCTGTGGTATCCAATGCATAGTTTGTTATAAGGGCATTATTTTATGCAAACAAGCAGCATCAGAAAACAAGGGTAGAATTTCTATTTACCTACCTCTGTCACACGGAAACACCACAATACTCAAAAGAATGAGCATAAACGCTACTCTTTTCATCTGTAACATAAAACACGGATGTGATCATGGCGTAAGTCCATTCTGATCGAAAAACCTAATTATAAAGAACATTATTATGATATGTTTATGATAATTATCACGTTTTTTATTGTGAGAATCGTTTCTCTTGCCCTAGTAATTGAAGTTATGAAATACATTGTCATTGCAGATCTTGATTGTTTAAAACTCAAGGTGGAATTCTATGTTATTGCTGGAGATTTTTAACGTTGTCTTTGCTATTAGCAGTTTGAATATAATGATAACAAGGTAAGTAAGACAGTTATTTAGAGGTTAACTAATGTGTATGCCTTCACAATCAATGCTCATAAAAGACCTGACGTGCTGTGCTACATCACAAATATTGGCTGCGCTTCAGTTCAAACATAGGTGAAATGCAAACTGTCTGTTTCTCATTATAATATTGTTTCAATAAGAAAAACATTCTTCCATTGTTTTCTTATCACAAATACAGCAAGATGGTATAGTTATATTGCATTTGCATTGAATAAAGCGTATTAAACGTACATTCCATTATTTTCTCAGGAAAAAGCTCCAAATAGAGATCATATTATATATATATATATATATATATATATATATATATATATATATATAGTTTTAAGAAATTAGGTAAATGATTAATATAGGCAATGTATGATATGAAGAATTACGCGTGTAGGAACAATTAAAGTAAATTTGGTCTGACAACTGCAGTTAGTTGCACATAGCACCGTTTAACCAGATTGAGTTTAAGCCCAGTCTTAAACTCGCAAATGAAGATAACTGATTGCAAGTACTTACCATTTCAATTTCGAATGTAGATTTATCTAAATATCGTCGCTTGTAATGTAATCTATAGGAAATAAAGTTAAAACTATTATGTAGATTCCAGTAAATGGTAACTTTATGACACACGACAATAACATTCTCCAGCAAATTAAAGATTTGTATTTTTATTTTTAACAAAGTAAAAGAGTTAACAGTTTGGATATTATATGCAATACATTCAAGTGAGAGTTATATGTAAATTCTATTAGTTATGTCTCAAGAAAGCATGACATTAGTTTGAACAATGTAAAACACAAAATATTGATAACCGACATGACAATTTAAAGAATCTATCAAAAATATGTTAAAGCATGGGGGCGTGACAAATATTAATGTACATAGACGTGATACAAATATGTAAAAATATACACATTTAAGTACATTAGTCACAATAGAGTTTGAGACACTTATATGTAACAATATATTTCCGAAGTCTTAATATACATTTAACTGCAGTGAATATATTTAAATATATACCTTCGGCCAAAGCTGACCTTTTGAAAACCTGATTGTAGCACAATTGTTTGAGAAATAAATCTGTACGTAAATTCAAGTAGATAAAGTATATATTTAAATTGGGCAAGGTAAAGCAGCTCGCAAACCTTGGATAAAAAAAATGGAAATTTTATAAAGGCAGTAAAAATTGTGTACGTTATCTTCATAGCAGAATCATTTGGAACATTTGCAATCGATAAAATCCATTTACATAAAAGGGCCAATTGTTTCACTTGAAGTGTTCGTGTTATATTTTGCACAAATAGCAAAGATTACCTGCAGACTGATATTCAATCAGTATCTTTTAATACATTGAAAGATACGATATACATACAATTACAATTTTTGCCACCTGGCTTACCTTGGTTTGAATTTAATCGAACAATATATCATAATATGCATCAATCATATTTATATGTTGTGTACGTCCTGTGATTGCCGCTAAATGTTCGTCACAAGTCGAAATCAAAAGTGTGTTGACCGTTGCCTGTTTATTCGTGCGATTTTATTGTGTGACATAATTTGTGCAACAAAATATTTAGATGATAACCTTATCTTGTCTTTTAGAATGTAAATGATTGATGCCATATTGTAACTTCAACTTTCAAATGGCGTACTCTTCTTTTGACTTCCTTACAAGTACAGGTTAACCAGTTCACTAGACGGGCGACATGATAGTGGCAAGTAGCCGTTGAACAATTGCTATATTTACATGGTAAATTTCCCTTGTTGCTTTATTATCTTTGCTAATATGACATTTATGCAAGATTATCTAATGTTGGTCTAAAGGATAACTATTTTCATTCTGGCATCAGAATTAAATTATTGAGGGTGTTCTCAACAATAATTTACATATGTAGATCATATTGAAGAGAGACAAATATCGCCTTTGAGTATGGGATCTTTCGTTTAGAAACATAATTACAAGAAGAAAACATAAGAAAAAATGAAAAACAAACCATTGAATTGAGTCTCATCCCGCTTAACTTACTTTAATTGCTTCATAAAATTTCCAGTTACCAACTTAAGGGGATTCACATTTTGTCATCCCTAATATGTTCTTTGAAAAGTTCAATTTGCAACAAGTACATTTTATTTTTCACAAAACTGATCTATCTTATTTCTCTTCTTTCACATCAGCCTGGGTTACCATGTTTCTTAAATATCACCAAGCTTAAAACAATTTTGTTAATTGGTTTTATACCAAGCAATGGAGATTTCCACAAAAGATGCATTGTTATGCCAAATATATAATTTTTGAAGTGTATATACAATATTTGGCAGTATATGCATCATATGAATGTAAATGTTGAATCAGAACAATGATTAATATTGCTTCTGAAATACAAATCTCGACATTGTCTTCTTTCACAATAGCGTAGCTCAAACCAAAACTAGTTATCATATTACAGGATTTCTAAAACTTCATTTCGATTAATACATCTAAGAATAGACGGAATAAATGATAAAAGACGTTCATGAAAAAAGTGAGGTCATGTGTCCTCTTCAGCATTGTACAAAAAACATTAATTGCTTATAAAAGTTATAAAACATGTGTAAATTTCTCTTTCCTTTTCGAGACACTCAGAAGAATTAAAGTTAAGGGATATGCTGCTTAAAGTATAAACAGCAAGTAAATGAATCAGAAAATACCCTTTTTGCTCAGCAGCTTGCCCATACAGCGATTATTTCCACACACATAACTTTACATCACCAAGGCTACCATTATCTATTACCAAACGATTGGATCTAACGTCTTCGTATCAGATTGTATATGCTGAGTTAAGAAAGAATGTATATTTGATATATACATTGATTTTCTATAAGTAAGAAAACCATATTCATAGTATCGTTGCTATTATTAGATAGGTTCGTGTTTGTGATTTTGTGAACTCCATGTTCTTTACCATTAAACACAAACCATATTTAATGTTTGTCATCAATGTGGTATTGGCTTGATATGAAGACAAATGAATGTATGTGAATTAATATCTAAACCCCGTCAAAACTGCTTTAAAACCTATCATTGTCCATGCGTCTTTGCTTCCTGGAATGGTTTTGTTTTCCGGACGTGCTCTATATACAATTACCATTAGTGTGTCTTCTATCGGTTGAAACTTAACTTAGTTTAATTGCACCATGAAATATCCATGGTTCCAAGCTTCTTGCCTAATATGCTCTTTGAAATATAGAATTTGGAAAGAATATTTTTATTTTTTCAAACACTGGTCTGACCTAATCTTTATTCCTTCATATGAGTTTGGCTTGCCAAATATAATCAAACTTACATACCTTTGATGCATGTGTACAATAAGCAATGGAGATTTTCACGAAGTATGCATCTCTTTCAGTATGAATAAAATGTTAAGTAGTGTATGCTACGACAGTTTAGTTCAAACTAATAATAGCCTTTAATGTTATAGGATTTTTAAAATTATATTTAAATAATAAGACAAATTCCAAGCAAAATAATGCGTTCACCTTTCAGCTCCATATTGTAAGAAAATGAATTGTTGATAACGGTTAAAAAGAACCTTCTCTAATATATCGTGTCTATAAAAGCTACTCACAAGGATTAAAGTTAAGGAATATGCTGACTGAAGTAAGAAAAGCAATAAAATTAAAATTTAATACCTTTACCACAGCAGACTGCGCCAGTTATCAATTAATTCCACATGCGAGTGCGTTTTAAATGAAATGACATGACCAAGGTTACCCTTATCAACAATCAAACGATTGGATAAAACGTATGTGTGTTAGATTTACAATGTTGAGTAAAAAAATGTCCTTTGATAAATAAATTGATTTTCTATAAGGAAGAAAAAATGTGCATGATATCACCGATATGACTGGACACGTTCGTGTTTGTGATCTTTAGAACTCCCTGTTTACTTCTTTTAAAGAAGAAATATATTCATCATATTGATATTTCATCAAGGTGGACTTGGTCTGATACGGAGAACAGAAACGTTAATTACAATTGATTATTCATCTACAAAGCAATGTTCAGATGGTATTCGAAACCTTCAAAACTACTTGAAAAACAAAAGTGCCTAAACGTCTTCGATTACTGAAACGACCACTTTTTTCCACTCAGAGGTTTTTGCCGTATAAACTAGTATCAACAGTAGGAGTCTTCTATCTGTTAAAACATTCCATACAATGGAAGAGTTATATATTGTTGTTTCCAAACTATACACTCGAATAGACTCCGTTTCATATTTCAAATCTGACACGTTGAAGTGAACTGGGAGAGATTCGATTGGAAAATATCTGAAATTCAGCTGCTTAATCATCTGATCTGTGTTTGCATGACCCATACAAATTTGTAACAAATAGCCTGTTTGTAATGATCTCCATTTAAATTAAGAAGAACTAAAATCGTAGCTTCAATCTAAATAGGATGAGTGTAACTTTATCTTAGAAAAAACAATGATTTGAAAATAATTTTTGTGTTAACTACGGTATCACAATCAGAAAATACAACCATCCATTCATCCATCCGTCTATCATTCACTCCATCCAACCATTATTGTATACGTGCATACGTACATACATACAGACATACATACATACATACATACATACATACATACATACATACATACATACAAAAATTCATACATACATACATACATACATACATACATACATACATACATACATACATACATACATACATACATACATATTGCTTTCCTTTCCTTTACACTAATAATATTATATTCAGCATATATAATTTTACAAAAGGTTAACGAATTTAAATGATTATCTCAAAAGTTAATGGAAAATAGAGTAGATGGCAGATGGATTCAACTACAACTGTCTTTGCCTTCCGATATTTTTTCATCTTTAAGAATTTAAACTTTTACAAGTCTTTCTCGCAAAGTTCCAGGAATAATTCCCCTGAAGAATAACTTGAATTTCTATCTCTGTGACTTTTGCATCAACAATATAAACACTTACTTGCGGCTTTATAAGAATACATGTAACATCGTAGATTCAGGATGCTGAATGTCTCTGGACTGAGGAATATGGAACGCTGACATGAATATGTGGAGGATAATCCAAGTTTGCATTGCGATTGTGTTTAATAATTCACACTTGTCAGCGAACTACTGACTTACATAATTTCAGATGCGAGTGAATTATTACACACAATGGCTTTTCTACATGTAACATCTATTATTGTTTTTGTTACATGCAATGTGGGAAAAACATTAAATCACACTAATCTATTTTATAGTTGTTGTTTCAATGTGTCAACGTTGAGCGAATGAAATTATTGCATCAACCGTAATCGTACAATAATATGAACGAACCATCATATCATGACGTATGAAAGGTGACAGCCCATACAACGTAACTTCATACGACACACGTTTCTAAAATATTTTGTGTGCGCATTTGTTACACCATGTTACACGAAAAAAGGTATAGCAAGATCAACTTCAAAATATACTAATTCATAAAAAATGACGATCATATATCTTAGACTACTCACCGCAGTGTAATTCAAGTTCAACGTTATTGTTATAAATTCTCCACACACACACATATATATATATATATATATATATATATATATATATATATATATATATATATATATATATATATATCGTCATGACACAACTGTTGCATGCGTCTGATGCAACGTGATATCCCCCCTGAATTGAATTTATGTAACTTTTTGAAAATCAAATTAAGAAAAAAGTTTACTTACATTCTCGTTAGTACTTCCTTATTAGTAGTGTGTTAAATATCCTTTAGAATAAGTAACTGTACGTATTCTCCTTGGAGTACACTGTTGTAAAGTTGTATGTGGCATAGAGGTATTAAGAACCAAGTTACAGTGAGCACTCTTATGGAGTCATCTCCGGATCTTATCTCATCAATATTTCACTGAATTTCATATAAGTAAATTTACGTATTCTCCTTGGGGCACGCTGTTACAAGGTTCTTATGTGGCACAGAGGTATTGACACCAAGTTACAGTGAGCACTCTTATGGAGTCATCGGCTTATCTTATCTCATCAGTATTTCGTTGTATTTCATAATGCTCGAGATATGTTAAATAATATTAATATATGAGCTCTGTGAGGGCCATATCGAACAATAAATTCCATTGTCGGCCTTCCATTGATGAATCTTCAAAGTCTCCAGGGAGGAGCAGCTTTCATTTTGAAACAAATACCTCTGTTTGGAAAAGTGTCTTTGTGAGAACAGGCCACAAATGACTATCCAAAATGTTGATAAATTTATGATCGTTGAATTTGCCATCAATTTTTACCAATGGTCCCATTACATAGTACGTTAAACATCCCCACACCAACACAATTTTGTCCTTGTGGTCAATGTGAACAACGGGTTCAGAGACGCAGGGGTAGGTAACATTCATTGCGTTTTCTAATGTTAATTATGACCAACCATCTCCTGACACTCATACATAAATTTCACTCTAACACATCCATTTTGCAAAGTCAATCTTAAATTTCCCCATACGCTAATTAATTCGCCAAATTCCCTCCACAACACGCCTAAAATATCGTTCAAAATACAAACGCATCTGGACGGTCTTTGTGCATACTGGTATTGACGCTGACTGATTTTATCCACTTGAGAGATCCACCAATTCTACCTCTTGTTTATTTCAGGAGCCTGTTGCACAGAGTTGTTTCAAAACTTCCAGCATCTATGTCTTCCTTATTATGGTGTAGTTTGCGGATAATTTTGCCAGGTGCCATTTCTTTGCATTTTTTAGTTATTTTCTTGGCACGATATTGGTTTACTTACTAAATCATCAAACAAAACTAAACACACATTGCTGAAGGTCTTACCGTTGAGATGCATAGATACATTTACAACGGCATACCATATGTTATTAATCTCCCGATAATCTTGATCAACCTCAAAGAATACCTTTACCGGCTTTATTTGGAGCATTACGATTTTAAAAAGATAGAAAAGCAAAGCCGAAAGGAAAGGAATAGCAAAAGAGGGCTGATCTAGCTGATATATCTTTTCTATCTATGCATATGATACAATTTAACAAAATGGTTAGTAATCTATTACAACAGTTCTCTCTCTCTCTCTCTCTCTCTCTCTCTCTCTCTCACGCACACACACGCACACACACAAACTCTAACACACACACACACACACACTCACACACTCGCACAGAACTTATATCTTTATGTTTCATATATTTAGTTAACAAGGTTTACTCTTTTTCTTTTCTCTTTCATTTAGTGTTACTACAATTTAAAAGATTGTGAGAATTTCTTTTGTGTCATTCTACATTTGAATTAAACGTAAATAAAGTACATGTACATAACATGATTTAAATGGAGACTATAATGAATTCATATTTATTACCAAATAGCTTTAAAACCTTTGGAATTAATTGGCATATTCATTGGTCTCTTTCTTTGAAATATTTTATTTGTTCGTGTATTTGCAATATTGGTTGCAAGATTTATGGCTAAGATTCAATTTCGTTCTTTGAGCCATTTCCAAAAGTAGGGATGAAAGGAGAATTATATTGACTAAACTGTTAAGCGGAGAAACATGATATAATTTTCAGTGACCCGTTTAACTGATTTAAGAGCATCGGTAACATAAATTATATCATGGTGGGAGGGCGCCCAAAATAAATAGAGGGTAGCCTACCAAGATAACAATGGACATTTGATATGGCAGGTGGGAACTTACCAAGCTTCACAATCATAAATCTACAAGGCAGCAACAACACGAAGAACAAAAAACAAAGATTACAAGTAAATATACAAGTAAATGTATCTGCACTCTTGACCATAACATGCAAGATTGCACGCGTGCGCTAAGAAAACGTGACTATGCTTTCGCACATTTTCACCATTGGAGTAATGACAAATTAACGCTTATTATATCTGACATTATTAAAGCATGCATGATGTTTATGTCTTGGGATGTACAAAGCATTCATTTATTGTAGAAACATCTTCGATTATACATAATTTTCTTGCATGCGCATACATTTATTAAAGTTACAAAACGATTGAGCAATGATCAACTACAACAGTTCTCATTCTCTCTCTCTCTCTCTCTCTCTCTCTCTCTCTCTACATGTATGTACTCTTTATATTCTTAAATTGTTTTCTTTAATTGTATATTTACAACAGCTTGTCAAATGTAAACGAAGATGACTTCGTCTACACTGGGTTGTCAATGTATCTGGTAAAAAGTAAAGGCGATGTCAAAATTTAGACGATGCCTACTACCTTGATACGGATCTGGTGACTTGACAGTCCAACACAGGGTCTCTTATTTTATGAATTCATTTCACATTTGAAATATTCTCTGATCATTTTATGTTCCATTTGGAATCAAAGATATTTATATTCCTTCATAAAACTCACGGATTACGTAATTAATAATCGAACGCAACTACACTTAAAATAATCTGCAACAGAGAAGGATTCGTACCTTTAAATAAAGTTTTTCTCAATTATCATTAACTTGCAGATAAATAAATGCTATATAAAGCCTCTAGAATTTAACATAATAGCATACTTTAGAAACTTTAAGTCTTCGTCATAAATGTTTATACTGAATTTATGTCACGAACAAAACTTGTAGGCATTATGCGAAAGAAAACTTTTATACATTTAAAAAATATTATAATGAATTTACTGGTCCATAACTATCCAATCGAACATTTTTAATTGCAGATTAAAGTCTATAAACATTTAACATTTCTGAAATTGTTTATATTGCATTTACAGATAAGTTTACAAATGTGATATTGAGGTGATTATTCTACACTTACTTTTACATCCGATATTCGAACCTCAAATTCTCGAATTAGGTAAAAGATCATACAAGCTGTCAAAAGTTTTCTAAGCATCAACGCAGCCTTCCATTTCTTTGCCTCTTAAAAAACCGCATGGCCTAATACCTTGGTGAATTTTTATCACAGGAATATGTTGATGATTTAGGATGTCTTGAGCAGCCTGAAGAAGATTTATACACACTACCAACGCCCAATTTCCAACTGAAATTTTGACTCTATAAAGATCATAGATTTAACTTGTTTATAGGTCCATTGGAACAATAGTGAGGAATATATTATAAATACTTTTTCCCCAGTATGTTGTAACGTAATTAAAGGGAACAAATTCAAACAATTCAAATGGAACTTTTCTAACCATTATAAAATGTCATGTCACCATCATTTGTCTTAACCGTATTGGTGGTTTCTTCATTTATATGGATATCATAGGGTTCATCGAGGTCTTTCATTGTCCACCATTATTGGTTTCTTCCATCTATCCATAATAATTTAATAACCTTGCTGTCAAAATGACTTTTTCAAATATTTAAGAATACTTCGTATTTTTCTCCTTACCCACAACCCAAATAGTTCTAAAACTTATGAGCATTTTCCGAAATTTGTCATTATTAATTGAAATGAGCACCTATATTTTGCTATCACTAAGTCCTTCGTATTCCACCATTATTGGTTTCTTCCATCTATCTTTAATAATTTAATAACCTTGCTATCAAAATGACTTTTTCAAATATTTTAGAATACTTCGTATTTTTCTCCCCACCCACAACCCAAATAGCTCTAAAACGTATGAGCATTTTCCGTAATTTGTCATCATTAATTGAAATGAGCACCTAAATTTTGCTATCACTAAGTCCTTCGTATGTTGTCTTGGAAATATTTCATAATCTTTTTGCAAAGCTTCAATTTCTAAAAACTTTGTCATTATTCATCCGTTGTCGTCATCGTATATTTTTTCTCATACAGTATTTTATCATTTGTGATCCTCCATTTTGTTACTTCCACCTGGTGCTTTAATCATGATCTGAGGTAATTATCACTATCTCTGAAATGCTTTTAGCTTGAAGCGTCGCAGGCCACGTTTTTGTAATTATGATTTAAATGACATCTCAGCAAGGGAATTATCATGCAGGAAGCATGGATATATCTTACAGTTTGTTATTCTATTCATAAAGCTGTAAGTATATTTAAAAAATCATCTGACCTATATAAAGTGGTGGTAAGTGTTTGGAATATTGTGTAAATCATACAGTATCAGGGTGCGAAGTTTGTCCACATGTTGGTAAGATCCCTTTTTGATCTGCTGTCATTTAATTTGTTTTTAGGTTTTGGCTTTATCAATATTCGGGATAGAAACTATATTCAGATCTCTGAAGATAACAAGTGTTTGATCAAAAAGCATCATTGTCATTATTTCATTATTGGTACTTTATGTATGTATATATATATATATATATATATATATATATATATATATATATATATATATATATATAGTGTGGCCCTGTTTAAAAACACAATCGCATTCTACCTGGTAGAAGTTTGTTTGTGGTTAAAATTTATATCAGACAATTAGAGTTTATCAAGAATGCTACTTCTAGCCTAAAGAATGTCTCATACATTACGCTAAACGTTATAAGTTTGTGTGATTTAATTATATTCTTTTAGATTCAATTATATTCTTTGAACAAACAACATATATTAAGTAGTTTTCTTCTGGACCTACATGTATATGTTTTGCATTTCTTTAATGTCACCAAACGCTCTACATGTTGCTGTGCATATTTTAAGAACCGTCTGTTTTGTACATATATATATATATTACAATCGGAGAAGAAGAAGGAATTTATTATATGCTGAGATAGATTGTAAAGAAAAAGGAAAAGTTCAATTTAAAAAGCATACTCCAGAGAAGGAGAGAGGAAACGTTTAGCTGCACCATTAAACATGTAAAAGCATAATAAGATATATTATTGCAAACGAACGGCAACCATATAAATATTGCAAGTATGGATGTTCCTAAGGATGCACTTGAAGAAACTCCCATGTATTGTAATCAACTTACCTAAAACTGATATCTATTTTGAAAGCGTTTATGACCAGATTATAAAGCGATCTTTGTTACAGCTTGGTGATAAGTGTAAATTCAATAAACCGTTAATTTCCATTAATTACTTTGTTCCATTCATACCACATCACCCTTTGATTTCTATTAAACAGTTCTTATGCATATCGTTTTGAAGAAATTCTCAGTAGCGAAATTTTCATATTTTAATAGATTTTCCTGCAGGTGTAATTGTATCTTAGAAAATGTAAATGATAACAACAAGGATCCAATAAAAGATGCACGTCGAGGTAAATGAGGTACAGTTCAGTTTTTAAATATATCAGTCCACACTTGTGATTTATTGGATCATGTGTCTGTATAATAAATAAATAATGTATGTGTTTTCTTTCAATTAAAATATTTAGTAGTATATAGGATACATAACGGGTCACCTTTCGTGCAACATTTACAGCACACTTATTAAATTGTAATGAATGTACCTGTAACAATGTCAGTTGTAAAATAGCATTCGTGATGTCATGATGTAGATAATCAAGTGGTTTAATTGATGGTGCATATTTCAATCCTTTCTCTTCGGGGCAATATGTAGTGAATAGTATAGTTTCATTATAGAGCATTTATTGTACATAATTAAATATTATGAACATGCATTGGTAACATTATACTTTTAACAGATGTCAGGGCACATTTGTGATTTAGTTTATCAAGTGGTTTAATGAGTGGTACATTTATGTATTTTCTTTCAGTTACATATGTATTCCTTAGTAAATCATCTCATACTTTCCAGTTTTTAGTAAGCATGTTATGCAGTGAATGGCATCTTTTTCTGAAACTTTTAGTATAATATTCACAGAACAAGAACATTTTAAGTTTGGTTTGGTTTTGTGGGTTTAACGCTGTTTTTCAGCACACGACTGGCTATAATTGGCGGCCAGTACATTTGGTAGAGGATGAACCCGGGAAGAACACCCAACAAACGGAAGGCTGTTGCAAGGTTTCTCACATATCCACGTTGGCTGAGCAGTGACTCGAACCCACACCTGCAGAGGTGAGATGTGAGTGATCTGTAAAGGCGAGCTCCTCAGACCACGTGGCCACACGGGGTCCCTCATTGTAGGAACATACATTCGCAACAGTACAAGTTGTAAATACAGATAGCAGTCACCAATGCGATTCAGTTGATCAAATGAGTGCATTAATCGTGTATTTAATTATTCGTTTATATTGCGCTATATTGTGGTCAATATATACTCTATAGGTCACCTTTATGTGTACTATGTTCATTATAATTAATTGTTACGAGTATGTTTCTGTAACAATATACTACCTATCTATAGATACAAGCACACTTGTTAGTTAATGAATTAAGTGGGTCAACTGATGGCGCAGCTATAATGTTCCCTGTTTCGCTGACATACTACTGCTATTTCTAGCTCACTTTGTTTCTTTGTCATTTCAATCTGTTTTAATTCCCATTAATATGTTTCGTTTCCCCGTGTTGCACAGTCTGTGTTTACCCTCTTAGGAAGTTAAATGCATCTTATGTGTATATCTTAAGATCATTGATACTTGAAAATACTTTTAGGGACACGATTTAGCTTTTTGTATAACTATATGTAATCGTCAAACAAGCTAAATAGCAATTAACTACAATGGTCGGTTCAAAATGTCTAATATAAGCAGCGACTAACTTCCAACATATGTACATTTCTAAATATATTTTGTTTTGCTTTTTTTATTTGTATTTTGTATTTTTCTCTAACATATTAACAAAGATTGATTGCTACTCAATCTTTTCCTTAGATCACAATGTAAACATTATGCATAGCGAGGTTCGGCGTGAGGGAAATGCACTTTTTAGGACTTTAAGTTTCTGTTATTATTATGTTTTAATATAGTTTTTGTTTACCTTTGTAATTGTCCTTCATATTTTATACTCTTCTTTATCAGTTTTCTTTCGTTCTCGTCATTTGATGCATTATGGCTAGTTGCTTAAGTGAGATTATATATGTGTAAACAGATTGTTCTAAAATGATTCACAATAAATGCTGAAGGGTTTTGTGTCGATAGGAAAAGACAATAAATATGCATGTGGGTAAGAAATAAGATATATTGAAATATGTTGTTAATTTTGTTTTATTTCTTTTCACATGAAATTCATTGGACTACCACCACTTCTAACATTGGACGTAACATGATGTATTCTTTAGTGGTACTAGTTCATCTAGTACAGGAATAGCATTTTCGATCAACTCTGATTTTTCCAATATCACTCTTGTAATCAGAAACAAACTTATACCCGGTATAATGCGAGTTTTGAAAGCAAAGTTTCCAATTGGAGTAATTCTCTTCATGTATATATATATATATATATATATATATATATATATATATATATATATATATATATATATATATATATATATATAATATGGATATATAGTTTATATGCATGAATCCAATAAGACGATGCTGCCTTTTTCATACATTCATATTTGTTGGACATCAGTGATCAAATAATGAAGTTCTAAACCAGAATATTGATAAAAAGGCTGTAAAAGTTCTTGCAAATCTAAAACAGAAAGTAACTTAATGAGATCATTGCAGCAAGGCATCTTATCGACATTGGAAAACTTTGCATCCTAATACCTAATTTATATCGTATTCCAAACATAAACCACCATTTATAACTGCATGTTTGGTTCTTTTTTAAATATCTTTAACTGTATGAATAAAATAAATATATCAAATTAATTATGCATCCTTTATTGATAGTATATGCAATTTTAAATTTAATGTTTTGGATTTGCATCTTTAATATCTTCTAATCTACACAATTCATAATAACAACAGATAAACGCAGGATAAATGCAAAACTATAATTTTCTTTATCAATAACGATTGATTTTTATCTCTCTGCTTCATTACGACAGAAATAAAATATGTTTAAATGAATTAAACATGCGATCCCGCTTCCAAACTGGTATGGAGCAATTTGCATTTTGTACCTCTGGTCCTTGTGGAAGCTTTCTGGTCTTGTTTTAAAATTTTATTATTTGAATTTAATATAGGTCTATGGTTACATGAAAAATTAATTATAACAGAAACAAGTTATCTTTCTACTTCACGTTTACACGTGCATTTCTTCCTAAATCGAGCCTTAAATAGCTACGCATTTGCAATGATGCCGTTTTCAATACATTGACTTAAGCGTGGTGCAGTCTTCAATGTATTGATGCTAGCGTGGTGCAGTGGTGTACTGGCCATTGGGCATACCGGGACAAATCCCGGTGGGCCGCCGCAAAAACATCCGTTTTTACCGGTGTTTTACTGGTGTGAGCAAAACGCCGGGCCTGTCCCGGCAGATAAGTCCAGGGCCGAGTTGCTTACCCAGTACACTCCTGGCGTGGTGTCGTCTTAAATACGTTGATGCAAGCGTGCTGCGGTCGTCAATACATTGATGTAAGCGAGTTAAATATGTAATATGCCTATACTTAATTTAATTTACATGGTTTTAGTCTGGAGATTATAAAAAGTACTCTGTAGCTACTCTAGGGAGTACGATTTTATTATTTGTTAGCTATTTGTGTTTGTTTTCCAATACATACTGAGTTTAATAAATATATAATGTTGGTAGCGTGGGATGAAATCCATTTTTAGAGTTAGAGAAATGGCAAATAAAGAATGACATTCAATAACGCAATTTAAATCAACAGTTACAAAAAGTATGCTAAGTACCTGCACAAAATGTGCGGTTTGGTAATATGGTTTCCCGTATTTCAACATCAACATTACTCTAGCAGAGTTTCAATTATGTTCTCAATACAAGTTTTCAAGAAGTACCTGTAGCTTCAGTAGAAGGTAATGAAGGAAAAAAGAATACTAAGTGTGTGCAATGTTCTTATCAAAGTACGTATAACTACATTTACAGAACACAAATTGTGTATAGTATAATCGAAGTATAATATAATAGTATTCTAATAGTTTAATATCAGTGGAGATACATGTGCATTTTTAAGGATTATAAGTAGTAGGGAAGGGTTTAGAGGGACAAAAAGGGCACTTGGGGGACGTACGAGAGTTTAACATGGAGAGGGCACTTGGGGGACGTACGAGAGTTTAACATGGAGAGGGCACTTGGGGGACGTACGAGAGTTTAACATGGAGGGGGCACTTGGGGGACGTACGGGATTTTTAACATGGAGGGGGCACTTGGGGGACGTACGGGAGTTTAACATGGCGGGGGTCTCTCTATAAGGACAACGGGAGGGAGGGAGGGAAATAGAATTAATCTTTCTTGAAAAAGGGTGGTCCTGAAAAAGGACCGTTGGTTTTTTTGTTAGAGTTTTATTTTAGAGGAGGTGTGGGCACCTCCCTGGCTTTGCCCTACATGCAGGGCAGCTCCCCCTCCATGTTTCTTCATTTTGTTTACATGGAGCTGTGAAGCTCGACGGAGGATGAGTCGCTTCTGGCTCCCAATTCTCCTTCTCCTCCATCATAGGGTGGGGTCTAATTGGTATTTTCTTTTCCTTCTCCTCCTCCTCCCTTTTCTCCACTTCATGAAGGAGGTGCCAGGCCACCTCTAAATGAACTCGGATTTGCCTTACAATTTCGACGGTATTCATCTTGGTTAAATAAAACTAGATAGCTTAACCAGTGAATACGTGGTTTTAATATACTAGAAGCGCGAACGTGAAGGAAAACATCCCTTACACTTAAAAACAAAAAAACATTACCCACTACCCTGCGTCTGACGTCATTTGTTCTACGTCATTCTTGGCTTCGCGGAGTTTACACTCTATGAACCCTGACTCTAAAAAAGCGCGGACCTAAAAGAAACTACTTTTGATAAAAATCAAAACTACACACCATATTAATTTTTGTTATTTTTTTTTAAAAAAAACTTACACACTATCAACTTTTTTGGGAAGGGAAATTTTTTTTAAAAACAAATCAAACACACAAACACACTATCTACATTAATTTTTTTGGGATGGAAATTTTTTATATATCATCAATCACACACCACACACTATCTACATTAATTTTTTTGGGAAGGGAAATTTTTTAAAAAACAAATCAAACACACAAACACACTATCTACATTAATTTTTTGGGATGGAATTTTTTTTATATATCATCAATCACACACCACACAACTCATATAAGGGTTTTTTTGTTTGAGGGGTGGTAGACTATCAGAAAAAAAATATATATATATAAAACACACACTTATAGATATTTTTGGCAATATTGGAGAGAAGTAATCTTTTTCTAGAGATTGGGTGGCCCTAAAAAGGACCGTTGGGTTTAAAGAAGTTTATATTTTTTAAAAACTTCTTTTAGGTAGATGTAGCCGTGGCAGCTCCAGCAGGTCGGCCACGTTTAGCGATAGTGGGTGGTCTTACCGCTTTCAGACAGGCAGGTCTCTTTCTACTGAAAGTGAAAGCAAAATCATCGCAGTCAATCTTACATAAGACTTCACCGTCAAATTGCTTGCTGGATTGCTGCTGAAGAAGTTGTTGCTGCTGTTGCTGCTGCTGCTGTCTTTGTTGCTGCTGCTGTTGCTGATGTAGACGTTGTCCTGCTTCCCATTCTGTTCTTTCTCTAAGTATTTCTTCTCTCATGACTTCTTCTACTAGATCATGAGCCATTTGAATGAACGTCATGGTCTTTCTCTCTGGGTTGGTCTCCATCAAATGATTCTTCACCCTCATTATGTTCACCATAGCTTCATTCAACTTTGTAATCTTGGTGGCAGCCATCTTCTTTTTTCTTTCTTCTTGGAACACTGTTGAGATCTTGACGAGTCAACGAGAATGACTACACTGGCTAGTGAACCGCCTTATATGCTTAACGCGCGGACGCGATGGAAAACATGGTAAGATTTTTTTCAGATGATCGACAGGGAGATCATAGATAGATAGAGAGGTTTTTTAGATCGATAGAAAGAGAGAGAAAAGAACATATTCATTATTTTTTTTCAAATTTCAATAAAAAACCACACAACACCATTTTTTTTCAAACAATTCACAAAAAATGATATTTATTCAACAAGAACTATGTTAACAATTAACAAGTAACTATGAAAATTTTTTTCAAACAGGAACATATTTACAAGGTTGACAACGTTGAGAAGGTAAAGTAAATGTGAAACTTTCTACATCGACATCATTTTGATGTACATTACGATGGTGAGCTAAAGACAAGAGATAACCATAACGTTCACAAAACCATCTTTGTACTTTAGCATCATTTCTAACATAGTCACTATCAAAATAAGTGAGTAAATGTTCTAAAGAATATCCAAGACTGCGTTGATGAAGATAATGAACACAATATTGTCCACACACCATTGAATCGGATCCTTGTAGTCTCACATTATTGAATCGAGTCGAGACGGCATTTCTTCTCATAAACTCGATAATGTCTTTTTCCAAAGGAGGTAATCCATATGAATCAAAATATTCCACACAGTGTTCATTGGGAAAGTACACGGTAATCCAATGGCTTCCTGGTAGATGACTGTCGTCAGTATTGATGACATAAGCATGAACGTTTTTTGGTTTACGATGAGGTAGTTCATCTTTAGCACATACCACAGGATTCCAAGAAGAAGTATAGGAACTACGATTCAATAAGTAATGAAGTTCCCTTGTATCCATTTTTTTCTCCTTCTTCAACAACAGAAATATTGAGTCAGCAATGCACACCTGACTTTGAACTTGAATTGATCTGTCTTGTAATTCCAGGAAAATTTATCTCGGATAGGTTTTTCACTCTGTTCAATGAGTCCTTCGATCCGTTTGATCTCCTTAGGAATGAGTGGAGGAGAAGAATATTTCTGCAAGATTTTATACCACTTTGTCAACACGTCTGTTTCTGAGATGTTTGACCAGGCATCTTCCAAAAATTCATCCAATTGTTCTTCGCCTGTTAACATCAAACATTTGTCGTGTTGTATCTGACTGGGATGATCGGTTTGACATCCATAACATTGTTCTTTAATCAGTCTGTTAATGATGAATTTCAATTCCTCAGCATAACAATCCACTAACTGTTTTTCGTGTTCTGGCCATCGAGAAGGATAAAATCCAACAAACTCGGTAACAACAGTATTAGTCTCTTCTTTTTTAGGTTCTGAACGAATGACTTCGTCATCATTATCATCCTCTTTGGTGATAGTAGTTGGTGACTGGTGAATCCCTTCACAAAATCCCTCATCTATTTCCATAGTCTCTTCTCTGTTCTGCATCTTTTCTTTGTTTCTTCTTCTTCTTCTTCTAATAGTCTACAATGACTTCTCTCAAACTGTTGATCTCTAGAGTGTTATCAAACTCTGCAAACAAGACGACGTTCACTGTCTGGGCTAGAGGTTGACCAAACTGAAGTTCCACACGAAGTGGTCCTGATTTTATAGGGTGGAAATGTCCTTCATCGCTACCTTGGTCCGGAGTGAAATCAAAGCCCCACAAGGCATACCCTCCTGCAAAATTCTCGTACGTAATACCGTGGCTACAGTCGCGGCTTAACTGTCCTGTGGCTTCAAACAGGCTCAAGTAAGATCGCAAGTAAGTTTTTGCGTTGGCGTCAAAGTCAGGTTCAAAAGGTCTGGTACACAAGGTCTTGCCATCTCGACTGACATCTAACTTGGTGACATTAAAGTGCTGAAACTGGAACGGATTTTCATTGAAGACTCCATTGAAGGCTGCATTAGAAACCATACCAATGAATAAACGTTTAGGGAGCTGTCCTTGAAAGATGTGATCTTCGACTATGGATCGGAGTCCAGCGGCTGCAGTAAAGGTTTTCACTTCCACACGTCTAAGAGGATACTTAGCAGTGGTTCTGCTCAAGGATTGACTGATGTCGTTAGCTACTTTGGGTAAGATTTCTACACGTCGTACGTAAAGTTTGGCTTCTTGGATGATGGTTTTCCACTCGTTAGCATTAGCCATCAAATGGAAAGCGGCACTACTGCGATTCAGTCTCAGGCGTACATCAACTCCATTGAGTAAATACTTGTCTTGCAACCACATGTCCAAATGTAAACGATCCATCAATTCTAAACTTCGCCCTCTGATTTTCTTTCGACGGTCGTTAAATCCCACATTGTGGGAGTCTGCTGGAGTTATATCTCTAACAAGATGACCCTGACCATCAGCAACAGCAGCAACCCTGGCCGGTACTGACAGTTCTGTGTCGTTGAACTTTTCCGAGGTGTCAGGTTTCCAGATCACTGAAGCATCCAGATGACTGTTCTTAGCTTCTTTTCCATACGACAAGAGATTTTCCAAGTAAGCACGGTAAGGGTAAGTATCCAAACTGCTGCTGATCAGTTTGTTATTCAAGTACAAATCTACTCCACTGAACAAAGAATGAAAAAAATTATTGACGGGAGCGACTCTGGAATCATCCGCAGGAAAGGTGTTGTCTGCCGTTTTCTTTACTTGAAGTTTCAGGTACAAGTAGGTGTTATTCAGATCGATGTAATCTTCGGTTTGTCCTTTGATTTCAAATTCGATAGGAGCTGAATCCGACAAAGACGATACAGGATGAAATTCTACCCATTGGGATTCTTGCATCGTCATCATGGTGGGACGCATAGAAAACAGTTCTAGTTCGGACTTGGTACATTCGCAAGAATCTCGGTGCATCATTTTCAATGGTTTAATAATCAAACACGTCTAATTCTCTACCAGTTCTTCTTCTTTTTCTATTCTTTCTGGAAGTACTACTACCGTGTGTTCTTTTATGAACTTTGAAAGGATTTCGAGCTTTTCGTCGTCGTCTCTTTCTACCTTGTCCTTGCTGCTGTGAAGTAATGCCAGAGTCTGAAGCGTGAAGCGTATTTATAGGATTTTCTCGGAGACCTAAAAGATCTTTACCAGTAGTCATCAACACATTTTTGCCTGCTCTCAAAAAGGCTTCTTTTGGATTTTGTTTGTCAATGAGGACATTTTGCAAAAATTCTTTTCCTTGTGTCAAAGCAGCATCTTTTAAGGCATGAAATCCTCGAGTGACCATCGGTTTCAAAATAGGAGCTACCGTCCGAAAAGCTGATTTTAACATATCTCCTAAACCATGTCCTCGTTGTCGAGGCACTCCTTGGTACACTGGATACATTTTTTATTTTTTTTTGAGAGGAAAGTTATTAGAGAACTTGTTTTTTTCGAAAATGTAGTTTCACCGTGACTTTTCCTTGGTCAATGAATGGTACATCTTGTCCCAAATCTCCTTTTATACTAATCTGGACAGTGTCAAAATACGATTTACTCACTGAATAATAATGAGGGTGTACAAATTCACGGTGAATGTGAAATGTGTTTCCACCTTCTTCGTACGCACCATCATTAGTATCCACTTTGAAAGGAATGACTCTTAGTAAGGGAGCTGAGGTGTGTCCCACCACGCTGTACTCTACCACATCGGAGTACACATACATTAAATTTAATCCAATGTTCATTTCCACGGGGTCGCGAAAAGCTTCTGAAGATTCGATGTTGGTGCTGACAGGTGATAGATAACTTTTATCTTCGTTATTACCACCCAAAATTTCATACAATCCAGCAGAAAATTCAATAGTCATAAATCTTCTCTCCTGATCGGGGATGCCTTTTTCTTTAGCTTCTTTGTCTGACATCATGTCACCCGATTTTTCATCTTTCAGAGAAAATTCCATGTAGAAACGGCGTGCCACATCATTGTAATTGATGTTTACTATTTTTTTGTTCTCCATTAGGGCTTTACCAAATTGACGGTTAAAGGTAGCCTCAATAGTGTCCACCAAATGTCGAGCATTAAAATAATACCCCGTAGGAATTCTCAGGGCATACACTGCATAAGCCCCTTTGGCTCCTACCCCTCCATCCCATTTTTTGAAATGTCCCCGCATGTCATTTTTATTTGTTGGGTCTATTGCCCAGATTTTAGGATCATCTTTTTCCAAGGAATCTTGTAGTTTTTTGTTCCTAACTGTCACGATGATCTGATTTGATCTTTTGTTGATGTTTGTGATTTTCGTAGGATGAATGATTTCTACCAAACCTACTTCCCAATGAGCATCGTGATCCAGTTGGAGGGCTTGAGGTAATTTGGTGGTAAAACAACATAAGCTGTTGTTGGGAAACACATCCATGGAACTGTCACTAGGTAACGTTAAATAAAATTGGTCATTCATAGTTCCAAAGTAGTGGATCTGGTGGTGTCCGAGGTATCACTCAAGTGGTGGACAGAAGAAGAAGGATGTTCAAAAGGTTCCAAAAGAGGACTGGTAGTATTTTGGTGGTGGTAACTGGACGAAGAAGAAGAAGAAGAACGCCTGGCGTTATTGTGGTGACTGTTGTCGGTCGTGGTCGTAAATTTCAAAGAGGGACTAGGTAAAAGATAACCGATGCAACTGCTCAGTAAAATAGTCCACAATTGTTTGTCTCCTTGTTGTAAACTCAAATTAGCAATGGCTGCTCCGATGACACAAAACACTACAATGATTTGGCAGAAAAAGACGATTTGATTTTTAGGCACACGTTCTCCACACCACACCCAAAGCGGTTGTTTTTGTAAATCTTGAAGAGAAGAACTTTCCGAAGGAGGAGGAGGAGTTGTCTGAGTAGCTACTGTGTTGAATGGCATGTTATGAGTTTTTTTTACTACTTCTTTTTCTTTTTATAGTCGACGACTTGAGAAGCTGCAATCCAAGAATCAAAACTAGGAGGATATCCTTTCCAACGAACTTTGACTTCTTCTACTCGTCGTTTACCTACTTTGCGTGTTCTTTGTTCGAGAATGCTTTCGATGTCGTACAAGGTATCTTCTTTTTTAGTCACTCGTTGTAACTCAGGCAAGTAAAATGTTCCTTTGAGTACTTCACCGTTCATGTCTTCCAATTTATAGACGGGAGGATCACGTCCACGGACGGGGGTAGTGACACGAAACAATTCGGTAGTCCAGTTAGGTAAATAACCTTTGTCAAAAGTACGTTTGGTTTTTCCGATACGAACCCAATCTCCCGTCTTTAATAACTTCAACAAAGGTGTTTTCTTTTTCTTCTTTTTTTTGATCTGCTGGGGTGAACCAAATAATTTATCAAACACTGACACTTCGTTTTCAGGGCTGACCTCTTCGGGGGTACATCCAATACTACGATGGTACGATTGATTGTACGCTTTGACCAAACGAGGTAATACGTCAATGTACTTGAGAGTATGTTGATGTGTAAAATATTTCCACATGCGTTCTTTCAAAGTTCTTTGAAAACGTTCCACGATACTGGCTTTGGTTTCAGGATTTTCGGTCGTAAAAAAATGAATGTGTCTTTGTTTCAATTCTTTTTGAAAAGCTTGGTTTAGAAATTCGGTACCTTTGTCCGTTTGCCATCGTAAAGGTTGACGTCCACTTTGTTTCAAGACCAATTTTAAGGCTCGTACCAATTCGGTACTGCTTTTAGAAGTCAAAGGCACGACCCAAGCAAATTTGGAAAACACATCAATGACACAAAACAAATATTTGTAACCACGATTGTAAGTAGCTAAATGAGAGACGTCCGCTAAATCGGCTTGCCATTGATGATCGATCCCTTCCACTTGAGTAGTACTTCTAGAAAATTTACGTCGAATGGGTTTGTGTAACGTGTACGTTGATTGTTCTTGTAACCATCGTCGTACTTCGGGTAAACGTACACTTTTCAATTGACTTTTAGCAGCTCGATATAATTTTTGAACTCCTCCGTAACCAGCAGCATGACCAGGATTGTAATAAATGTTAGCTAACAGTTTCTCCATGATTGATCAATATTTGAACCAAGTTGTTCCAATACTCTTTTCTTCGTGAGGAAACTTTTTGGATTGACGTGTCCGACGTGCTACTGGGGTAAATGAAGAGGGAGTTCGATCATCAGGGGTCATCGGTTCTGTTTTGACTTCTTTCTTTACTTCTTTCTTTTTCTTTTCTGAGGATAAAGGGGTAGACCTTTTCTTTTTTATCCAATCCGGGGTGGCTAACTTTTTTGTTTTTTTAAGAGGTGGAGTTAGTAAAAACTCTTCTTCTTCTTCTTCTTCTTCTTTTTCTTCTTTTTCTTCTTTTTCTTTTTTGATAGTCACTTTAGGTTCGCTTTTCATGAGAGCCTTAAAATCTCTCAAAGTGGGTGGAGCTGTTTCGTCGACTGCTTTTTGACGAAAGAGTTGTAGACGTTGTAAAAGTTGACCGTACCGTTGGGTTTTTTCTGTTTCGGACAAATCGTTACGTTCCATCAGGGATTGTATTTCTTGTTGTAACTGAGACATTTCGTTGAGATTAGGATTGGGTGGTAAATGAGGTATCCGTTGTTCGTTCCAACGATGAAATTCCATCCATCGTTTGTAAGGTACTAAAGTCAGTTTTCGTCCTTCCATTTCATTCAAAAGGTACCAAAAAGGTGTGGTCATTTCAGAGTAGGGTGGTCCTTTTTATCCTTCTTTTTTTTTATCGCATGACTCCTCCTAAAAGTGGTCCAGCAATCGTTCCTAACAAAGGAGCGGCTATTTTTAACAATGGTCCTATCAACATAGGTAGAAATCCACCTCGTTGTACCAACATTTTTTTCTTTTGTTGAAGAGGTATTTTCTTTTTCACCATTTGACGAAGAACATTCCGATGTTTCCCTAATTTTTGTTTCTGTATCTTAGACAAAGGTACCGTTCCTTTTAACACGTTCAAACAACATTCACACACGGTATCGATGATTTCTTTAGGAGCTGTTTGAATGAGTTGTTTTCGCATGGGAGGTTTGGATTTGTTCAGGACAGACAAGACATCCCAATGTTTGGCTAGACGAGGGGGAAGAAGTCGTCCTTTTTTACTGGTTTTCTTCTTTTTTTGGTGGTGGTGGTGGTGGTGGTGTGCACGTTTGGGAGCCATCTTTTTTAGTCGGTAGAAAACAAGTCTGAAGTCTTTTAGCAGGGTACCCTTCTATTTTATACTGGAACACGTCTCCACTGATTGTCTGCACGACGTACCAACTTCACGACAGGTCTCACTTGACGTTGAGGTGTTTTCAAGGGACTAAATCGTCTCAATTCTTGTTTGGATAAATCCACTAAACTTTGTAAGATACCAGTTCTTTCTTGGACTTTAGTTTTAGGGGATGGTACTTTATTGCTAGCTGCTGCCATGGCTAAATCAGTTGAAGTTGACGGTCCCGACGGGGTCACTTTTGAAATAGGTTTCCATTTTTGCATTAAATTAGGAAACACGGATCTTAAGTCTGGTTTGACAGGCATCATGGTAAAAGGTGAAGAAGATGTGGACGCAAAAGGTGACCTTGTTACTAATGGGGTCTGTTGTTGTGGTAGTGTTTTTTTCTTCCTGGTTGCAGAAGTACTTCTTTTCTTCTTCTTCTTCTTGGCACGACTTTTCTTTGGGGATTTCTTCTTTTGGGGGCTTTTCTTTTTTTTTTTGGCTGACTTTCTTCTTCTTCTTCTTTTTAGGTGATTTGGGTTTTTTGGCTTTGGCATCATTAGGATCCCATTTCAAAAGGGAACGAATCATGACTCCTCCTAAAGAACCACTTCCACCAGGAGTTAAAATGATTTGTTTTTTAGTCCGTGAATCGATTCTAGGATCAGCCAGTTGTGACAATGCCGATTTATGTTTTTGAAAAAAACGTTGAGTTTGATGAGGGATGTGAATGATACCTTGTAGTAATTGACGTGCTGTCAAAGTAAACCATCGTAACACTTCTTTCAGACTCGCTTCTAACAAATGAGCACGAACTTGTGCATTTTTTTCACGACTAATGCCATACAAGGCACGAATCAATTTAGCCGAAGGATGCGATTGAAAGGAAGTCATCTCAAAAAGAGTGTGTGACAGAAATGACGTTGTAGGTTGTTTTTATAGTTTTTTTTAAAAATGGGCTGAAGGGGACGTGTAAATGACAGGACCACCTTCTTGACCCCAAGAGTGAAAGATACTGGCACGAAATCTCAAATAGTCAGGAGTGGTCGGTTTTAAGTCAATGAGTAAATACTCGTGAGGGGTTTGAGTGGCATCGTCGTACGCATAATTGAGCCAAGGAGCTCCTAACTGTTTGGCTAACACTTGTACTTGAGATTTGTCTCTGGGGCTTTTAAACAAGACCACGTAATGAGCATTCAAACTAATAGTTCGATGGGCTTTACTCTGTTGAAATAAATTTTGTGTTATGTACACAATACTAGCATTACGATGGTGACCTTTTCGTGTAAACCAAAGTTTAATTTCTTCTTCGTCTTCTCCTAACATGTCATCAAAAATAACTAAATGAGTTTGACTCACGTCAGACACAATTCCATCGTCTTCGTGAGGAATACCATCCACAAACGAAATAGTTTCTCCTTGACTTTCTTTCAATAACGTGTAAGACGGTTGCCACTCTTTGTAACACCACACGATACGTTGAGGTGGACGATCAAACAAATCAGCTTTGTGTTCGATCAATCGTTTGACAAATTCGGTTTTCCCTGAACCACTCGGTCCAGCAATCAACATGTTAAATGGATGGCGCAGATACAAAGCATTCCAACTTTGACGATCTAACTTTTCGTCAATCACTTTCACCACAGAAGAGGAGGAAGAGGCAGACGAGGTAGAAGAAGAAGATGTAGCCATGATTGAGGTAAGAAGATTTTTGAGAAGAAGACAAAAAACCCAAGGCATTTTATACGTTTTTCATACACGTTTATTTTTTTTGTAAAAACAAACCAACCCACAAAACAATAACATATTTTACAAATTTGCATGAAGAAGTGAATTTGTGAGAAAATATACAATTAAACCGAACACGTACACAATTAAGACTATCACTAAAACAGCTAAAGTTCTCTCTAAACAAGAAAAGGAACAACAATTGTTTTGTGTCTAAGTCATGAAAGACACCACTGTTTGTGGTAACATTCTTCTTCTACTCGTCTTTTTTGAATTCACTGACGGTAGTGGTGGTAAAGAAGGGTGGTGTTCCTCCTCAAGAGGTATTGGAACCACAGCAGTAGTGGTAGTTGTGTCAGGTACTTCTTCTTCTTCTTTTAGAGTTTCCCATGGAGGTTCCCATTTTTTTTTTTTCACTTTTAGAATGTTATCAATAAGTGGTTGCCAAATCTTGGCTGAACTGGGCCACTTCTTGTAACCAATATTGGAAACCAAGGTTTCTCCAGGGTCGTACATCTTTCCAATGGAAAAGTTGTTGGTGTAACTCACTAGCAGTACACACTTCTTGAAATGTTTTATGCACAGATAAAGTGTGACGAATGTCTTCTTCACATGGAAGTACGTCACTAATTTTCATCACCACTCTCAACGCTATACGTACAATGTTTCTTTCGTGGACTGATAAAATCAAGTTTTTATAGTCTTCATCTTCTTCTACTAAGTCCGAAAAAGAACACACGGTCATATTGTTTTTTGGTACTCAACAATTGAGTCCAAAACAACCACGGATCCTTCAAAAGAATCCAAGGCAAACACTTGTCCTCAAAAATAGTCCACAACGAATGTCCTGGAAAACGAAATCCAAGATAAGTAGTCACTAAGACACATACCACATAACGTCCAAAATTTAATGGACACAGTTCTTGTATCACTTGTTTATAATCCTCTAAGGTCTGAATTTTATCTATGATTTCCTTCCACGGAATCCGTTTCACAACTGGTGTGTAGAGTTCAGGCATACCCACTCTTTTATAGTCAGGCAGTAACTGTGTCACAGAATCCGTTTCACGAGTAGTAAAGTGATTTGAGACGTGCCGCCTCCTCTTTATAGGGATCGATGGCTAAGGTTGGTATCTTGGGTGGCATGTTTTTATAGCCAGGCTCCCAAGGTTGGTACCTTTTGAGACAGTCTCCTTCAGGATAGAAGTTGTGATAGACGTTTCCCATGACCATTCTTCTATGCCCTTGAAAGAGGGTATAGCGTAAAAATCGAGAAATGACTTTGAGTTTACGTTTCACTTGTAATTTCACAAACTCTCGGTAAATCTGTTCGCGCACATTCAAAGGCATGACACTAATGTACTTGGGTAAAGTTTCCGATTTGGAAAGAAATACTTCTCTTTTGTATTCTTCACGATACTGGTGATAGTCATTGTTCAGAATCAAATTTCTGATGCGACGAAAGTAGCCATAGCCTTGAAATCGAGGAATCACTTGAAGTTTACGTTTCACTTGAATTTGAACCAACTCATCGTAAATCCGTTTTTGTAACTTTGAAGACAAGTCACGAATGCGATCTTGTAGAGTAGGTTTCTTGGTGACAAAATACTCACACACAAACCAAACGGAATCGGTAGGTAAAGGATATCTATAGGATCCAACACCAGTTTCAGTGATTATCCTATCTAATTTCAAAACACAAAAAGGCGATTCGGCTTCAGGAGACAGTTCTTCTAACAGTTTTTGGTATTCGTCTATGTTAGTCACATTTTTTTCCTTCACTTCCTCCCATGGAATTCTATATTCCACTGCTACATTGTAGGTAGCCCCCACCAATGTCTTAAATTGGGGATGTAGATTTTCATCAATGTCTGACCATTTGAATATCTTCTTAGCTATCATTTGTCTTATTGTATTCAAATACCATTGGTTACAACAAGTCTGTCGTAAAGGATGTAACTCTTTTTTACGTTTCAGTTGAATGTGAACAAATTCTTGGTAAATCCGTTCTCGTAACTCCAAAGGTAATCCACGAATACGATCTTCTAAAGTAGGAATATACTGAAAAATACGATCTTGTAACTCTAAAGGTAAACCACAAATAAGTTCATCTAAAGAAGAAGTATTCTTCTCCTCCATTGTATTACTTCTTGGTATCTGGTTGATCGTATCCGTATTCTTCTCGAGCCACTAAAGGTAAGAAGTGACAATGCGGAGACCATCGAGCATGTTCGATGTCAGCTAAGTCGTAAGGCTCCCAATAGCGAAGTCTCACACCGCAACTGAAACACTTCACTTGATCTCCAACTCCCACGTAAAAAAATCCAGATCTGGCTAAAGCTTCGGGTTTAGGGCCATTTAAATATTTTGGCCACTTGTCTTTGAACGACTCGAGACGATTTTCATACTTGGAATAGCCAGACACAGCCAAGGGTATCATCAATCCATTAGGTCTGCAGGGAGTACCGTTTTGTGTACGATTAGTAAAACATAAAGGGCGTCCTGCATCTTTTGAGTTGGATCGACGGTGAGTGACTGAATCCACGATGTCACAACGTACGGCATCGGTCACGTCATGGCATGGTTCAGCATCACACTCAAATTCCTCAAAACTGGAAAAAATACTCATCTATTTTTTTTCTTCTCGCTCGGTTCACGTGAAAAGTCAGAATGAAGGTTAGGCTTGGAAGGGGTTCCTTTTTTATACCTGTCGACTGTACCATCCGAAAAGTATTGTAATGTGATCGGTGGAAACGCTAAAGAAAGGTAAGCACAGTTTGGTGACCATCTGGTATGTTCCACGATAGCTGAATCTTTAGGACTCATGCGAATGCTTGCACCACAACTGAAACATTTCACTAAACTTCCCTGTCCAAAGTAAACAAAACCTGCTCTGGCTAAAGAGATGGCTGTGGGTAATCGATCCCCTTTAGGCCAATTTTTGAACGTCTTCAATCGACTGTCACACTCAGCATAGTCAGGCAAAACCCATGTTGTTGTTGAAGACATCTTTTCTGTTTTTTCAAGAGGAGGGCTTCCTTTTTTTATACTTCTCCAAATCGGCGTGTCCGTAAGGTAAAGTAGTGTGATCTGGAAGTCTCACTCTTTTTTGGTACACGATACGATACACTTTTTGAACAGGTCGAGTCACGATTTTATGATTTGGTAGGCGAACAATCTTGTGAGGTTCTAACGTAGCGACTTGAAAATCTTTCACTTGTCCAGACAGTAAAGCATTTTTTAAAACCTCAAAGTTCACGACTTGGTTAGTTCGATAGTTCAGAGTCAATCCTTTGACTTTACAGGAGGTGTGAAGTTGACCTTGAGGGTCTCGGTATCGGTACCCATAATTTTTAGGGCCACCGCTAGCAAAACTCAGGATGGTATCTTGAGGGTGCTCGTCTGTCCAGGCTCCTAATCGATCTCCTTGAATGGTAGGGTGGGGGCAACCAGGGCGATGAATGTAAATGCAACTGTCAGTATCGAAATACAGAACACGATCTCCCAAGACTTCTAATGCTTCGTCATACAATTTCAAACGAGCATGAGCAGTCACGTAGGCGGCAATGACTACGTTACTAAACTTGTCAGGTTTCACAAACTTGGGTTCATCTTCAAAATTAACAATGATCAAATCCTCACGGACGATTTCAACGTGCTTGACTAGAATACTTTTGTCGTCCACCAGTTTAAAGTAACGATAAGGATCGTCCACGTATTCCGTTTTGGGTAAGATCGTACGTTGAGCCATTTTTCCCCACAAACAATTCAACATCACTTTAGCAAACGATCTTTTTCCTTCATTTTTTTCTACCTCTTCTAAAGTGATGCCTTCGATGTCACGGTATTCTTCTTTGAATCGAACTTGGTCTTCGGGAGTTTGACACCACGAAGGATAACCACTAGCTTCTTGTTTCAGTTTAAGAAATTGGTTCACGTACCCCGAAAAAATGCCTGGATGATGAGTGGCGTCGTCCTTTTGGTATTGGGCTGTCGTTGGAAAGTGCCAAATTTCATACACATTCAATAAACGGTATCCACGATCCAATGCCCGAAACAATTCGGCACTGACCCACGTTCCTATCATCGACCGTTCTTCCTCCGTGTGGTGACAGGAATGATCTTGGTTACACATTTCGGCACACGTCCGACATAAAGGAAACATCAATTTTCCTTGACAATGGCAAGGTAAGATGGGATGAAACAAGTTTGTGGGAGGTAAAACTTTACATTTGATCAATCCTTCGTATTGACGAATGTGTTCCACGTCGATGTGCTCTGTTAAAATTTCAGGGTGTCCGGTAGGAAAACGAGCATATTTACACACCCAAGGATACAAAGAACACACGTCAATGTATTTGATTTCTTCTCCTTGGGATTCGTTCACGTCGTACAATAATCGAGTAGCATTGGTTCGTCCTCCAAATAAACTGTGACGTGGATCTAAAGGTTCAATGTCGGCTGCGTCGTAACTTTGAGTGATGGTTTTAAATTCAGGATCGATTTTCAAACGTCGATCGTACTCGTGTTCCCACATTTCTATCACTTCGTAACCTTGACTTTCTAACTGAAGTCGTCGTTGACAAGTCTGTTCATATAACTGATCCATGGTAGAATCTGAATAAGGACTTTTCATGTCTCGGACAGGATAACAAATAGGGCATCCGTGAAATAAACATCCCTGAAACTCATACACAATGTGTGGGTTTTCTAAATTCCAACCATCCACAGAATAACCTCCAATCTTTTTTTCTCCTCCACCGTTTCTAGCATGTTGTATCCATTTGTCTTCTTTTTGACATAAGTAATGAAGCCAACGTAAAGCTTTGACCGAATATTGACGACTAGCAAAAATTCCCGTGTTGGAGTCAATGATGGCGAGTTGGTTTTCGGGCATGAAATGTTGTCTGTAGACTAAGGAACAGGCTTTAGGTAAGGTGGATGCCTCTTTCAAAGGATCGACCTCTGCACTATCGAGAAATAACTCTCTAAATTTTCCACAACAACGTCTTAAAATATCTACATCCGATCGACAATATTTGAGCATCTCTTCTTGAAAGTCAAAGGGATCGTTCTGGTGAACACGGTACCAAGCGTGAAAAGCTTCTCGCTGTTCGGGTCGCATTCCATCAGGGTCATAATCATGAAGGTCAGGTAAATGAGGTAGGACGGCCTGTTGATTAGCTTCCGTGTTAAAGAAGTGAGGAAAGTAACCTTTGGCCATTTCTGTCATACCAAACGTTTTTGGCATGCGACTCAAAGGCATGGTCAAATAACTCATCGAATCTTTGAATTGAACTTGTCCTACTTTCATGTAGATGAGCTTTTTTTCCATTCATGGTGACTTCAGGACGTTCGGTTCCATGGTTCAAATAATAATTAAGTAAAAACTGTCCATCGTATCCCGAAAAATTGTGAGCTATGACGGTCGCATACCGATGACAATCTCCGTAACGATGAATGTCTTCTTCGCTCCAACTGTCGTGGGTGGTAGGGTCTAAAACCCATTCAGCAAACTCCGACAAAGTATTCACTCCACGAAAGATTTTTTCACGTCCTCCTGGAATCCTACTACAATGAGGACAGTGAAAATGAATCGATTCTTGAATACACTGATCACAAGCCCTATGGGCTACACAAAAATTAGGAATGTGAGTACCTGTTTCTTGCATACATTCAAAATCAAAAAAAATGAAATCTACTTGTTTCTTGTTTTTCTTTATTTCTTTCTTCTCTATCTTGTCATGCTTTTGAATAAAACATCGATGATCAAAATCGACGATCTGATGACAAATAGAACATTTTTTCTTGCCAGCACAAACGTGTCTCTTGGAGTTGTTGGAACGAATCAGCTGTCCACACGTAGAACACGATTGTAATAACTCACAAGCACATTTTTGTTGTTGTCCTTGGGTCTTGCGATGCTGTTGATAGCAAGAAGGACTGACAAAACGGCGTCGACAGGTTTTACAATACATGTGATGTTGTTGTGGTTCAGGAAGGCATGGTGGGTCAGATAAACAACCTCGACATCTTGCTCCACAACCAATGTGTTGCTCCCGACTATTACACCCTTTGTTACATTTCTCACAGAAGTAAGAGCATCCCAAAAATCCAGTAATACTGGTAATGGTATCAAAATGTTCTTGATGGTGATATAGATGAATGTATTTTCCTTCAGGAAAATCAGGGCCTCGAAACAATAGAGCACCGCGCACTTCTTGAGGGTGAACTTTTAATGTATAATGAGGAGCCAAAACATCTTGAAGTTGCTGTAATTGAGAAATACCACATACAGTCTCTTTAGGGATCCCTGCTTGTTGTAACAAGAGTTCTGCTTCTTTTCGTTGTTTGGGTCTGTTAGATTTTCTAATGTTCATCCAGGCTTTTTTCCATTCTTTGCTCTCGTTCTTGTTAGCATAGGTACGACCCACCACAATAGCTCGAGCTAAGCACATTGAATCTTCAGTATTGTTAATTTGGACGACACTTTGTTTGGTAGTAAGAAGATCGTCCACCAATAAAGTTTTTCTGCTTCGTCCACTTCCTCGAGGTGGAGCAACATGGGTCATGTAAACGGTCGCCTTTCCATCGGTGAGGGTAAATTTGTCATTGGATTGTTGTACATGTTCTATTTTAGACATAACTTTATCTGGCGTTAATTCTGCCGGAGTGCTAAATTCAATCCAAACGGGACTCTTCAATTGGTCATGATGAATGGCTAGTCTCAAGCGATCGTCTTCTTTGGCTCCACATTGCCGTTTTAAGTTCTGTAACACAGATTCCCACAAATTGGTAATGAACCGCGCCGCTTTCTCGGGAGGTACTTGAGACTTAAAGTCTTTGAAGTGTACTGTGTGAGTATACGCCGTGGTCCTAAATTTTCGAGAAGTGATTTTTTGTGTCTCTCGAATCCGATAGTAATTTTCAGGAGCCACGGTAGCGGTAGCGCTAGTAGTAGGACTTTCTTGGTCAGGGATTCTGGTGTTGGCAGTAACTATGGTTTTGGTTTTGGGTGGTTTGGAAGTTTGGGTTTCAGGTTGTTGTTGTTCACTCATTTCGTCTTCAAAGTCACTAGCATGGATTTGAGCCAGTAATTCCTCTAAGGGTGTTTCAGGAGGCACGGAATACCTTCGTCGTCGTGGCCTCTTGGTTTGTTCTTGTTCTGGTTCTGATTTATCATGGTTTGGGCGTGATCTTTTCATCTTGAACTCTGATTTGAAACTGATTGAGTTTTTTTCCACCCAGGTACCTTTATATAGAGACAGAAGAGTATATAAAGAGAGAGCTTCTTACCTTCAGAATCAGTCTTCTTTTGGTTGATTGAACTTTCAAGCTGTCAAGATGGAAGAGTCAAAAAGACAGATTGCTTTTTTGGTGAGAGATTTACAGACAGTGATTCGAAAGTATACTACGTACAGTAAGAGTAAAGACTACTCCTCCTCCTCTGTCACTAGAGATAAAAGTGACGATACTTGTTACATCTGTCAAGAGAAAGGACATTGGGCTCCAGATTGTCCCAAGCGTAATAAAGGGAAAGATATCTGCTATCATTGTAAAGGACCAGGACATTGGTCTTCGGAATGCCCACAAAAGAAAGAAGAACAAGAACAAGAAGAAGAGGAGAGGGAGGAAGTAGATTCAAAATTAACAAACCTAGAAGAAGAAGAAGAACATATCATCAAGAAAAGTAAGAAGAGAGTAAGAAGAATGGAAGACGAAAGTGAGAATGAAGATGAAGAAAAGGAAAACAGGATTCCTATGAAGACGAAACACAAGAGAGACAGTGAGAAGGAAACTCCAGTGTTTCAATTCAAACCACACAAGCATTACAGAAAGTGAACTTTGTTTTTTTCTTGTGTGTGATTTTTTTTGGTGTTATATGTTATATTGCTGAATTATTTTTTGTAAAAAAAATTGGATGAATACACCAGACTGGAGAGAAAAAAAGTAAGTGGTTTTGTGTTATTTTGTTTTAGAGTAGAAATGCACGCACGCACGCACGCACTCACTCACACTTGTACTATGGTGGTGGGATTTTTTAAAGTTTTAACTTGATTTTTTTTTTGGCAATTCGATTTCTTTTCTAGAAATCTGGGGGCCCTTAAAAGGACCGTTGGGTTGTTTTTGTTTTTTTTGGTTTTCAAAAAACAAAACTTTTCAAATTAACTTCAAATGCCGTAGTCCTTTACCACGGCCCAATCCATATCCTGTTAATGCTGCTGCTACTGATGGTGTTTTCATTATGGTGGTAGTCACTGGTGGTGGCGTGGAAGGTTTAGAAGAAGAATGTTGTTTAGCCCGTGATGGTCTTTTCCGTTTAGGTGGTTGATGAGTTAAAGAATACTTATAGAAATTAGTCATCCATTTTAACTCATATAATACCTCTTCTAACAGACTTACAGTTCTTTCTTGAAGACTGAGGCTTTCCTTTCCTGTTTCCTTCTTCTTCTCCTCCTCTTGTAACTGCTGTTGCTGCTGTCTGATTTCTTCTTCTTCTTCACTTTGTTTTCTTCTCTCTTCTTCTTCTTTCTGTTGTTGTTGAAGAAGAAGAAACATTTCTTCCTCTTCCCGTTGCTTTTTGACAAAATTTTCCATCTCTTCCATTTGTCTTCTTTTAAAATCATTCACCATTGGAACAGTAGTAGCAGTAGTAGTAGCAGTAGTAGTATTGTCAAACTCTTGATTTAGTAAATCTAACTCAAAGTCTTCCGGCCGAAAGTTCAATATTGCCGCAGCATTCATTATCGTTGTAGGATCACTCCAATACATTGATGTAGTACTTGTCTTTCCAGTCTCCATGAAGGCTGTCGAAAAAAGTAATAAACCTCCCTACGAACGCTACGATACCTTTATACCCGAGATGACGTCACACCTCCGCTTTCTTCCTATTGGAAGAAAACCGAACCGACTTGTAACACGTGTTTGGATTGGTAGTTAATTTGGATCCATTTCAATCCGATCGTAAGGTATATATACAACCGCTCGTTTCATAAATGCTTCACCGGTTTTTCTCCAAGACGACCAATCCTAAAAACAAAATCATGTGGGTTAGTGTAGAATCCTCCAACATTGTTTCAGGAATGCTGTTTAATCCAGCATTCCTGATGTATGTAAAAGTATCATGGACTAAAACCAAAATTACAGACACAGCTACATGGTATCGACAAACTTATGTGGAGAGACAAGGTTGTCTAAAGAGGGTTTTACTGTATGGACCCGAAGTTCGAAGAAGTTCAAGAAGAAAAAGAAAACCTTCTAGGAGATGTTCTTGTTGTTAAAAAATCCAAACAACAACAATAACAATAAACAAAAAAGGTCCTTTTTAGGACCAGCCATTTTTCAAGAAAAGATTAATTATTTATCAATATTGCCTATATAAGTGTGTGTTTTTTTATATGTTTGTCATGTTTTTTTTGTTATAGTCTACCCCTTCTCATACAAAAAAAACCCTTCTCACCATGTATGTTATGTGTGGTGTGTGGGTTTTTTTCGGAAAAAAAAAGGGGAATGTTTTCCATCACGTCCGCGCTTCTCGCATATAAAGCGGTGCCTTCCACAGTTGCACCATTCACACTTCACACTGAAGAATGAATACAGTAGAATTGTTGCAGGAAGCTTGGGATAGGATGGTGGATGTTGAGTCGTTGATGGAAAGGTTGGAGTATTGGTGGAGATATCCTACCACCAAACCATTTGTCACCAGCCAACTAGCGGCTCTTATTTCAGCGAGGAGGTTGGTGAATGATGTTTTGGTGGAGGAAAGAGTAAAAACTTCCTCAACCCCTTGCCGTGTGGGGTTCATCAAGAGAAGTCTGGATTTATTGCATGAAGTGGAGAACTTCCTTCACCTTGTTCAACAAGATGAATGGTTGTATCCACCCGCCAGTAACGCCAGGCGAGAAGAGGTGAACCTTCACATGGTGAAGGAATTGTTAAAGAAAGTTTTAGAAAAGGAAGTAGCTCAAATTAAAATCTTGTGGGCTCTTGAACGCTCCAAGAAAGAACAGGCCAGGAAAGAAATGGAGTTTGAACGCCTGAATTTAAATTGGATGAAAATCCAAGATAAATTCAGGCGGATGAAACATCCTGACTGGCTACCACCAACACTACCAACCAAGAAAAAAAGATCCACCACCTTCCTAAACTTTTTTACTAAATGTTGGAGGAAATAAAAATATTCCTCCACGGTCCTCCTCAGGACCACCCTTTTTCAAGAAAGATTAATTCTATTTCCCTCCCTCCCTCCCGTTGTCCTTATAGAGATACCCCCGCCATGTTAAACTCCCGTACGTCCCCCAAGTGCCCCCTCCATGTTAAAATCCCGTACGTCCCCCAAGTGCCCCCTCCATGTTAAACTCTCGTACGTCCCCCAAGTGCCCTCTCCATGTTAAACTCTCGTACGTCCCCCAAGTGCCCTCTCCATGTTAAACTCTCGTACGTCCCCCAAGTGCCCTTTTTGTCCCTCAATACCCCCACCCTACTACTGTTATATTTCTGAAAGTTAGGTTAAGATATACTATTGGTCCTTATAGATAATCTACGTCCTTTCTGCCCTAGACCGTTGAATATTATCGAATAAGGAGCATGATTTTCTTCAATAAACGTCTGATTTACCAAATCATGGAAATTATATCATGTGGTCTGTAACTGCATCCCTTTTACTCCGTGAGCACACTAACCTTAGGTAAAATAATATACAAACAATATGAATTATGTATCAATGGACCATCTCATGTTATCACAAGCTACGATCGCATACTCATAGAAAGACGATGAAATATATATCTTACATTATCTGACAACTTCAATCTGACATTGTCTGTAATAATAGTACTTCTAATTATTTTTCATCTCTGAGTTGTAGTCTAAAGATTCCAATAAGTCCACAAAACATGTGTAATACGTAACTTTATAGAGTATCATCAATGCCGTAACTAAAACGACTGGAATAGTTTGGTCTCCGATATTTATTTAATCAGACCAAACGTTGTTCGAGTTCCTTTCCACTATATAATGTTTAAACAATCGACACCAATTTTACTATGGATTGTGTGCACTACGTATTGAACTTTGTATATTCCTCTTGTTTGTTGGTCTCCTTAATCGTGTATTACTTCACAGGGTACAACTATTACCGGCATACTAGCAAACATTACATTTGTTTTTGCCTTAAATTGAAATATTCCACAATATGACTTTTCCAGGAAGAAATATCATTTTGCCCTCAAATTACTTTCATAATCACAGTTACTTCATATGATTATGTAAATTTCTATCCATCCAATACACTGAGCAGTATATATATATATATATATATATATATATATATATATATATATATATATATATATATATATATAACGTATCACGAGGACTCACAAATCTCAAACAGTCGTCGCTAATGACTCACGAGGACTCACAAATTTCAAACAGTCGTCACTAATGATTATCTGAAATGTGTTTCTTATTATAGAACCAAGTTCTCGTTTTCTTTAATTTCTCCATCACTTGCTTAACAGCAAATGCCTTCAAACTAGCGATAGTGACATTGAAATAGTTTTCTTTTACATGACCTATCCCTAGAAATTGTATGTATGAATGTGTTCATAGAGATAAGTTTCATTAAATCAAGGACTGGGAAAACTAAAAAAATGGCGAAACATATCAAGCAACCTAATACATACAGCTAAAAATAAACTATTATAATCAAGCCATTTATGGCAATATCTAAAAGAATTGTGTCCCTCCGCGGAACGTCTTATGCCTACCCAATTAGACTACAATGGAGACTCAACTACAAGTGTACATACAATAACAGACATCTTCAACATTACTTTACGAAAATAAGAAATAATTATTTCATAGAGAACACTGAGACCATTGATCACAAAAAGCTTCTCAATTATGTAAATGCTCAAGTTACAGCTGATCCTTCATTTGAATTTTATATAGTTAATGTAACAGAATATGATGTATATAACTTATGACACTAAATATTAACAAATACACTGGGTTTGATGAAATAGGCCCAATATAGCCCTAAACATTGCTGCACCTGTGATATCTCAGTCTGTAACTTGCCTCATTAATAAGAGTATCCAGTCTGGTGTTTTCCCAGATACATTAAAACAAGCAAAAGTAACTCCGATACATAACAAATGCTCTAAGTTGGACCAAGGAAACGACATACCTAATTATATTCTCCCTACATTATCAAAAATCTTTGATAAACTGATTGCTTATCAAGTGTATGATTATTTCAAACATTCTCACTCTTTCACAATGAAAAATCAGGTTTTCGCAAAGGTCACTCATGCCAAACAGCTTTAACAAAACTCACAGACTGTTGGCTGCAGGAAATCAAGACGGGGAACCAAACATGCATATTATTTCTAGATTTCAGGAAGGCTTTAGATTTAGTCTCTCATGATGTTCTCTTGTTCAAGCTAAAATTATAAATCTGATAATAATGCCTTAAGTTGCTTCTCATCTTGTCTATGTAACAGGATGGAAAATATTGCTATCGGAATTGTTATATCTAGCTCAATGGAAATTAATTATGGTGTTCTCCATGGGTCTATTTTAGGCCCATTGCTATTTCTTATTTTCATAACTGACGTTCTTCTATGGACAGAGTACACAAGTACTGACTTATTTACAGATGATGCTACTATAACACCTTTATGTAGTAATGTAAGTACTGTAGAAGCTCTACTAGACTCCGATATAAGAAATATTCAGATGTGGTCAAAACAAAATAAAATGGTAATAAATGAAACAAAAACAAAATGTTTGGTAATAGCCTCAGCTAAAAAGCATTCCACTTCTGAGAAACGTTTGTATCTGGCAATAAATGGTCTACTCATTGAAAGTGTTAAGGAAGAAAAACTTTTAGGAGTGATAGTTGAAAGTGATTTAAAGTGGGACAAACGTATTGACTATATATATATAGATCTCTATCAAGTAAAATAACTTTACTAAGTACAATTTAGAAACACCTACCTATACAAACTAGAATAATGTACTAAAATGCCTACATTTTACTCGTCATTGGCTATTGCTTGTCAATATGGATAGACTGTCATAAGAGACCGTTAGAAAGAATAAACAAGATACAAAAGAGAGTAGCTCGCCTAATTCTGGATACTCCTTTTAACAAACGATCTAGTGTTCTTTTCCATGAACTGAAATAGCTTCAAATAAATGACAGAATACATTTTCTAAAGGCAGTACTTGTGTACAGACGTATAAATTGTAATATGCCTGAATATATGTGAGAACTATTTGATGAAAATCATGGGCCGTATGCTTTACGCTCGTCCTTACGTGGCACTCGAAAGTTTCAAAACCAAATACTGAATAATTTCGATGTAGTTTTAAATATTTTGCAACACAGATATGGGATTCTTTGTCCACATCAGTAAGATCAGCCAGTTCTGTTAAAAGTATATATTTCAAATATTCAAAGCTTGACTTGAATTGATTTATACATGTCATTATATTTTTGCTAAATTCCTGTTTCTATTCCAACTGTTTTGTCTTTGTGTATGCTAATCTCTCTTTTGTTTAAAAATGATTGATTATGTTGAAAGTAATGTACAGTCAAATCACTTGATTGTTTCTTGTTAAATGTTGTGGCTTTACTTATTTTTCTACAAGTTTAGTTAGTAAGATATATGCATGTAGACTGTTAGAAAGTAGCTGAGGGCCTCAAAGGAGACTAGATACATCTGTATTCTATTTGAGCTACCCTCGTTAAATAAAGAATAAGTATTATTATTACTAGTATTATTAGTAGTAGTATTAATATCCACTCGTTGTAGGCTTTACTAGTTATAAGATATTTATTGTTTAGAAAGTTAGGTATATACAATTTTTGTTTGTTTAGGTAGGTATAAGTAGTATATATGTTTTTATTCAGTTAGTTCAAACAATGTTTTCAGTTTGTTTAATAGGTGTAAACAAGTGTCAATTTATTCAATGTGTTTCCTGTGATTTGTTTTAGCTCAAGTGTTTATTTTCATCTGCTTACTTTTTGTTTGTTCTTTTTTCCGTTAACTAACGCTTTGTAAATTATAGGGGACCGAGCTAGCTGAGTTTGGTATAGCGTCGGACTCATAATCTAGTGGTCGACGGTTTGATACCCGCCCAGGCCAGCCGCAATGTGTTCATGGGAAGGCACTTAGCTCCTATTGACTAAAAATAGGCACATAAAAAAGAAACAAGACGATGAACAAAATCAACTTCTTCTGAAAGAACCAATAAAGCAGAGCATTTAGGGTTGTATAATTATTATAAACACACGTACAACAAATCGCTCAAGACTAGCATTTGATATATTTATCTCATGGGTTAGGGGGTGGGGTGGAATTCGTCACAATTCATAGTGTTCTGTGGTATACTAAATAAAATGTTGTTGCATCAGTCAAGAGTGCAAACATCCCACAAACTTCAAATAAGAGGATAGCAACACTTTCATACTCGTTCAGTAGACTGAGAGGGTAGAGTGGAAGACTCATGATTGTTTTAGTTACAAGTTGGAGGTCGTAAAAACTATCCTTTACGAAATGGATACAATACGTTTGTTATATTGAAATAGATCTTCGTTCAACCAGACTAGCGCGATTCCGAGAGATTAACGGCGAGAATTTGGCAAAGGCCTATTTGGTAACGGTCTTCAACGGTTGGTGTCACTCATTTCTTTCTCTTCTGTAAAAACAAAATAAAAAGATACCATCTATACTGGAGTGTCCTGCACTATTTGCGCAGAAGATATCAATTTAACAGCAACGAAAGCAGCAGCAGCAGTAGTATTAGTTGCAGTAATACTAGTGGCCGAGGCTGCAATAGACTAATCTGCCGTTAAAAAAGCAGTTTGTTTTAGCAATTGAAAAATAGACTTAAATGTACAATTTATTATGTCAAATTATAAAGCCACGCTGTGGCATAATTTTACTTATTACTCGAATCCCAAAGTTTGTTTTTGTCTTATATCGTAATAAATCCCACACGAACATACTACCGGTGGCATTTATCAACCAATTATTTGTATCTCCAAGACTGTTTATACCTTGGATTATTACAATTCCAGACTGATACACGACTTGAGCCTAAATATATACAACTACTTTTTAATAGTTTACTAATGGCATTTGGATCATTATAGATCAAACGGCTTTCTTTTTCCTGACTATTCGCTGAAATCTTGTTTATGGTCACTTTATGTCCTCTGTAATATGTAAATAATATATTGAAATATCACACAAACTATTATACACTATCAAATTCAAATTATAGATTGATGTGGCATATGACCTGATAAGATTTGTAGCTATTCCGATAGGTAACAAAGTTATATTTTATGATCGTTCCTTTGTTTTTTGTGGGATTTGTTTTACAACTTATTGAACCCCCACCACACCAATCCTACTCACTCCCATCACAATTCCCAGACGGTGTCACAGATGTCAAAATGTAAAAACCGTTATATATATATATATATATATATATATATATATATATATATATATATATATATATATATATATGTATATATATATATATATGGGGAGGGGGGTGTGCGTGCGTGTGTGTGTGTGTGTGTGTGTATCTTCCCACATAAATTCGGTTTGGAAAAAAAAAAGAAAAAACAAATTTCAAATGTCATTGTCCATGAAACGTTTGCAAATTTTATATTTACCCAACTGGGGGATTCCAGGACGACTCTAGTCATGACATAGGCTACTAAAAAGGAAACAAAGTTGAGACGTTTCGTGAACATCCGCCTGGCTTTAAATGAGACGTGGCAACAGACAGCTGGACGAACTGACAGACATAGGGTATCACAAATTCCACCCACCCAATCGTTGGGATACAATTAAAATCAACTTTTTCTTCTCAGTAACTCCTCAGCAAAAGAGTCCATCATCAAGGAACTAATTAATTGCGTCACAATTGACATGGAAGTTAAAGATAACTATTGGAAGTTATATGGTTTCCCTTTACATTCATAAGGGAAATTCGGATTGTTTAAGATTCTTCCACAAACGTCTGGTTCTTATAACGTGCTACATAGGGTAGTATAGATATTCCTCTTTAAGTAACCCTCGGGATTATTTTGTCTACTAGAAATAGGAACGAAAATTCAGCGAATGTTCCTTGAAAATGTTACCATATTTGATCTATAGGAGCAGATATACTGGGTGAATACAAATCGGGCAAACGCGGTCTTTACAAAGCCTCTTATTTATATTATTTTGAGATAGTTACATCTAGGAGTGTGACGTAGAGTCACACAATGACCTTGAGAATGGAATGTTCAAGTTTCCAATCCAAAATCCCCACAAACCCTGACTTAAACTTCAACATTCACACAGGACATAAAATATCAGTTAAAAATGGAACATTAGCGAATCTCTGATCAGATCTGAGTATTCAACACGATGTATCAGTTTTAGCATATTTACAGCTATGCAAACAATTTTTATCTTAACGGATACGCTGTCATTTTGAAATTTGTCAGACAATTACAGTATATAAAACACAGCGATCTTTGTAGTGCATCGGAGCAGTGAAGATGGGAGTTATTAAGACTTTGTTTTCTGGGTAATTAAAAACAGCAACGGTGTATAGCACTTCTCAACTGTTCGGGTATCATTTAGTTTTAATTTGCTAAAGCTTGGTGGAAATACAAATCGAAGAAAATAATTTTTTATCATGTTAGTAAGTGCGAAAAGTGCGCTCGTCACCAGTTGCTCTCTCTCGCTCTCTCTCTCTCTCTCTCTCTCTCTCTCTCTCTCTCTCTCTCTCTCTCTCTCTCTCTCAGATTTACTTTAATAGAAAATGCATCTCCATATGATTTACAACATCTTTGATCCTTCTGTCCTTTATCAACATGCTTTCCCTTACGACAGGAATGGCCTGGCAAGGTTACCGTATATATCTGTGCAAGCGTTTTTAATGAATGTTGAGGATTTTCTTCTAGATTTGAAAGTATGGAAGAAAAGGAAACATGTGTATCTTAGTTTACATGAGATTTATATAGACAATATAAGACATATGATGCAAAGATGTAAATTACGAGCACGTTATTTCAGGTTTATATTCATGCTATGAAAGGTATTAGTGAAAATAACTTACAAACATAAATTCCTTTCAAGTTCAACTTCAGACACCTCTAGCTGAGTTCAGTGGTACCTTGGATATCGAGTTGCTCAGAGTACAGACACTCAAGGTAGTAGGCATATTCACCTAAATAGAAATCACAGGTATTTTTATTTCTTCATCAAATCAGTGCAATTAGTTGAATGTCTCCAATACAGCCAATAAAAAAATTAAAGGAGTGTATTTTGCGGACTTTTTCCTTACAAATAGTTGCTGAGAAATGTCAGATTAAAAGTAGTTTTTCAATAGTTCAATGTTCATCATTTATGTTTACAATTTAAATATTGATATAATTGTGTCATTTATTTTCAAGCGTTTATATTCAGTAACTATCACCCCGTGAGCTGTATGTTTAGGGCTAGGGCTTAGGTGAATCGGTCAACTCATGTCCGATTCCATCTTGTTTCGATATTGACAATAGATTACCTTTAAACCAACATAACAATGTTTCCAATGTTATTGCACGAATTTATGTTTATATTTATATGTTTTATATCCGACATTATATCATGGTTGCAGCAAGCCATGAACTGTAAAAAAATGTGCATTTTAATGAATAAAAAGTATATGTATTAATTTCTGTATCAGTGTTGAAATACAAGTGTTGTTAGAAATGATTGTGCGCTGAATATTTTTCAATTTATAGTAACAAAACATCACATCAAACCAACATAACAGTGTTCAGAATGTTATTGCAAGGATTTATGTTTTTTTTTTTTTTTTTAAAGTTTGATATCTGACATTACATCATGATTGCAGCAAGCCATGAACTGTACAAAAAAGTGCATTTTAATGAATACAAATTATAAGTATTAATTTCTGTGTCAGTATCGAAATACTCACTGTTGTTACAAATCATTATTGGCTGAATATATCCATTTATCGTAAAAAAAACATAACTTCAACCTGATGTGATGACGGATTATGTCCGTCCTTTCTACATCACACTCACAGAGGAAACTCTCAAAATATTATAAATGAATTATACTGACCACGTTTGCCCTATTTTTATTCAACTAATACTGCTACTGTCCGAAGCCAACCATGAAACATTTTCAGGCAACCTTCGCCGAATTGTATTAAACTTCTAATGGTTAAAAGCAAAAAGCGGGTAACTTAAAAGAAAAATATACACACTACCCTATGTGACACTTTATTGAAACCAATAGTTTGCATAAGAATTTTCAAGAACTCGAATTTCCCGGAAGAATGTAAAGAGTCCATTATGTATGTCCCACAAATAGATGGCGCTGACTTCCACATAACATTTGACTATGTATATCAGTTGCGTGCTAATGGAAGCTTTGCTTGAGGAACGAATGAGAGGAAAACACTTTTCTTTATTTTTTTTCCTTTAGCCACAACTTTAGCGGGACAATATTGTGATACTCTCCGTTTGTCGGTCCGTCTATATCTTGCCTCAACTCCTCATAAACCGCTGGGCGGAAATTCACAAAATGGTGCTGCTATATTGCCCATGTATCAATCATCTAAAAGAGGCGTGCCATCCTTGACTCCTGCGTCTGACTTTCCTCGGGGGGTAGGGGTGGGGGGTGGGCGGGAGGATAAATGTCAAATGGATAGCAATTTCAATTACAATGACGTAACTATTTGTAACCAGTGGTGTCAGAATACCTAGCCCCATTTTCCTTGACTAAGGGTCATGGATCCACTTTGTTCTTCGTTTATCGCCAGTGTGGAACTAAGGTACATCAATAACACTTGGCTTGCAAAGATAACATAGCCTGCACAGAATCACAACACAGAAGTTGATAATAATCTCATTGTGCATTGAGCAAATATACTTTTCATGCTTTGCATTCATTGTTCTTGCTTTCTACCATTACAATCTTTCCAACAAAAAAAAACAAAAAAACCATCTCTAAGTTTGCAAGATCCGCTGCTCTCGCGTCATTTGACTATGACCCTGAATATAATCTATTCGATTCTGCAAACACAATGTCGATGCAAAATTGCAGTAATTTATGACGATAGACTTACTCGAAAGTCTCCCATATGCTTTGTTTGGCAACATAGATCAATGTTGGATTGTAGGAAGGACTGTGCGATTAGAATTTAAACTTCTAATCAAACATTTTATCTGGGGTTGCACGCTTTGGTCTGAAGTAACGGTGGTTAGGAGAAGAGGGTTCTCGTTGTAAAAAGTTGATACAGAAAAAGCTTAATCGAAAGTAAATTGGAAACTAACAGGAAGTGAAAGTAGCCCCCAGAATTTACCAATTTGCAAAAATTCCAAAATTGTATCGCATGACCATCTTTCACATGGCAGAAAATGCAGTGAATATATAATAATTGGAATTAGTGTAGCGTTAAAGGAAGTACAATTGAGGTAAATACAGGGATTTACAAACACATCCGTCTGTTCAAGAGACAGCTAAAACCTAAATTTAATCCTAGCTTGAAAATAAATTTTTTAAATCCCATTTTTATTTTCGGAATACAAACGAAAATGAATTCACTTCCATTTAAATAAAATCAATATACAATTTGTATTTTCTTTTTTCATAAATAAAATATAGTGTTATGGTTTATAAAATCTATGCAAGGACCATTGAAACCCCGTAAAAATTAGGCAAAAACATTATCAGCATCACTCAGTCGGTTCATTTAGAAAATTCATTTTGTTTTAATGAAAGGCAAAATCTAAAACCTGCAAATGGTTTGTGTATCTTTGAAAAGAAAGGTTATACTACTTTGTTTTAATATAAATAATAATAATAATAATAATAATGATAATTATCATCACCATGATCATCATCATCAACATATAATAATAATAATAATAATAATAATAATAATAATTATAATAATAATAATAATAATGATAATGATAATATCAATGACATAAGTAGCAAATTTTATTATTATGAGTATTAATAAAAATGACATAATAGAAAATTGTATAATAATAATGATAATAATGATATTAATAATTTCAAAGTTTAAAATTATATTATTACTAGTATTATTATTATTATTATTATTATTATTATTATTATTATTATTATTAATATATTTGTTAGCAGAATCAGCAGCAGCAACAGCAACACCATTATCCACATATATTTATCATCACTCAGTCAGTTCACGTAGGTAATTTGAAAATGTTTTTCAATAAATTAAAACAGTATTATATATATGATGATGATAATTTTCATAGTATTAAAAACATAACGAGGATGAAGAATAGAGCACTCCAAATTGTGTATTTATTAGGTCTTTTGGTCATGCTTATTTTAAATTTCAGTAATGTCTGCATTTATTTTCTTTAAAATAAATTCTGCATTATTGATTTTGTCAGGATTTTGGTGTGAACATTAACTTAAACGCTAGTCCTATCTTGAGTAAAAGAGTCTCTGCCTTAACTTTGTATGTATGTATGTACATACATACATACATACATACATACATACATACATACATACATACATACATACATACGTACATACATACATACATACATACATACATACATACATACATACATACCTATGTCCTTAACTATAAGGATCATACGCATGTTTGCCGTCTGCTAACGTTGGCCGGAGAATTCACCCTGGCGTCTCAAAATTGTTCTCGAGTGCGCCGGATAATGTTTGCACATATCAAAATATATGTATTATTGTTATTCTCCTATAAATAATTGCAAAATGGATACATTATTTACAAATTACCTAAAAAAAATGTTTTGGAAAAAGAAGCATTTTATACGAAGTCTGATGTTTGAGTATTGTAAAACCAGATGTAACCAGATCAATTATGCCCACAATAACTGCTGAAGTGTTCCATGGTAAGCGGGGGGACAGAAGTTTATAAGTTTCCGGTGTCTGAACCTAATCGATAACAGTTTATTAAGCCCCGATATATTAATAGTGCCATAAGCTCCAGTAGAGGGCTAAAATGGTGTGCGTCCACTTCATGATCCAATATTTTTTTTTTGCTTCAATCCTTCCAGATCAAAGACAACAATAAAATTTAAGAAGTCTTTAGAGGGTTTATTACTGTCAGATTATAAGTTACAGCTCTTTAAATTTACGAGTTGGAATATATATTGATAAATACTGATCCATTCGGTATTGTGTCAAAATACCAAATCTGTTTATGTGTATTGGAAAAAAATCTTGGATTCATGCATGATTTCTTATTCAGTCATTTTTTCTTTCTTCTTTTATTCCTTTTATTCTTTTTTATTCCTTCCTTTCCACCTTTCTTTTACTTATTCATGTTGTATGCATGGATGAATAGATGGATAGATAATTGGTTCTATCTATCTAGTTGGATATATCTACCTACATATCATCACCTATTTTACTCTCTGTCTGATTACCAATTATTCACTTTTATTTATCTATTTAGCTATCGAGCGAGGGAGCAAGCGAGTGAGCGATGTATCTTCTAGTATGCACAATATAAAAGGACCCTTACTGCAATCCATACAATTGTAGGCAAATATTTGTCTCTCAGCGTGCCTTTATCCTTCTATTCAGCTCTACATTTGTTTTCTAAAAGATCAATTTCTTTGACATATATCAGAGGACAAAAGTCTACCGTTGTGCATTTTGTTTTAAATTGAACATTTGGTCGCTTTTTTTTTTCTCTCTCTCTTTTTTTCTTTGTAATTTTTTCTTTTTTTTTGCCAACTCTGGTGAAATTGTTTATTCCTGTTACTTCTGATTCTACTTCCATTCATTTTTTCCTTGCTTTCTTCTTTTCTTCGTGTTTCGTGCTTTCCTTCTGTCTATCTGTCTTCTTCTTCTCTACATTTTGTTTTTCTTTGATCTGCGTTCTTCTTCCGTTCCCTTTTTCTGTATGTCTTCTTCTTCCCTTCATTTCTCTTTCCATCTGTCTGTCTATTTGTCTTTTGTATTTTTTATGTGTTGAAAGATACGGTGCAAACTATATGTGGACACTTTGTAATCATTTTATTCTTGTTATGTTCTGGGCACCAGTACAGTGTTTTTGTAAGAACAATAAATGGTTCCTTCCTGAATGAAAGATGCTGAAATGGGAAAATCGTACACAACAAGTATAACCTGTGTTATTGTCACAACGGATGAATTTGATTCAAATTGTATTTATCACACACAGGGGAACGAAATGGAACACAACGAAGATTACTGACATTCCCCAAACTAACTGGCAAATGTTATGCGTTTCTTCGTCTATCAATGGCTCGTGTTGAGGTAATCTGTTACAAGTTCAAGTTCTTTACTGGCACAAAGCACAAAGTCGTCTTGTAGCCATAACGTAACATGTTTACAGTATATGTGCAATGAGAAGAGCAAACAACACACAATAACAAAATAATGACCTATCAATATCTATATGCAAACTATGAAGTATCGCTTTTCTTGTTTCCATACCAATGGATTCAAATGTTGCCATTGTATTAATTAATCCTGTCCATATATTTGTCAATAAATTGTTTAATATTTCGAATGTGGAATGATTATGATAGTTAATTTCTATATTGACACAGAGCAGAACATACAATTAATCAATGATATTCATCTTTGATTTGATTTAGATAAACAAAACTTGCGGATTTTTTTATTATTTCTATCTGTGTTTTCAAAACTTCTGAACTCAATTTCAAGTTCATGAGATACACATCTAAATCTTGTCAGGGCCTGTCTGTATTTCTCCAACAAATGCAAGTTAAATATTTTTTTAAACTTCAAATTAGTCATGACCACTCTGTACGCATCAAGTTTTGATGAAACTGCTAAGGGATTAAAATAAGTTTGAATGTATTGATCTTCTGGTCTTCTAATCTTAACTTCTAATGGAAATTTACCCCATCATTAATCTGTCTCTCTCCAACATCTGAAAAATAAAGATCAACCACTACTCTCTTGAGACTGGGTAACCAAAAACCATCTTGCAAGTTTGTCAAATTTTCAATAAAAAAACTACTTGGTAAATGTATATTTTATACCAGTAGTTTAACATTCTGTGCTGTCTTATCACTTTTAAAGGATAGTGTCCAATTTCACCATACACGGCTACATCTGAAGTCTGCGGTTTTACACTTAGAACATTTATAAATTGTATGCGAAATTAAAGGTTCATTAAAAATGACAGTAATACATAAGTATGTAAACTCATTTGCTAATAATCAAGATTCAATGCCATAAAAATGACACATTATAACAGTGTTGTCCACCTCACAAAATCATTATTTTTTGTTTTGTATTAGTATTTATATCAATGTCGCAGGTTTGACAATAATTCTTCAACTTATTAAACAAGCATTGTAGAGCTTCATGTGACTTTAAAATCAATACAGTATCAAAAGCAAATAATAAAAGAAAACATTAGTAATGCGATGCATTTCAATGGTATCAGCATTAAGTTAGGTGAACTCTGCCTGGAGAAGGGGGGTGGGGGCTCCTTCCAAATATACCTGCTGTTCAGCAAACATGGTATACTGGCAAGAATATATTATGAGAGGAAAAAATATATATCGACAAAACGTTGCCTAAAGTTGTTTGGGAACAAATTAAAAGGACTCTATCTCTCTCTCACTCTCACACACACACACACACACACACACACACACACACACACACACACACAAACACACACACACACAAACACGCGCGTGAGCGCACGATTCAACGATGATTTTATTCAAAACGTGTGTGGGATGGCACAGAGGTATTCCAGACAATAAATGTACAAAGGCAAAAAGAAATGTGGTCTTTGAACAAGCATTTGGACCATCTAGAAATATGTATATCATGAAAACTTTTGATATAATATGTCAAAAACTGAACAAGAAGTTACTGCAAGCAGCCCGAAGAGAATAATGGGGTCTCTGACAAGATTTATGTAGCACTGTATGTAAGGGTAACGACTAATTAAAGTACAGATAAGAGTCCGAATATGGAGGGAAAAAAAGGGTAAGGGAGGTTCATTTTGAAAACAAAAAATGCAGCTTATTTGCAGGAAGAAAATAATTTGTTGTGATTAGGACACCTATTTTACCCATATGTCCCATATTGGCCGTCGAAGAAATTTCTTATTGACCAACACAAATTTTGGCTTTGGAAAAGGTCCAACCTCACGTCCCCATCCCTTTAATGCTCGGCATATAAAGAATCATCACATCTATACTATTACTACTACTATTACTAATATTACTACTAATACTACTACTTAAAAATTTATAATAATAATAATAAGAAGAAGAAGAGCAGAATGAAGTTACGGGAGCTTGTATAGTGGCTGGTGTGATATATATGCACTTTCAAGTAGAACCTGCCTATATCTAAAATCAGTCTAAGCTAAACTATTTCCCTATCTCCCCTCCAAAAATAGATACATATATGCAGCAGTAAGTATACTATAGAGAAAGACCTAGTGTGTGTCCTCGAGCAAGCCACGAGAATATACACTCATGTTAGTACTCTAGATGTTCACGAGAACGGCAAGTGTGAGACACTTGAGCATGAAACGCGTAAATCAAGATATTGAAATTGTTTTACTCATCTAACACTATTACAATATAATACTCGAAGAAGAGAAAATGTATGAATAAATGAATTAATGTAATAATCAATCAATCGATTGATCAACAACAAAACAACGCATATATACATAAATTTATATATCCATACATAAATACCTACATACATATATACATGCATACCTTATTATTTTAACCGGGCATATAGTGTTACCCAAATGTGTATGTTCTTTTCGTCCGCACGTAACGAATTTCGTTTCCTGTCAATAACTTTTGAAGGAATTAATGGAATTAGATATAAAAATTACATCAGTGAGCTCTAGATCAACTTAAATTTTCACCTTTTTCTGTTAAAAATCGACTAAAGACGTTTTTCCCTGTATCATCAAGTTTCGTTTTGTTGTATAGCTTTCGAATGTCAATGTGGAATTTACTTACACTGAATACAGTATGCCGTTTAATAATAAAAACACCTATGTTAAGTTCGAGTTTCACTTTTTTTTGTCTAAATTAGACCGACTTATGTCTCCTGGTTGGCTTATAATCTTTTGTCAAGAACCCAGACTGCTAAAATTATATTTTATTTGGCGGGGGCATCCGTTTTATCCAGGCACATTTATGTATAAAAATATCAAGTTTCTAAAAATAATTACTAATTCTTATATATGTTATCTTACAGGGCAAGGAGAACAACGTTGAAATGTCTTGAACATTAGATACAGAGACACGTAAATAGACACATATATAGATAGACCAATGTACTCTTATTAAAAAAAGAAAAAAAAGAGGACAAATGATACCTTAGACTGTAGTGATGATTTAAAAGATACCATACAAGTGCCAGCTCTCAACATTATTGGTTCTCTCTCTCTCTCTCTCTCTCTCTCTCTCTCTCTCTCTCTCTCTCTCTCTCTATATATATATATATATATATATATATATATATATATATATATATATATATATATATATATATATCTAACTATGAATGGTCACAAATTCAATGCTGCCGAATAGTGTTATTCTAATTTAAACGCGACATGCAGTTTTGATTAAAACTACTTTGTTATTGTTATGTTATGTGAGCTTTTTTGTTGACTGATATAACTAGGATTTGGAACCAATGAAAAGCAATGGTAATAATAAAAGTACACAAATAAGTAAATAAATATAGTAATTAATCGTACTAGACAACTAACAATACCACTACTATTGTTACTACTACTGCTAATACTATACTAGCATCATTGTATCCGTCTTTTATTTTTATTTCTTTTATATATTTTAAATACTATTATTTATTTATTTATATATTTTATATTATCATTATCATTGTTATTATTGATGTTGTTCTTGTTCTTGTTACTAGAATGATGATGACGACGATGAATTAACGGCATCGACACTATCGTGAGTTATTTTAGACAGATGACCTTTGTGATGTAGCTTTTAGCAAACTGAATAGTTATAATTTATCCTTCGGCAAGCTAGTAATCGACAAAGCGATTGACCAATCAGCGTGCAGAATGCTTAGACCACCTGGAATGTTAAGCATAGCATGAACCATATCTTCTAGGTAGGACATTTGCTTCTATCTAGTATCTCGAAGAGCGTTATAGAATTATGTTAGGAGAATGCAAAAAATTGGCGTCGGGATTGATTATTGAACGCAAAATTCAGATTTTACCCCCAAGAAATAGTCAATCAAAGCATACATTTTAAAGCTTACCTGTTTTCAAACAATGGATTTGTTTTGAGAACTGCAATATTTAGATGACTTAGCTTAGGCGGCGAGAACTTGATTACACAGTCACCTCTGGGAAGTGAGCAAGGTAAACTCTAAAGACAGATGCTGATTAATAGAGGTTCATTTTGGGGGGGTCATGGGACATTAAAATATTGGCTTGTAAGACAGGTAATTGCTTAGTACAGGTGACCTTTAAGGCAGGTTTGACTCTATCATTATAAAATGACTAAAGATACACATTTTGCCGAAATTGTTTTAAAAAAAGTATTTAGTTTTTGTTATTGTTGTTGTGTTGTTGTGAAAAATGACGTCTTTAGATGGCTTTACATAGGCAGTTACGCCAAACAATTACTACAGATACCAAATTAGTCAACTGTGTTATGCCTAACGCAAGTCCTTTTACTTTCAAATTTAACTATATTTTTGAGGAGACTCTGGCCCTCAAAGTTGTTTTTCAAGTATGTAAGTATATGCAAGTCTAAACACTTTAAAAGTGGCGCCTACTTGTGATATTTAATAACTTTCACACTTATTAGACAATTATAAATAAGTTATAAGTCAAATAAGCAAGGAATAAACACTCAAACACAACAATAGAGACACGCATACCGGAGGAAAATGTTGGTTTATGTACCTGTTTGTTCTCTTGTTTGTCGGCATATTAGCATAGCTACAATGCAGATTTACATCGATGAGTTATGTTTACAAAGCTAAATTGCATTTTTGGCATTCTGATGTGACTAAGTATATTAGTAGACAAATTAATGGTACATCAAATGAAATATTCAATAGCAACGTTTTGAATACTTAAGAATTCCATGCTCAAATCGGCAGATATGAATGGAAATGACACATTGTTTGTTCGGACCGCATAACACATTGCCTAGCAATTTTTTTAAAAATTGTTTATTTATTTTAATTTTTTATTTCTCAGCAATTATTTCACAAGCGTTGTCATGGTATAAATAAACGTTCAAGCCTTAGGATAGTTAATAAAGTGTCAAACTATCTTCATAAGGGTTACATACTGTGCAAGTTTATGTTGATTGCACAATATGTAAACCACGGCCTCGAGTGGAGTTTACTTGTCACCAAATTTGATACATTTCCCTACCGCTATAGGAAAGTATTTGCGTCAAGATATGACCCTCGCATTGAATCAAAGCATAAAATGACAAATATACAGTCAGACTTTGCTCTATATCACAGGTGTGTGTCTGCGTACGGATACAATTGTCCCGCGAATCTACTGGGGAGTGGTTATCTCCTGTTTGTCGAAGGGAGGATTCTGTCGATCACCTATTGCATAACAGAGATACAAATGAAACGCTTAACAATAGACGAATCTCCAAACTCTACAAACATGACATTTCCTGTCAGTCAAGCCTCGTTTATTAAGCATTCCAATCTACCAAAGGCCACTCTCAAGCCGGGTTCTGATTTATTATATATGGATGCCAATCTTGACAGAATACAAAGCGACCTGACTATATGATGATCCCTAATATTGGCAAGTTTTACTATATGACCTGTTCAAATTCACACCGTTATAAGTTCACTGTATTTCAAACAATTTTCACGAAATATTCACTATTAATGTTAAAAGCACTATGCGATAAAGTGGTTAAATTTTCCAAAGAATACTTGATAATTTACTAACAGTGGACACAAATCTACAAAATCAATGAATCGGGACAGTACTACTGCATACTGTACTTTCTGTGTAGACTTTTCCAGTGAGAAAAGGTACGAGTTTACAGAAATAGGGAATCATCCCAAATTTCCATATACCAAAACAATTTTGGGAATTGATTCGATCACACGCACACACACATACACAAAACTTTTTTATTTATTTTTTACTTTATTTATGTGTTGAAATACATAACATGATGTTGTTTCAGTAACTCTTGACTTGACAAGTTTCATAATTCACATCCATATGACAAAGCTGGAAATATAAACCGATAAAATAGCTGACAATCTGAGGTTATGAATATACTTACAAATTCTCTAACCATAGAACACATGCATTGTTTGCTTACTTAAGGACAGTATGTTGATAAAGATATTGCATATTGTTTTACATGAGATCAACACGAAATAAAAACTACCTACTCTGCCAGAGAGAGAGAGAGAGAGAAAGAGAGAGATCCACAGGTACCCACAGTTTGCTAACTTCTAGTTGCAAGCGAAGAGTATATACTCTTTCGAATAGACGATTGAACTCAAATATAGACTCTGATTCGGTGAATGTAAGTGTTAATGTAAAGAAAACGTAAAGGCGGTGGTTGTAAAGGAGTTGGGCGTTGGGTTTTATTTGACATGTTCCTTAACTCTTGTTCAAGTGTTCTTTGCTCAAATATGTCTATCGGAGTTACATCCTCTGCATCATATCTACTCGGTTTCCTGAGGAAACCAGTTCAATATTTGCATTGAAAATCTTAAACAAATGGATATAATCTACTCCAAAGATTGAAGATAACACACAACTGCAATTCTTGACTTACTGTCATCTTAAAGAATGAAAAAGCGTTTCTTGCTTTAGGTTTATCATCTGCTTGTTTTTATTCCTATAGAAAAGGCGTTCTTGAGAAAGAAAACTCGAGAATTGCTACAATACTTGCAAACCATTAGATTTAGTATGGGATTTTACAACTCATCATTACAAGAATGTTATTAGGTGCCGTGACAATTGGAATAATGTAGCCATCGCATCATAAAACGAATGTATAGCTAGACAGATATACATTCAGACCAACGGACAAATACAGAGAGAGAGAGAGAGAGAGAGAGAGAGAGAAAGAGAGAGAGCGAGAAGAGTAGTTAACTCGATATCTCAAGAAAAGGCTTCAGCAGTTTTAAAGAAAGACTTGGAATCTTCTGCGGTTATAAAAAGTAGGTCTGCACTCCGATGATACTAATTTATTACATATCCAATTAACCTTATAGTATTTGAGGTCCGTGTGTCGATATTCGTAGCTGCACCGAATCGAACTTTGTTTTGAGTTTCATTCACATTCTGTAACTGAAAATATCTGTAAAGCGTAAAACAGAGGGCATGCAAACAAAGAAAACAACCCCATTTCTTCATTGTTGCGTGTCAGTGGTACGAACTCGTTTGGTATGGCATACGAATACGTCTCGACCGGACGAATTATACATACCCCTACGCAATATCAAACTCGTTCAGTATTTCGGTATTGTTGCACACAGAGACAGGAACTCTTTGCTTGTTTTCACTGACGTTTGCGCTTCGATACTCTTGCGCCCACCCAATCAAATCTGTTATAACTCCAATTTGCTTAAAATTTAATTGACACTGTTTACATAAACAAAATTGTAAAAAGCATAACGGATGGGATATGTACTGTAATAAATACATAATAGCAGTTGTGTTTTGTTCCCAGTCGGAGGAAAGAACTAGTTTGATATGGTGGTGTGAATACGTCTCAGCCTGACTTCTTCGGTTTTGACAACATATCCTTACGACATATCAAACTCTTTTTTTCCGCCAACTCAGAACAAAACGCGTATGTACTTTTTGTTCATGTATGACAAAATTCAATGACATTATAACAGAAGTTAAGAAGATGACGCAACGGGTGTCGATGGTTACGTAGATCTGTACTCGCTTTGCACCAAAGAGGTATCGGCTTTTAATCATTGTGGAAGTATATATCTGTTAATTGTACTTGTGGTTCTAACAAATCATGCCAAGATTAACGCCAAAATTGGCTGTCAGAACTTGTTTGTGTGTCTAGCTAAAAGAAAATAAAACTGTACTAGTGCAGACTGTGCGTGTAATATATGGACTTATTTCGGATTTAAAAGTATACAGGTTATATTGCATCACGACCTATATAACGTCCACACTTTCAAGTAGATCTTTATATTGCTTCAGTCTTTGATTATCAACTTTTCGTCTGAAAATTATATTTTTTGCTGCGAGATTGCTGTTTAATTCCTTTTCCTCCTTTGAGGTCCAAGACCTCTATATTCAAAACACACATTTCCTGGTCAATTATATCGCATGTCTGTCAACTACTCCATGTTCACCATCAATTGTGAATTCAAGAAGTTCATCATTCAAGTCAGTTTACTTGAATAAATCTTCAACTGTATGCATCTCGGCTTCTCATCTGACCACTTCTATTAGTCCTTTTCCTAAACTCTCTTTTTTCTGTAAGATCCTTTCAACCAGTAACGTCTCCACGTTTGCTTTGTTGTCCTTTTACTTTGCATCATTTGCAGTGTAATTTTCGAGTCAACCTTCCCATTCCTGTCTTAATATGAAATCAAAGAATATACCCTTAGTTTCCATTTTAATTTTGGACCTTTTTTGTTAGTACACAGTTTCAACCGCTCAAAATTCTTCTTCTTCTTCTTTCTTTTTTAATAAAGTTTTTTTAAAAATAAAGTTTAAATGACTACCAAACGTTATTCGTTTTCATTGCATTCTGTTGTTCAAAATAGACTCCAGAATTGTGTCCATTTTGCCTGAATATGAGAAATGTTCTCCAATGGCATGGAAATTATCATCATGAGTTTCCTTTGTGTCACTACATGTTGTCTTTCAGTACTCAAAGTAAACTGAAAATAGCAAGGTTACAGGATAATTGTCGTCCTCCTGTTGTGCTCTACTGCTTTGATGATGTTGCTGACGATTTCTGGATAATAATAATAATAATAATAATAATAATTTTCATCATCTTTGTTCTCACCTTCATCATCATCAATGTCATCATCATCGTTTGCTTTCTTTTTTAGAAGTTGCAATTTTAATCATAATCATAGTTATGATCACAACGTAACAATATCATAACTAACGTCGACAATGACGGCAACAAAAAGATAACAAATGTGATAATGATCCAATAAAAAGTAATATTACTGGGATTTCAATACTTCCGGGCTACAAAACTTCTTGGACTTTCACATAAAGGAACAGTTTGCATTATTGTTCATTCTGACACCAGCAACTAATTCACGTCAGATCGTTTCGAACTCGACAATAAAGACACTACTTTAAATACCTTATAACCAGTAATTTTTTTACGGTGGTTTAATTTGTGTTTCCTTTGCGACCAAAAAGCGACCGCAGAAAATCAAAATTTAAAAATTCCAGATAATGTTTCTTCCTTCTGCAGCTATGCAAATCACAAAATTTAAATCGGAAAAATAGAGCTTTTCTAGACTCCCCCTAAATTGTTTACAATTCCAAAGATCTCCAATTATATGGTAACTCTCTTTTATTTGCTCACATTCTCAAGGTGCAAAGTCACAAAAATTCAGATGTAACTTGATCTCAAACTCTTTTATCAGTTTGGGACATAGGGGTCTTCACGATGAAAGCTTGGTCAGTCTCGTAAGATCTCATAAAAGTCTTTTCTTTCTTATTGTCTCACAAGTATCATGCTTATACATATATTCCATGCTGACAATTACTGACATTGCATTCAGATTTAATGACTGCGAGTCAAAAAGGTGAATACTGAGCCCTCAATAGCTAATCAAAAAGGCTGTGAATCCTATGAATTTTTTAGACACAAAACTTATTTGTTTAAAAATCTTTACTTGGCATGCTTTATACACACACACGAACAATACTTCTAAGAAAGAAAAGCCGTTAAACATAGACTACGTTTTAAGTTTTAATTTCAAATTGTACTTTGAATTCTTTATCTTATAGTTTTCAATGCATGTAAGTGCTAGACACAAACGAAACTTAAGATGGGGATAATATATTTTATGTCAGACAAGAGTCCTGAGTTGAATTTGCTAACGCATCGGACGCAGTTTGGTCCAAGTCTACTGAAGACCAAGGACAAGTAACTGTTAATTCTAAGTTACACATTTGGCCGTGATTAAGGTTCTTGGCCAGAAATCACGACTACCATTCTCAGGTATAGCCCAAGACTATGCCGATAAAGCCCTGGATGGAACATTTCATGTCATGCATAAGCGGGTTCACAAATGTAGACAGCACAGTGGGTTGTACAAATAAAACGGACATTCCATCTCTTTATGTATCAAGTTTAAAAATTCTAAGAATGCGATTCGATCCATAATCATTTGTCTTTTGTTATCGCCGAAACAAACATCGATATTTCTTATGGAAAGCATTGATATAGAAAACATTAGCGCAGCTAAAACCTAAAAAGACAAGAATTACATTTGTTCTGTTCAATTTGTGTCCATTTTTGTTTAACTTCGTACGGGTTTTTTTTTTTGTTTTTTTTTTGTTTTATAGTAATGTTGATGTATCTTTTGTACAGGTTTTGTCATTTGTTTAAAACAGAAACAATTTTGCCTTTAGATCTAATGAATAAAATACTTATAACGGCTTCACCACCTTTCAAATATTCTATTGCAGCTATGTGAATTTTATATTCTCTAGTGTGTAGTGCACCAAGGTGCAATGCATTATGTTTAAAATTCTTATTGCTGTTTCGTTAAATGTTCAGCTTTGGCTTCTTCTATTTCATGTCAACGTTTCCCAGGATGCATGTCAAGTTTACCGTCCTCTTTGCTAATCATGTTTCTGTTTCAATTTGACTTGTTACGTTTCATTTATTTGCAAGCAATTTGGAAAGTTAACTCGATCGAATTAATTTTGTAACAAAGGCTTATTGCAAGTAATATTTCAATGTTGATATTTATCTGCTTACACAAGCCAATTGATTAAAATGAATGCCTAAATGTAAAGAAGAAAACGAAATAATTGACTTGTACAGAACTTGAAGTTATTGTACACCTTGTCTAAAAAAATGCACATAACTACAGAGACAGAAATAGGGAAGAGAAAATAGAGAAATCGTAAATGAATACAACATACATATATACCACACAGATGATAACCACAAGATATCACACGTAGCAAGGATCAGAATTATATAAACATTCAGAGACAAAAGTTGGGGTTCCATCTATTGATTTCTGTCGAATGTATCCAATGTTTGTACAACGTGATGGTGTTTGTGAAGATGATTTATGCATAGATCATTTAATTCCATGTTCCCCTTCGATCCTTCTAACCCTGAGCAAATAAAGATATACTTTCATCGGTCAAAAACATAATAAATGATAGCTAGTGACAACAGGTCTGCAAAGCAAAGATGTCTTTTAAATAAGGAGACAGAAGAGCACCATAAAACGTGTAATCATTCAAGATGGCTAACTTCATCCTTGAGGACATTTTGAACAGTATTGTCTATTCCATTAACACATATTTTAACAATTTATGTTAAAGACAGCAGTGTATCAATAACAAAAGAATCAGCACATATTTATTTTTAGGCAATTTTCAATATGTTATATTTCATCCTTACTTCTGTCGGTCTTTTGTAATTGGTATGTTTGAATGTAATCAAATTTGCACTCAATGTGCATAGAGGTAATCTCATTTTGAATGACAAATTGCCAGTGAAATATCTATTTATGTTTGAAGTCATGCAGTCATCCTCCTGCTTATAGTGTTCACTGTCTCAGTTATCGATTGGAAGAAACCGACTAATCAATGATTTTACAGAATTCATTTAAGTATCTGGCAATAATCTTACCAATGACATATATTACGTAATTACGTATGTCTTCTTGGTTTGATTTTTATTCATTTTTATGAAAATATTTAGCAGTTAAATTTTTACCATTTATCTCTATATGTTTCATTTGAAAAACCTATAATCAATTCATATGCGTACTTTTCAGTTTCTGTATAAATGGAGTTATTGTTTATAATATAAATCCTTTTCCAGCTTACTTTTGTTCATTTTACAAAATACTTAATAGGAACCATGTAAATATTTGCTAAAGATTACGTCATACAATTGTTACAAATTTTAATAAAGCTGTTTATATTTTTTTTAAATAATATATATATATATATATATATATATATATATATATATATATATATATTATTTAGCTATAATAAATCAATTTTATAATGTAAAAGGATTGCCTTTATTTGACATTAATGGTATCACTTTATTTATCACACCTAAACTCTACATATGTTCGTGTTGCAGGGAAAATGATGTTCGTGTGTCAGAGAAAATTATATTCGTGTGTAAGGGAAAATGATGATCATGTATCAGGGAAAATGATGTTTGTGTATCAGGGGAAATGATGTTTGTGTGTCAGGGAAAATGATGCTCATGTGTCAGGGAAAATGATGTTCGTGTGTCAAGGAAAATAATGTTCATGTGTCAGGGAAAAAGATGTTCATGTGTCAGGGAAAATGATGTTTGTGTGTAAGGGAAAATTATGCTCATGTGTCAGGGTAAATGATGCTCATGTGTCAGGGAAAATGATGTTCGTGTGTCAGGAACAATGATGTTTGTGTGTCAGGGAAAATGATGTTCTTGTGTCAGGGAAACCGATGCTCATGTGTCAGGGAAAGTGATGTTCATGTGTCAGTAAAAATGATGTTTGTGTGTCAGTGAAAATGATGCGCATTGTCACGGAATTGTGTATGATTTATTTCGATGTGTATATGTGATCGAAAATGTACTCGGGTTTCGTTGCCGCGTACAGGGTTACCCGAGGGTAGTTTATTTTTTTCGCTCTAGTTATTTCGAAATACTGAGCGCGATTCAAACCATGCTGCATGTGCAAATTACCTGCAGTGAAAACCCAAGTACCTCGAGTTCTCTAGCTGCGCATATTCATCACAGCTAGGGTACTTATAGAGCAAATTAAAGCTTTCCACTTTACGGGAGCAATCTTCAGCTGTAGAGGTATGTAAAATTTAAGATTTAATTCTTTATTATTATTCGTTTTAGATGACATAATTGTTTCATATATTATATGTTTTAGAATTTATTCTAAATTCTACAGAGTCAATACCAAGGTCATACAACGCCATGCTATTAGAAATACTAAGTCTGGTTCAAGTTGGCCATTTGTTCTAACTGAGCACACAGATTGAATTTAATTGTACGCTGCATGCATTGAATGATAATGTAATGTGTAACGAAACGAATTCATGTGCGCGCATGCGCAACATATATCAATGCTAAAGTACGTAACCGTGCCATATGTACTACACGGTTCAGTTGTTATGCTTGTAGCTGCTTGTGCGTATGGTTTGGTGATGTGGAGTCACAGAACTCAGTGGGGTTTCTTGTGACGTGTACACTGTCTGGTGACGTTGGCTCGGAAGAGAGTACTGGTGTTCTCTATGTGAGGGACCAAGGCTTCGCGACCATCGGGTCTGTGTTGAATGAGAAGAATCGAGGGATCCTTCAACAGACTGGGAGGGGTGGACCATGCGTGGTGGCTCCTTGACCATTGACTCTAGCGGGTGGAACCGGAAATACATCTTGGTCGTCAACTGGTAGCCACGATACAAATATATACGTGTTCCATGTTGTAATTAGTTATGTCAATATCGCTATATGAGTGATACATTCGTAAATGCATAATTCAAATATCGCTAAATGAGTGATACATTCTTAAATTCATAAATTCATGCATTCATGTTTCAATATCGCTAAATGAGTGATAACGTAAAGAATTCATATTTCAAATATCACCAAATGAGTGATATATTGATATGTGCACAATACATGCGTCCTTCTTGTGGATAAATTGTTAATGATGCATTATTCGTATTCGTATATAAATCACATGCTTTAGGTCACCCTTGGTGCTTAATAAGACCTTGTTTGTATTAGGGTGTAGATCATATACTTCTATTTCTTGATTGGTGATAGGATGTTATTCACGTTTGTTTAAATTCCATTCCTTAATTCATCTTTGATTTTTTTCTCGTTCAGTTACTTGTTGTTGATATTTCCATGTAAGGAACTATATCATTTTCCTTATCTTTTTGTTATAATGGTGTCAGATTCGTTCATCTTTAAATTGCGTTTATAAATAAACATCTCATTAACGCAATTGCTTTCGGTGTCTTCACTAATTCAGTCCCAACCCGGCTTCATCCTGTTACACTCGTGTGTCAGGGAAAATGATGTTCGTGTGTCAGGAAAAATGATATTTGTGTGTCGGGGAAAATGATGCTCATGTGTCAGGGAAAATGATGCTCATGTGTCAGGGAAAATGATGATCGTGTGTTATGAAAAATGATGTTCGTGTTGCCGGGAAAATGGTGTTTGAGCCTAGGAAACTTGCAATCAATACACCGCTCTAATTATCAGAGCATGATTTGGAAATATTAAATAATGCAAACACTTTCCATTATTAGGTAGAAAAAGAGAATAAATAATATTTCTTGAATGATATATTTCTTATTTAACCACAAAGGCAAATATCATTATTTATTCTCAGAAAATTCTGGTGTGATATATCATATTCCATTCTGTACATCAAGCAGTGTAACTAATCTTTTTCTGCGCCAAAACTATTTAAAGTTTCCTTTCAAGGGTGCAATTGAGTCGAAAAATACCTCCCACCACCAGAAACATGCTTTCATCCAAAAGGAACGTTTAAAATCTATATAAACGTACAGGCAATAGATGAAACCAATAGATGAAACGTCCTCTTAAGTGCTTACTTTAATATTTATGCTCTCAATGCAATCAGTGCGTCATCAATTTCGGCAGTAGTAGCCTGCCGTGTTTGTTTTTTCATGCATTTTAAAGATTTCGAGTGATGAGACCTGTTATTTTTGCATTCTTCCAGTGAAACAAGCGATTTTTTTACTTTTAGTAGATGTAGATAATCCGTATATTCCACCACATAAATGGCGAGTACTGCATCGTACGAATGGGGCTGCCATCTTTGCAGTCGTTGTTAATAAACTGCCACCTCGCGTTAAAATGAACTAGTTTGCTAAGGGATTAACTAGTTTATAGCAAAATTGTTATGCTGTTTCAAAATTTCTAACTGTTTTATCTTAATATCGCATTTTTAAAACTTTATCTGATAATAGTTGGCCACTTTTGTTATTACATTTTTCTAGCTTGTGCTTTTTTCATATAGCTTTTGCTGTTCAAATACATCGAAAGAACGTCTGTTCACAAATATTGGTATAGATACACAATATGCACTGAACCAAGATTTGCAATGTGCTGCTAATAAAATTATATTTGAGTGGCGAGATCAGTAAGAAGTCATATTTATTCAATGAAATTGATTTAATAGAAATATGATATGAATTCATACTGACATGTTTATCACATTATCTCTTGAGACTACATGGGAATTCCTAGGAATTGTACTTAATTTCGGCCTGCCTCATTTTCAACCGGAAAATTGCAAGTGTGTCTGGTACTAGCGTGAAAGGATCTCTCTCTCCCTCCATCCCCACTCTCTCTCTCTCTCTATCTCTCTCTCTCCATCTCTCAATTGATCGATCGATTGATGAATCGAAGTAATCACATTGCGTGTTCATTCCAAGTTGCTGCTCAAATACGTACATAACAAACACAAGTAATGCATCGTACACGTTTTGAGAAGTGCATGAAATAGAAAAATGTAATTCATATTGTATCCGACATGGCTACACGTAGAAAATGTTTTATTGCAACGACGCATACTGAAATTTTGCAAGTTTTAGTTCTCTTTCTAAACAATCCTTCTACAGCTACACGATAAAATGGAAACAACATATGCGAATGTTAAACACACAAACAGCAACGACATAGTAATGCTTCTGAAGCTAAGCCAGTGCAAAACGTCTATGATCTGATTATAGTTCAATAAAAGGACTGGACAACACAGGACACGGAAATAAAGACATTTTATTCACATTAACATTTAACATTGTTTCATAAATGTGTTGGTTAAAGATTTTTGCAATCTTGTCATGCCCAATCAACCATTTATTAGAAAGAACAAACTTTTACGTACGAAATACTTGACCCTTCTCACGAGGAACAAATATAAAGTCGAATAAATTATTTTTTTCCCGCGTCTTTCCTAAAAAGGGCTCGCAACAAGCACTGCTCATTATATCCCGCCTCATGCTATTGACAATTCAGTAAATTCTCTATTTGTCAATAGTAGCCAGTTCATAAAGCTAAATTTTTAAAGACCTACGCAATCATTGAGATTTTCCACTTTTTGTATTTAGCTACTGTGTCCTATTGTTGCAAGACAATTATTACAAATTGATAATCTAAAACAGAATTTACTTCATTCAAAGAGCTGATTAATGCATAAGAACATTTCATTCAATGCATAAGAGACGCCAGGACTGAAATTGTCACAACGATCACACTGGCTGCAAGTGCCATTTACCATTTTTGTTGTTATTCCCTGTATTGCCTGTTCCATCACCATTAATGCTGCCTGCGCCACTGGTAGCACCACTACTGATGCCTCCACCACTTTTACTACCACCACTATAGCCTACACCATTGGACGTACCACTACTGATGCCTCCACCACAGTTACTACTACCACTACAGCCAACACCACTGGTAGTACCACTACTGATGCCTCCACCACTGTTATTACCAACATTTGCTGCCTCCACCACTGTTAGTACCACTATTGCTGCCTCTACCACTATAAGTACAACTACTGCTGCCTCCACCAGTGTTAGTGCCGCTACTGCTTAAAGATGTCGTTTTAAATTAAAGCGTATATTGTAAATATATCATCGTCTGAAACTCGAACTTTTATCCTTTTCTTAAAGGATGAAAAAAGTGATGGCTGAAATTAGGTTTAACATTTATACAGGCACATTATGCTCACAGAGAGTCAGGAATACTAAGCTTCACCTGAAAGAAAGTTAACCGTCTACAATATGGAAACTGTATAAAGTACATTTTCTTTGAATTTTATATAACCAAAAAAGGAATCCTACTTTCATCTGACAGAATGTGAACGGTCTACAATATGGAAAATGTATAAAGTACATTTGCTTTGAATTTTATATACAGTAAAAGGTTTTCTGCACTTTTCAATGCTAAAATATTCAATGACCTGTAGTACCTTATGTCACATTCAGAACGTGTATCTGAAAATTAAAGCAGGATATAAAACCTTATGAAATGCTTGAATTCATTCTCTATCTTCATAGCTAAATCTTTAAGTATGCATAACTAACTATAAACCAACACATTAACTACCGTGACTGCAACTGCCTAGAAGCGGCTTTTTTCTCTTCTGTTTTCATCTGCATTCGGGAATTGAAATTACTCCTGTGAAGACACTTTACGAAATAATCCCCCTTCTACGAGAAAGGTCGTTTTAAAGACAATTTAATAATCGCTGTTCAGCATAAATAATATCGACGAAACTCTGTTCATGAGAATATATTGGAAATGGTATGTAACTTTACGAGCAACTAAGCTATGTCCCTTTATGTAGGGGGACTGAATTGAGAGATCCATATTTTGTCCTTAACATCCTCTAGAATTAACATCAAAGTAATCTTTAAAAACAAACGAGATAGACACATATGCGTTACAACAATTGTAAGAGCTGATATCTAGTAAATATCCTACTTTTTTGTAACTTTGTGGTAAGTGTCTATAGAATAAACTCAAAATACAATGCGAGACCTAATACATAGGGACAAGAATATTGTAACAAGCAAGAGGGTCTCACTACCGAGCGAATCAAACAACTCATTTCTTTGCTTCACATTTGTATGACCCATCAGTAAGCCTTACCAAGTCCAATATTGGTACTTCACGACCGTGTACCACAACATATGGCCTAAACAACTAATACAAAGAATCATTTATATCTCAAATTGCTAAACACGTATAGGTAAAAATATCCCGAAAATTCCTTATGTTAAAATATTAGAGTCTTTTTTACGAAGCTTATCCATGCTACCCTAAAGTACTGTATATCATGACGTATGTTCCCTGTAATTGACTAATTACCTGGCTTGACAAATATCTTCTCATCACCGACTCCCCATAATTAAACAATTAATCATTAGAATTTAACAAACCTATAAGCGGAGACGTTAAAATTAAAAATACATTAGGTTAATTACTGTATTATTACATTCAGGTTTCACATTCATTTTAAGCGTTCTATTAAGAGTTAGTTCCTGTCTTTGGTACAAAAGTAAAAGTTTATTTTTGAAAAAAAAATTTTTTTAGCTTCAGCTTTTCTCAGACAGCTCCTGCGTGTTTCGTGAATCTTTGAATAGGAAACAATAATGACAAGACAATTAGAAACAATAGAATCTTTACTACTAGGCATAAGTAATCCAATAGCATAATAGTGGAATTTTTCATCTTACACCCTTGTACAAGATTATTGTTTAAGCAGTAATCCATTTAATTCAAGGAAAAAGTAATCTGCATTGCGTAGTCCAGTTCTTGCTGAATCAGCTGAAAAGTGCAAAAAATCACATCCACTCTACATATGTTACAAACAAACACATAAAATGCATGTTACCTTAGTGATCATATTTTGTAATTCAGTCCTGTCTTGGCAGACGCCCACGTGTTGTTCCTTCATTATGGGAATGGGTTAATATTGTAATAAGTATTCTTACATAAAAATGCATGCGCAGCATTGTTGAACAAGTTGTATCAATGTGGCCGTATCCATGCGTCAATATCGAATTGCATTGATGCCCCTTTGCCCGAACTACACCCAAAAACAAAAGACGCTGCACTTCCGCATAGTGTGTGTATTAACGTGAAACCATGCAATCCAGTCACACAGAAGAGAGAAACTTTCAGAGTAGAATAACATGACGCACTCTCTTGCACGAATGCATATTGTTCATTCATATCGATAACAATAACAATGCACGGAAAGGGAATTTTTCAACATGTCTGTTTCACAATGGCCGTTGCGTATTCTCATTTGCGCATATATCAAAACACAGTTCAGAAACTGAGTAATTTCACGTAATTACCCGCTAAAGATCACGTATCTGCTGTATTCCTCAAAATTGACACACTATACTTAACGTTTAGCTAAAGTGGTTATTTCTCAATAGATCTAAGAAGTTAGATCTCATGTGAGAGGGTCATTCGTGTTACATCAGCTAATCGCGAATGCGCGACTCCCCGGTAAACGATTAACTAAAGCCAACGTACAGGATCGGCGCCTTCGGTAGAAAAACTTTACGTTTTGAGAGAGGTTTTATGTACGAATAGCAATCATATATATCCTCGGGTGCGATGAAACCCTTGACCGTTGGGCTCGGGCATTCAACAAATCCCTTAATATTCAACGAACGTGATATCAGAAAAGAACAAAATAAACATGTATGACCCCTATATTAATATGCAAATATGATCCATATTCTATGTCATGAAAGCTCTTATAATTAGATAAAACTTAGGTGTTGTAAGAAGATTAAAAATATCCCTCGAACAATATAGTGACGAAATTGCAGAAAGCAGCTTTACCTTGCCTGACATCCTGTTTCGAAGGTAGCTTATATAACTTTCTGACACAACGTTTAGTAATGGCAGCAAAATGAAATAAAATAAAGATAAAAACAGTGAATAATTACTGTATACCCATTTATTTTAGGCGAATGGAAGACAAAGCAAGTGTGGGTGGGTTATACACATTCGGAAAGACATGTAGCTACTTACTGGTATCCAGGACAATATATAAATGCTATCTTAACCCTTAGATATGAATAATTGTTAGGTGAATCGAGCACTGATTTGTGAATCAAGGATAAATATGATTACAGGACTCACAATTGTGGTTCGAGTTTACTATTTATCGATCCATCATTACGATGTTATTATTAATATGGCTTCAGATATTTCTTAGACCAAATATGATGTTTAAAAACATATTATTGTGACTTTCAAACTTATTAGAATAGACGCAAAATAGATAAACATTCTGTTAATTATTTTAGTTTTGGGCTAAAGACACAATATGTATGAATGAAAATGTCGAACGTTTTATACTTTGAATATTTTAGTTCCATTTAGCGTCTTAGATATAAAAACTAGGAAAATAAATTGAAAAGCTTGACAAAAACTTGAGAAAATGCACTGAATGATTGCCAATAAAATCTCGTTCTAACCAGCCCGTATGTTGCTAAATCTAGTAAAGTCACTCTAAAAATAACAATTATGGTATAGGTTCCTTCTCTGCGGACGTATTATTAAAATTCAAAATGACCTTGAAAAGAAATTAGCGAAGAAAATGTAGAAAGTCTTATAGTTAGTTCCATTTGATATGCCAATGTTGACGTGGCTGGAGACTTGTATTGGGCCTCGTCGTGCAGACTATCAATGCATGCAAATAAAATAAGTGGAACATGACTCTTTAAAGCTAATTTGTAATAAGAATATCGAGGACAAAACAATTTCCAGTAGGTTGAAAACCCGCGGAAAGAAACACCCCTACCTAGAATTGGATGTTCGCAGATAAATCAGTTTTCGCAACATTTCACTTTCTGGCTTGAGGTTTAACCTTGCAGGTAAAAACTGACAACAATTGGGACTTTTTCATCTCCAAAATACGATTCTGTCTCATGATAGATTGTAATTTTATTTTATTGTTAGGTCAGACCTATTCTATACCCGCGTAAACCCAGCTAAACATTCAGTACTGTTCTGTTTTGTCAAACGAATGATCCTACATATATGGAGATTAAAGTACCTTATTTGACTTTTGCGTATATTAAATTTGCATAAACCTGACGGGCTAAACTGTATTTAATTTCATCTCAAATATTTGGCTTTCTAAAACTGGGTGTTCACCTTGAGCGCATATTTTCCTATTCGGACGCTGTGGTAAAACCCCTAAGAGAGATCCCCCTAGCATCTCTATTGTACTGAGTGCTGAAATGAATCTGTTTTACGCCAGCATAAGCATCCCCGAATTATTCGTTAAATAACATTATATTATTCTAATAATTAGGGCTTCTTTTGTAAATTCTTGATTCTTTCTGTAGTAAAAGGTTGTGATGAGAATTATTCTTCTTACAAGATATAATATTCACCCAGTCGATTGTATAATTCTGCTGGCTTTTCATAATTTTACATTGAAAAACCTCATACGATGTCCATGACTCCCTGGAATAAAGTAAATATTTGGATTGAAGAAGATATTATAAAATATCAATAGAATATATCATGTCCAGATAATAAAGTGTTCAAAAAAGCGAAATATGTAGTTAAATATGTTAGTACGCTGCGTGTTGGACCCAGTGCTGTGATTTGTTTCTATACATGTTGGCTCAAAAGAGGTTATGCCATTATAACCTTTTGTGCACTGACCATTTACAGCATTACAATATATTGGAAAGAATGCAAAAACTATATAATTCTATGTGACATGTAAATATTTTTAGGCCGAGTCTAGTCATCTAATGCATGGCGTAAAATGTGCACTTTATCCATCTGAAGCGGCAATCATGACTTGTAATGATAATGAGTCGGGGAGACTGTATTGGTACAAAACTGTTCAGGAGAATTTGTCCAATCACAGCCATTTTTTAATAATTAATTGTCTTCAATTTACAAACAAATTCAAAATCTTGCGAAAGGAATGACGTAAACTAGCTAAATGACTGTTTATTCTACGGTGGATTAAGTCCTTAAGGTTAAGATTCACAGTTTTCACAAAATTTAACTTTCTGGAACGTATGACGTCTGCTTGATACTAAACCTTGCGATGAAAGCTGCCAAAGATTGCGACATTTTTCTTCTCATTCGATCTAAGATAAAATTCTTTGTTCGTTAAGCTGGTGATTGTAGCGGATTTTTAAGTCAAACGTATTCTGCTCGCGTTTGAATCCAGCTTGTGAACTTGCAAAAATGCTTGCAAAATTGCCGAAATGATGTATATTTGCCATGTTCTTCTTTAACAAAAACGAAGCTACCTATGTATAAGCTCATATGGAGATTGAAGGGCCTTAATTTGTCTATATCTACACAAAATATGACGAAAATTTGTCTGGCAGAACTGCTTAAATTTAATCTCAAACTTTTGGTACACATGTTTGATTTCTAAATCTGGGTGTTCACTCAGAGCGCTGTGGTAATCACAATGAGCTAAATGTCACACAGCAACTGCACTCCATTCGTGGAGAAAATAAACAAGCATATTTGAGTTATTCTTGTAACGTATTTTCACCTTAAGTAGTAGATAGCTGTTTCTTGTCCTCTCACCAGTGTACTGTGGAATTTTTTACTCATATTATATAATAAGGGAGTTGTTTATTTGAGGGAGGGGGGTGGATTTTACATCAACTTCACAACACAAGGAACATATGAATCTTTATGACTTTGCATTGCTTCCAAAGCAATAATTCCAAAACGTATTCATATGTCAAATAAAAAACAATCTTTATGTTTCAGTACCAAAAATATGTTTCGTACTGTCACAATAGAGATCATAACTCTTATGCATTATTGGTCTCCATGCAGTCCGCATAGTAATATTATAATCACGGTTTCATCTCTTTTTATATTCATTCTATGTGCTATAATCAAAATCATATTAAAATCGAACCCTTTCAGCGATGGATACATTTTGTTATATGGTATCTTCAAAATACTACAATAAAGACAGCCACGAAATAAATCCAACTCATTTTCAGATTTATCTCCATATAATACATGTTTGCAGGGAAAGGGATTGAAAGGGATACTTTAGGCATAGAACAGTGATAGTATCAAAGGAGTTTACAATTTTCCCTAATCACCACGAATAAACAGATTTTACTGAAATACTAGTATATGAGTGATGACTAAGATAAAATAGCATCAATCTTAGAGTCTGAATGAAGCATCATGAACGCTATGTCTATACTCCCCCTTCATTCTATATAGTAAATGTGGGCATGGCAAACTAACAAATAGAACACCCGTCTAATATCCTTGTCCATCATAACGAATACAATTAATGGCACCTTGGAAAATCGATGATTCTGGCGAAAATCCATACGAAACTAATAATATAAAAATGAAGAGAGAACACTGTAGGCGCATTGTAACAGGGTTTTAATTGCACTTGTCATGTAGCTTCATCAAAGATTATTTCATAATCTTGTCATGCGCGCCTTCAAAGTGCACAACGTTAATTTAGTAAATAAAAATGACTAAATTGCATATTAATTCAAGGATGTGTGTCTCATTTGCAGCAAAACCACACATACATAGAAATATAGTTGTTTTTATTAACCTGTTTGTACATGTTTATATTTAAAACTTATTTAAAACGCTTTCCTATGAAGACAATTCAAACTTCCAAAAGTTCGACTGTCTATTTCTTTTACCAAACGATGTTCTTTATCTCATATTAAGTGCACCATGCAGGGAAAGAAAGGCAAAAGTCATAATCACATTAGCTGAAATAAGTTGAACACCGCTTTTGTTGCTTGAATCGGTCTGGTCACCTCCTACAGGCGCATCAGATGGGTCACCTCCTGCAGTTGTATCTGTCTGCTCACCTCCTACAGTCGCATCAGATCGGTCACCACCTTCGGTTGTACCAGGCTGTACACCTCCAGCAGTTGTATCAGTTGGGCCATTTTCTTCTGTAGTTATTTCCCCTGGGGTCACTGTAGTCTGTTCTGTTTTATTGGCACAAGATAAATTGTATGAATATTATAGTATATTGAATTACTGGTTTTATATTTTGCACTTTATTACTAATATCTAATATTAAGAGATCCTACAAGCGTGACTTCGGCGACGCTGCAAATTTGATCAGATGCATAATTTCTGATCAACATTGTTTACGTCGGACTTCAGCAAGATTAAAAAGATGTCAAATCATGATCACTTTACTGAAACAAAAGCGCATAGGAATATATATGTACACAAATATATCTGTATTTAAATGTTTAAACGCAGCAATGACAGCTGATAAAATATAAAAATTTTAACTTTTAAAAGATAACGATTCTTTTGCATTCGTTCATTTTAGTTTAAATAATCTTGTAAGACAATATGTCTAGGTTGCTTTAGATTGTTATACCGGGCTCACAAATATCTCAGTCCATAGATTAGGCTCATTACATGCACAAAATGAAGTATTATAACTTTAATAAATGGAAAAGTATTTACAAATTTAACGAGTTTTCATTCAAAACTACATAAGTTACAGAATGTATCTGTGGATGGAAATTTCCGATTACGCATGTTTTAGTTATTGGCAGCAGCATCTTGCATAAGGAATTCCATGGAGCCGATACAAATGGGTTGTAAAGTTCTAATGATATTCCTCAGTTTAAAAGGTGTATTATTGTTTCATGCCTCCACTGCTGTTATTCCTATTGCTGTTTTGTATTCAAACTTTGCATTGTCAATATTTAATTACATACATGTTATACTATACTCATGTGTATTCTGTCTGTCTGTTTCTGTCTGTCTGTCTCTCTGTCTTGCAATGTCTATCTGTCTATTTGTCTCTGTCTCTGTCACTCTCTCTCTCAAAGCTTACTTTATTTTGCTTCATTGACCTTTGAGGTGAGCTATGAGGTAAACATAGTGCTGTTATAAATTAGTCTTAGTGCAGTCAACATACCTTTCAAACCAGCGAACACCCGTGACCTTGACCTTGTTTACCATAGTTATTAATGTTTTCATGGTCTATAACGCTACTGTGGACTAACAATCCTTGAATATTTTTCACGATGCAAGAACATGTATTATTATTTGTCAATACTTACCATAACTCCGTCTAGAACAATAAATATATAGCATATCATAATTAAGAATTAGTTACAGAACTGCATAAAATGCTGTCCAGAATATGCATGTACATGATAAAAAATCCATTCCAGTGAGATCCCCCGCTTACATCCAGTAGTACATGTGCGCCGACAGCGATAAGACAAAAATGGTTTTAAGTCTACTATTGGGTACAATGTACTCAAACGCAGGATTTGTTTCTGAACAATTGCACCAATCATTTTGGGTAGTTATTTTCAGTCAATCAACGACCTTCATTCTTTTAAATATGATAGTTAATATACCACCACACATAGGTTGGTTCCGTAGCACCTACAATAATTAGTTTCATGTGACCTACTTGAACTTTACTGTGCGACATGTACAACTCTAATGAAAATAAAAGTAGCAAAACTGTTGAACGCAAATTACAGAAGAAATGTTTTGTAGCAATGTTAGAAAAATAAGGTCAGACTTTCTTTCCTAATTTAGATGCCTTATTTTATAGTAACAGATATACCGCTGCACGTTTCTATTGAAACTGATGTGCTGCACGATTACTAAATGTCTTTTAAGCCTCTGTTAACTTTAGCATGACATCGTCTGTTGTATCCAATGCAAAATTTGTAAGGGCATTATTTTTATGCAAACAAACAGCATCAGACTAAATTACATTAAACGGGTACAATTGTTTGATTAGTGCTACATCAATAGAAAACAAGGGTAGAATGTTCTATTCACCTACCTGTGACACACAGTAACACCACAATATTCAAAAGCATGAGCAAAAGTGCGAATCCTTTCATCTGCAACATAATACATATATGTGATCATGGCTTCAGTCTATTCAGACCGCTAAATTGAATGAATTGTATAGAACATTAATATGTTATTTTTATGATAATTATCACGTTTCATATTATGAGAATCTTTTCTCCTGCCGTCGTAATGGAAGTTATGCTATACATGGTCATTGTAGATCATATTTGCTTAAAACTGAAGGCGGAATTCTATGCAAATTGTTGTACATTTGTAAAGTTGTATTTGTTATTAGTAGCCTGAATATAATGATAACAAAGACAAAAGGACATTTATTTAGAGGTCAACTAATTTGTATGACTTCAATACATTAAAACGAATCTGCCGTTCTACGTAAGAGATTTTGACCGCGCTTCAAGTCAGATATAAATGAAATGCAAACTGTCTATTTCTCATTATAATATCATAATATTGTTTCAATGAGAATGTTTTTTAATGAAAAATAAAACATGCAGAAAGATTTTATAGTTATCTTGTATTTGCATTAAATACAGTGTATGAAACTTTTACTCCATTATTTTCTCATGAAAAGACTCATTTAGATATCACTGTATATGCCTAATTTCTAGTGAGTAATATAGGCGACTTTATGATATCTAGAATTGTATCTAATAATGGAATTAAAATAGTGGATGAATATGTGTTGTAAATTGCATCAAACAACTGCAGTTAGGGACAGATAAAACCTTTCTACGAAACTGAGCTATAAGCCAGTCTTAATATAGTATATGCAGATAATTGATTACAAATACCTACGATTTTAAATTTTGAATATCGATTTATCTAAATATCGTCGCTTGTAATGTAATCTACATGACAGAAGATTTAAAAAATGTAGATTCGATAAAATGGTAAATGTTTAACACACGACAACAATACTCTCAAGAATATCAAAATTTGTTGTTTTGTTTGTTTGGGTTTTTTTTGCATTTCTTTGTTTTGTTTTGTTTTGTGTTTTTATTTTTTTTATTTTTACTGGACATTATTTACAATCAATTCGAACCAGAGTTAGATAAACAATTTATTGATTATGTCTCAAGAAAGCACGACATTATTCTGAAAAACGTACGCAAACAAATTTGGTAAGCGAAATGATAAATTAAAGAATGTGCCAAAGTATTTAAAATATGGGGGCGTGATAAATATTAATGTACATAGACGTAATAAAAAATTTTCAAAATAGACACATTTAAACACAATGATCAAAACTTATTTTGAAATGCGTATATGTCACAATAGATTTCCGAAGTCTTAATATACATTTAAATGTAGGGAATATATTTAAATATATGTCACTGGCCAAAACTGATCTTTTTACAAACATGAATGTAACAAAATTGTTTGAGAATTAATCTGTATGTACTTTCGGGTGGGTAAAGTATATATTTCATTTCGAAAAGTAAAATCAGCACGTGACCCTTGCATAAAGAAAAAGTAAATTTTATAGTTGCAATACAATTTTGGACCTCATCTTCATAGCAGAATAATCTTGAACATTTGCAACCGACGATATTGGCACAATAATAATAATTGCCTGTAGACGGTTATATTTATTCAAACAATAAAAGATAAAAGCTACATAAAATTACCATTTTTGCCAGCTTGCTTACCTAGGCTCTAACGTAATACAACAATGTATCATTATATTCATCTAGCCTATTCAAATTATGTGTTTTTACTGCGAATGTCGTTACAGTTTCATCAAACAACGAACGGTGCTAATTTCACTGGTCAAGATACAAAGTGTGTTGCCCGTGTTCCTTCATTGTGTGACATAGCTTGCATAACAAACGATTTAGATTATTACCTTATCGTGTGTTTTTAAATGTAAATGATGGATGACATTTTGTAACGTGCTCTTCCTTTGACTTCCTTAAAAGTACAGGCCAACCAGTTCACCAGAGGGCCCATATTCTAGTGGTAAGTAGCCGTTGAACAACTGCTATATTTATATGGTAATGTTCACTTGTTGTCTCTTATTATCTTTGTTAATATGAAAGTTTTACAAGATTATCTAATGTTGATTTCAAGGACAGCTATTTTCACTGTGGCATCAGAATTCGATGACTGAGGGTATTCTCAATTAAGATTTACATATATAGATTATATTCAACAGAGAAAAAGATAGTCTTGCGGTGTGGGATGTCTCTTGATTAATAATTATTTTTAAAAAAATGTATTAAGTCTCAACCCGTGTTAAATTTACTCTAATTGCGCAATAAAATTTCCACAATTACCAGCTTACATGGAACAAAATATTTTGTCCCTAATATGCTCTTGGAGAAGTAAAATTTGCAACAAGTATATTTTATTTTACCCAAAACTAGTCTATCATATTCTTTCTTCTTTTACATCAGTCTGTGTTACCAGGTTTCGTAAATATACTCAAGCTTAAAAAATTTTCATCAATATGTTTTATGCCAAGCAATAGAGATTTTCACAAAAGATGCATTTTTGTGTTCAACACATAATTCAATGTATGGCAGTATATGCAGTATACGAATGTAAGTTTTGAATCCGAACAGGGGTTAATCATGTTTCTAAAATAAAAATCTGTATAGTGTGTACTTTCAAAATAGCCTAGCTCTAATTAATAATAGCCTATCATATTATGGGATTGCTAAAATTACATTTTAATTAATGCATCTAAGAATAGAAGGAATACATTATAAGAAGACTTTCAAGTGAATGTTCATTTTTCCACTTCAGCATTGTAAGAGAACAATTAGTTGCTTATTAGATTAAAAAAAATATGTGAATCTCTCTTTCCCCCTAATACATACTCAGAAAAATTAAAGTTAAGGAATATGCTGATTAAAGTCTAAAAAGCAAGTAAACAGATCATACAATACCTTTACCACAGCAGCTTGCACCAAAAAGCGATTAATTCCACACACAGCGCGCTTTAAGTAAGTTTACACCACCAAGGATACCATTATCAACAATCACACGATTGGTTCTAACGTCTTCGTATCAGATTATATATGTTGAGTAAAGACAAAATGTATATTTGATAGATACATTGACTTCTATGACGGGGAAACACATATTCATAGTATCGTTGGTATGATTGGATAGGTTCGTGTTTTTGATTTTGTGAACTCCTTGTTCACTTCCTTTAAACACAAACTATATGTAATATTTGCCATCAAAGTGGACTTGTCTTGATATGAAGACAAAATAATATAGCTGAGTTAGAATATACCCGTGAAATATATTTTAAGACCTATCAAAACCTATTATTGTTCAATGATCTTTGTTTCCTGCAATGGGCGTTTTATTATCGGGAGGTATGTTTATTTACCTATATACAATTACCATCAACGGGTGTCTTCTATCGGTTGAACTTACCATTATATATTCGTGGTTCCCAGAAGATCCTTAGTATGATCTTTGAAAAGTACAATTTGCAAGGAATATTTTTATTTTACCAAAACCTGGTCTAACCAAATCTTTCTTCCTTCATCTTAGTTGTAATTGCCAAATATCCTCAAGCTTGCATAGCTTACATACCTTTTGATGTATGTGTTCTACACCAAACAAAAAAGATTTCTACGACGTATGCATCTGTTTTTTAATACATAATTACTTTCAGTGTGTATGAAATGTTTGGTTTTTGATGCAATATATGTATGAAATTTATATTCAAAACAATAATCAATCATATTTCCCAAATAAAAATTTGCACATTATCGACTTCCACAGCTTACCTCAAAATAATATTAGCCTATCATATGACAGGATCTCAAAAATTATATTCTAATTAATGCATCTATGAATGTAAGGAATACATGATAAGACGACGTACGTGTAAAACTATATGTTCACTCCCCTCCCCCTCCCCCTTAAAATTGTAAGAAAATTAATTGCTGATACAAGTTATAAGTTTCTTTCTGTAATCTTTCTTTCCTCTAAGCGCTACCCACCAGAAATCAAGCTAAGTAATATGTACATTACAGGTAGAAAAACAATTCAATGAAAACTAAATAGCTTTTCCTTAGTATATTGCGCCAGGCACCGACTAATTCCACATGCGAGCGCTTCTAAATTAAACTAACATCACCAAGTCTACCAAGTCTACCATTATAAACAATCAGACGACTGGATCAAACGTCTTTGTGTTAGATTTATTATGCTGAGTTAAAAAATGTCATTTTGATAAAAAAAAATGATTTTCTTTAAAGAAGGAAAACTATTCATACTATCATTGACATGAGTGGATAGGTTCGTGCTTGTGATCTTCTGAGCTCCCTTTTTACTTCATTTAAAGACAAAACATATATAATATTTGTCATCAATGTGGACTTGGCCTGATATGGAAGACAGATGAAATGTGAAGTAAAATTGATATGCATAGATAATTCATCTACAAAGCAACTTTGAGTTAGTATTTAAACCCAATAAAAACTAAATGAATACCAAAAAGTGTCCAAATGTCTTCGCTTACTGCAATGGTCCTTTTACCATCAGTAGGGGTCTTGTATCTGTTCAAATATTCCATAAAATGGAAGTGTTATATATTGTTTTAAACCTATGTACTGGAAAAAACATTGTATCATATTTTGAATCTGGACACGTGGAAGTGAACTTTGAGAGATTCGATTAGAATGTATCTGAAATTCAATTGATCAATTATCATATAAGTGTTTTCGTGGCCCATACAAATTTTAACTAATTGCCTGTTTGTAATTAACCCTATTGAAGTCAGTGAAGAAATAAAATCGTGGCTGCAGTCTAAACAGGATGAGTGTAACTTTATTTCAGCAAGATCAATGGTCTAAAACTAATATATGTGTTAAATACGTGATCACAATCACACAATCAGAAAATACACCCATCCATTGTCCATTCAACCATCTGTCCATCCTTATATATATATATATATATATATATATATATATATATATATATATATATATATATAGCGTCATGACACAGCTGTTGCATCCGTGTGACGCAAGGTGATGTCCCATGAAGTAGATTTATATAACTTTATGAAAACATGAAATTAAGTAAAGAACTTTACTTACATGCTCGTCAGTAATTCATCATTAGTACTGTCTTAAATATCCCTTGGTATAAGTATATTTACGAATTCTCCTTGGGGCACACTGTTACAAGGTTCTTATGTAGCAGAGAGGTATTGACTACCAAGTTACAGTGAGCACTCTTATGGAGTCATCCGCTTATCTTATCTCATCAGTATTTCGTTGTATTTCATAATGCTGCAGATATCTTCAATAATATTAATATATGAGCTCTGTGAGGGCCATATCAAACAGAAAATGCCATTGTCGGCCTTCCATTGATGAATCTTCAAAGTCTCCAGGAAGGAGCAGCTTTCATTTTGAAAAAAAATACCTCCGTTTGGAAAAGTGTTTTTGTGAGAACAGGCCACAAAAGACTATCCAAAAGCTTGATACATTTATGATGGTTTACATTGCCATCAATTGTTAACAATGGCCCCATTGCATAGTACGTCAAACAGCCCAACACCAACAGACTTTTGTCCCTGTGGTCTATGTGGACAGCGTGTTCAGAGACATGGGGGTATGTTACATTCGTCGCGTTTTCTAATGTTATAATGAGCAACCATCTCCTGTCACTCATCAATAAATATCACTCTAACCCATCCATTCTGCAAAGTCTATCCTAAATTTTCCCATACGCAAATTAATTCGCCCAATTTCGTCCACTTTCGAGACTTTTTTCGCATACCAGTCTTAAAATATTGTTAAAACTAGAAACGCATCTGGACGGTCTTTGTTTATACTAGTGTTGACGCTGATTGAATTAATGACTTTGTGCGATTCACCACATGCCTCTTGTTTCTTTTTACGAGCCTGTTGCACTGAATTGATTCAAAACTTCGAGCACTCATGTCGTCCTTGCTATGGTGCTGTATGAGGATCTTTTCACCAGGTACCATTTCTTTGCATTTTTTTGAGTTATTTTCTTGGTACGATATTGGTTTACAACAAAGCTAATCACATAATGTTGAAGTTCTTACTGTCGAGTTTCATAAATACATTTACCACGGCATACTATCTGTTATTAATTTCCCAATAATCTTGATCGACCTCATTAAGATTTTAAATAGAGATAAAAGCAAAGCTTCAAGGAACATAAAAGCAAAAAGGGCACGGCTGGCGGATAGCTTTTTCATAAATAGATATGATACAATTTAACAAAATGGTTAATAATCTACTTCAACTGTTTTCTCTCTCAATCTCTCACGCCTTTTATCATTTTATCTCTAATTTATCATGTTATATGCCGTCCTAAGGTTTATTATTATTTATTGTTTGTTTGTTTGTTTGTTTGTTTGTTTTTTTGTTTTTTTTTTATTTATTTTTTTTTTGCTCTTTATTTAGGGATATTATATCGTAAGTTGTTAGAATTGATTTTACGCCATTCCAAATTTAAATAATATTCACATACATACATGATTCAAAGATAGCCTGTAATGAGTTCATAGTTAATATCAACAGATAGTTCAAATTGCTAAGGTCAAACTTGTAACAAAATGGTTCAAAACGTTTGGAATAAATGTCACATATTCATTGGTCTCTTTCTTTGAAATATTTTATTTGTAATATTGGTTGCAAGATTTATGGCTAAGATCTAATTGTGTTCATCGAGGCATTTCCAAAAGTAGGGATGAAAGAAGAATTATAGTGATTAAATTGTTTAGCGGAGGAAAATGATTTATGGATCAGTTACCCGTTTAACTGATTTAGCAGACTGTGTAACATACATTATATCATGGCGAAAGGGGGCGGAAATAAAGAGAGGGTAGCCTACCAAGATTACAATGGGCATATTATATGGCAGGTGGAAACCCTCCAGGCTTCCCTATCATAAATCGAAAAAGGACCAACAATATTAAGAGGAAAAACAAGATTAGTAGTAAATATAAGTTTCTTCACTCTTGACCATAACGCGCAAGAGTACATTTTTGCGCTAAAAAATATACGTATGTTTTTGCGCATTTTCACTATCGAAATAATCACAAATTAGCGCTTATTGTGGGTGACACTAATAAACATGCATGAGGTTTTCGTAATGGGATGTACAAAGCTTTTAATTAAATGGTATCAAAAATCTTCAATTATACGTGACGAATTCGCCTAAACATGTGTATATCGAATGTCGTCCTAATACAGAAAATAATTCATTGATTTAAAGAATTACATGATCATAGTCTATACACACAACAATCACATACAATATTATGCACAGTTGACTTTAAGATTGTTGTAGTGGTATTCGAGCTGATCTGTATCAAATTAAACTTCCAACAGTTTTTTTTTACACTCTGTGATATTGAAATTGTTCAACGTTTCTTCTTGTCACACGTATTCGTCTCAGAGGCAAAAGAATGAAAGCCAATTTTTTCTTCTAGTTACTGCAATAAGATATATTTTGTGAGATATCAATAATGCAGAACACGCAACGAATCTTTTGCATGGGCAAAAGTTTATAAAAGATTCAAAACGATTGAGCAACAATCTGCTACACCAGTTCTCTCTCCTCTCCCCCCTCTCTCTTTCTCTCTCTCTATCTCTCTCTTGCGCGCGGGAGCACACACACACACACATACAACGTTATATCTTTATGCTGATTTGAAATGTTTATTATGTATGTTTATGATGTTATATGGTTCATATTTGTTATTTTGTTTTTCAGTTAAAGGCATAACGTCATATATTGTTATAACTTTTTTCCAATCTCATCGTAGTTTAGTTTTTGGTACTAGGATAAATATGAACTAAACATAAATGAACTTTTACATGCATATCATGATTTGAATACAGTCGATAATCAAGGTACATTTAATTCCAACAGATTATAAAATATGAAAGGCTTAGCAGCATTTTTGCTTTATTTTGGTTTATTGTTGTTTGCTTTTATGTCTTATCATTATGCTTTTGTTTGCAAAGTAGAAGGCCTTATTACTACATGTATATACTCTTTATACTCCTAATTTGTTGTCTTTAATTGAACATTTGCAACAGTTTGTCGAATGTAAACAAAGTTGACTACATCTACATTGGTTTATTAAATTATCTGGTAAAAAAGCAAAAAGTAAACATGATGTCAATTTAGTCGATGCCTACTACCTTGATTCGAATCTGATGACTTGACAGTCCTACACCGGGTATCTTGATTTGCGAATTCCTTTCACATTCGATATCCTCCGATCATTTTATTATCCATTTGGAATCAAAAACAAGTGTATTCCTTCCGAAAACCCACGAATTACACAATTAATAATGGAACGTAACTACACTTAAAATAAGTTGCAACAGAGAAGGATTCGTGCCTTTCAATTAGTTTTTTCTCCATTATCTATAACTTGCAGATAATAAATACTATCTAAAACCTTTCAAATTTAGCAAAATATAGCATAATGTAAAAGTTTTAAGTCCGCGTCATAATTGTTTATACTGAATTTATGCCAGAAACAAAACTTTTAGGCATTACTTCAAAAAAATCATTTACTCATTTTAATTAATAATATAATGAACTTATTGGCCCATAATTATCAAATAAAAAATAGTAATTGCAGGTTAAAGTCTCTATAAACATCAGCATTTGTGAAATTATTTATTATACAGATAATTTATTAATGTCATATTGAGATGATTATTCTACGCATACTTGTACATCCGATAGTCGTACCTTAAATTCTCGAATTAGGTAAAAGATCATACAAGGTGTCAAAATCTCTCTACGCAACAAGTTTTTTCAACTCAACCTTCCACTTGCATCTGCATTTCTTTGCTGTTAACAAATTGCATAGCTTAATACATCGGTGAATTTTATGACAGGATTTGACTGTCGTTTTCGAATGTCTTGAGCAGCCTGAAGAAGATTTATACACACTACCAACTGCCAATTTCAAGCTGATACTTTGACTCTATAAAGATCATAGATTTAACTTGTTTATTGCTCCATTATAACGAAATAGACTAATACATTATAAAGCACATTTTCCCGGTATGTTGTAACATAATTAAAGGGGACACATTGAGATAATTCAATTGGGTGTTCTCTGACCATGATATAATGGTATGACACCGTCAATTGTCTTAACCATATTGGTGGTTTATTCACCTATATGGATATCATACTGTTCGTCAAGGTCTTTCGTCGTCCATCATTATTGACTCCTTGCATCTACCCATAATATTTTAATAGCCTTGGTTTCAAAATGACGTTTTAAAATACTTCAGAATATTTCGAATTCCCCCCCCCTCTCCTTTGTCCTCTTGGCACTTTTTTTTTCACATGCAGTATTGTCTCCTTTGTGATTCTCCATTTTGCTACTTCCCACTTGGTGGTTGATACATGATCTGAATTAATTGTCACTATCTCTGAAATGTTTTTAACTTGAAGCTTCTCGGGCCACGTGTTTGTAATTATGATTTAAATGGCATCTCAACTAGGGAATTATCGGGCAGGAAGCATGGATATATCTTATACTTTGTTATATATTCTATTCATAAAGCTTTTAGGTATATTAAAATCATCTAACCTTTAAACAGTGGTATTATGTGATTGGAATATCATATAAATCATACAGCACGAGGAAGCAAAGTTTGTCTACATGTTGGTAAGATCCCTTTTTCCTATACTATCATTTAATTTGCTTTAAGTTTCAATATTCATGATAGAAACTACATTCCGATCTCTGATCTCTGACAGTGACAAATATGTGATCAATTCTTTCCAACAGATATTGGTTTAATATATGACAAATATATATATATATACATATATATATATATATATATATATATATATATATATATATATATATATATGTGTGTGTGTGTGTGTGTGTGTGTGTGTGTGTGTGTGTGTGCACGCACACATGCTGTTATGTGTCCCTGATTATTTTATTAAAAATCACATGATACCGGTTAGAAGTTTTTCTGTTGTTAAAATGTATATCAGAGTATTAGAATTTATTGAGAATGTTACTTCTAGCCTTAAGGATGCCTCATACATTACTCCAAATGTTAGAAGAGTGTGTGATTCAGTTATATTGTTTAATATTCAATTATATTCTTTAATATTCAATTAAAATCTTGCAAAAAACAACATATATTAAATATTTTTCTTCTGGATGTAATGCCACGAAACGCTCTATATGTGTTGTGCATATTTTAAGTACCGTCTGTTTTGAGCATGTACATACCATTCGGAAAAGAAGGATATTAATATGTGTTGAGATGGATTGAAAAGAAAAAGTAAACATTAAGTTAATAAACATAAGGAGCATTATCCAACAAAATCGAGATAAAATTGTTAGTTGCACCATCAAACATGTAATTATTGTCAATGAATGGGAACCAGATAAATATAGCAAATATAGTTTCTTTTAAGGACACACTTAAAGAAAATCCCATGTATATTAATACACTTTGATATATACTGTATATTAGCTTATTACAAGATCATATAAAGATCTTTGATAAAGCTAGATGATACGTGTAAACCGTTCATTTCTATATCTACCACCATCACCCTCCAACTTCGATTGAAAAGTTTATAAGTATATTGTTTTGAAGACATTCTCAGTAGTGAAAGTTTTGTATTTTAATTAAGTTTCCTGCACGTGTTGTTATATCCTAGAAAATTTAAATGAAAAAAGAGGATCGAATAAAAGATGCAGGTTTAGGTAAATGAGGCACAATTTCGTTTTGAAAGATATCAGTCGACACTTGTGATTTAATTGGATCAAGCGACTGTATAATAAATTAATAAATTATGTTTTTGCTTTCAAATAAAAATAATATTTAGTAGTTTATAGCACACTTACCAGGTCACATTTAGGGCAATATTTACAGTAGAATTATTAAATTTGAAAGCATGTACCTGTAACAATGTCGGATGTAAACATATAGCATTCGTGATGTAGATGATCAGGTGGTTTAATTGGCAGTGCATATATCCGTGTCATAATCTTGTAGTGAATATTATGGTTTCATTCACGTTTATTGTAGTATTTACGATACAAAATTACATATTCTGAACATGCATTTGCAACATTATACTTTGCACAGATGTCAGTGCACATTTGGGATTTAGTTTATAAAGTGGTTTAATGAATGGTATATTTATGTTTGTGTTTCATTCACATATGTAATATTTGGTGAATCATCTTATTCTCTCCAGTATTTAGCGAGCATGGCGTGCAGTGAATAGTATCTGCATGTAGTGAATGATATATATTTCCGTTACTTTTAGTGTAATATTAACAGAACAAGAATATTTTATATTTGGCTTGGTTTTGTGGGTTTAACGCCGTTTTTCAGAGTATCGCAGACTATAATTGGAGCCCGGTATATTTGGTTGAAGCAGAACTCGGTAACAACCACCGACCCACGGGAAGCTACTGGCAAGCTTTCTCGCATACCCACGTTGGCCGAGTCTAGACTCCAACCCACGAGGACAGAGGTGAGATGTGAGTGAACTGTAAAGCGAGCGCCTTAGATCACTTGACCACCCCGGGGCCCCTCATTTTAGGACTATGAATTTGTAACATTATAATTTATATATACAGACATCAGTCACCCTTGTGATTTAGTGGATCAAGTGAGTTAATTATTGATGCATGTATGTATTCCTTTGTATTGCGCTATATTGGAATCAATATCATACTATATAGGTCATTTTCATGTTTACTATGTTCATTATAATTAATTGCTAGGCGTATGTTTCCGCAAAGATGTACCACGTATGTATAGATAAAAGCGTACAATTGTTATCTAATGAATTAAGTGGATCAATTATTGGTGCAGCTATACATGTTCTCTCAGCTTCGTTGAACTATGATTGATTATTTTAACTCACTGTATCCCTTTGTCGTTTCAATCTGTTTAAGTACCAATTAATATCTTTCTTTTCCCATGTTGTATAGTCTTTGTTTACCCTCTTAGGAAGTTAATTGCAGCTCACGCGTATATTTTAAGACCACTGATAATTGATAATGCTTTTAGGGACACGGTTTAGTTTTCTGGACCTAGAATAAATTATCGTGAGCCACCAACATCATAACAATTGTCAGAACAGAAGCAAATGTAAGTTACAGATCTGTCTCTTTCTTTATCAACTTTATCAACTTAGAATGTTTTAATAACAAGTGCTTTATCTCTTCGTAGAGAAATATTTGTGCTGCAGTTTTCTTCAAGACTTCGTTTAAATAGGTTTAAATAACAATAATGTCATACGCTTACTCTTAATTTCACGTCCCAGCGGTATGATACAATATAACTACATTGATGCAAAAATCTTGCAATTAAAATATTTGATAAAACAAATGTCATGATTGTTTGTTATTTTATAATGTTTAACTTTGTTTCTGTCGATATGATCTAATTGAACAAACATCTACTTGTATCATGACTATATTCTACTGTTTTGTCCCGATTAGGCAGTATTCTTCTGTGCAACAATTTCTGCAAAGAGCCACGGTCTGCGTCTTCTCAACAAAAGGCTTATCTCTGATTTCTTGTGTAAGCGGCCAATTATTTTTAGAGTACTGTCTTAGTTCTTTTGATTGCCTTCTTATGACAGTTCTTGTTACATAGTTGTCCTTCTGAAACACTGTGATCAGAGCCTTGTTGTGTTGTCCACTTAGGCTTCAAACTCTTTTCATTCATTTGCGAACTCTTTGCATGTTGAGAAGATCTGATAGAAAGTGCTTGCTGCTGCGAGCAGACTGATTCATATATTTGTCTTGAGAGGGCATCCACATTCAAATGTTTTCTTCCTTCTCTATGTTATATTTTGAAATCATATTGAGAATGACCTTTGAACCATCGGGCAGGCTGGCCTTGACGACATTTGGATCCAAAGGTTCAAAGCAGAGGCCCATGATCCGTTCTCAAACTTAATTCTTTCCCATCTAGGATTACATAAAGGGACGAATAAACGTCACTGCAAACAGTTTTCGTCGAGTCTCTCCATATCGCTTCTGATGTTTATTCAATTTCTTGTGAGCAAGAGATATCACCTTTACTGGTCGTATTGAATTTGTGATAACTGTGCTCCTACACCGACGTTTAGGGCATCTGTGTCAAGTATGAAAATTCATTTTTATTGTGGTGAGCCAGAATTGTGGCTTTGCATTGGATGCCTTTCAAATTTTCAAATGTCTTTTGACACACATTTGTCTTATAAACATATGTTGTTTCTAAATGAGTCAACGGTGCTTCGAGGTACCTAACTTGTGAATGAATCTTCTATAACTAATGCATATACCTAGGGATCGTTGTACTTCTTTGGCACTTGAAAGTGTTTTCCAATCCAATACTTCCTCAATAACGTCTTTAGATTAAGGCTAACTCTGTGTGCGGCAACTACAAGCCCAAATATACAACACTTGACTTTAAATGAAGTCAAATCTTGAGCACTTTAGCTTGAGCAAAATCTCTGCCATGCGCGAAAGGTCTTCATCGAGCTGCTGGAAGTGTTCATTCATATCTGGATTATACATTATTTTTCCGTTGTAATCCACCAATCAATAAGCCTCGCACACCTCTGAAAAGTACTGGTATCATTACATGATTTAAAAGGCATATTCCTGTAGTCATATAGACCATACAATGCATTTTTGTGTTTATCTTCTACATCTATTTTGTAATTTGCCAATACCGGCTTTGGAGGTCTATAATATAAAAAATACTTTGTATTACGCTAGGTAGTTCATACAAATGTCTAATGAAGACATCAATCAGTCCTTTCTTACTAATTCCTGAAATAAACATAGTTTATACTAAACTCGTTCAGACGTATATAGTTTACACACCGTCGTAGTGTGTTGTCCTTCTCTGCACTAATACGACACCAGAGGACCGAGTTGGGGATTATTCTCAATTACGCCACAGTCTAACTGTTCCTTGATTATTTTCTTTTTCCACCTTAAATCTCTGTAATATTTGTCTCAATGATTGGCGAACAGGTGCACAGATGCCATAGGACCTGTGACCATCTTAACCTTTTATGTCGACATTAGCCTAAATCCATGTTATTAATGTCAAATGCAAAGGCACGCGCATTCAATACATCCGCTAATATTCGTCTGGATCTGTCATCGGAAATATTTTCACAACTTTTGAGAAATAACTCTCATAAATGCTCAGGTATGTCCTTTTCGCATCCCCAATGTACTTGATACATGTGTCTCTTCAAGTTTATCTTGTGTGACATGACCGTCAACTTTTTTATTAAGATTCTTTGTAGCAGAAAACTCCTTAGTTCTGTTACCTATCGTCCATCTCTCGGCATTTGAATAAATTCTACAAACTGTAGAAAGGGGATGTTCCAATTCTGATTCAAAACTCTCTTGAGTAGCCTTCACGGGTTTCAATTCCCATAACAAGAAACATTTCTTTAATTTTATATGGATTGGGTACAAGTTTTTTAGACCCGTGAGTATGCTTTTAGTTGAAGGATCAAAGGATCAACACGAGCCCTTGCTATCAAGAAAAGTTTCTTATCCTCGAAAATAGATTCTATCAAGAAGTATCTGGTGTATCAATCAATTCTTTTTCTTGCACTTATTCCTGAAATAGCTACATCTGCATGAGATAAAATCGTGAATGTTTTTGCCATAGCAACTCGAGCGACTTCACACCTTTCCTGGAAACTTCACTTTGTATCCATTTACCGCCTATCTCTAATACTTAACGTTTGTTTACAGTGATGTCCTTCTTATATAATACGTCTCATCCCAGAAGAAGCTCTCTACAAGAGGAACAACGTACTCTGGCCATGTGAAACGTTGTTCCCCTACTACAAACTCAAAAGCAATGATCCCTTCCTTGTGTGAATGCTAAATATACCTTTCTTGATCTCGGCCTAAGTCTTGGCCTACAGACTTATACCCTAGAGTTTAACGATTCGGATTGAGACTACATCTTATAACATCTAAACTACCAGACTTCAGGTTCATTTCTAACAGTATTTAAATCATGCCCGATAGTCCATATAGTGGTGTCCTCCTCTTGATCGTATACGGCTTAGTGACTGACACCCCGTCTTTTTAAATCCACTTTAAAATCTCAACTAGTTTCCAGTTATTGCGGCTTTGTTAAATGTTTCTATGCAGAAATTAGTGTGGCAGCCATAAATCTTGCAACCTCTATCTTGTTCTCTTCAAATGAAATGAGCTGATTCTAGACATGTGGCAATTAATGATATTAGGAACAGTGAAGATGAGGGATTGCTAATGTCCATCTCATATTGCAGTAATTGTCATCATCAATAATGACAGTTAATCTTGGATGTAAACGATTATTATTATTATTCTTGTCTTAAAATACAAAAATAAAAATAAAAATCACCTGTTCAAGTATTGTATGTCTTTTTTTGGAATTCCTAATTAAGGTTCCACTGGAGTAGATCATGCATGTTAGATAGAAGCCCTTTTCCTTCAAGGTAGAAATGCTTATACTTGCATCCAATAACCAGACTTTTCGTTGAATACTTTGTATCGTAATTACCTTACAAACCAACAGATGGATACAAGCTGATATTGGCATATTGTCTATATGATCAACATTGGGGCATTACACCGAAAAGTCAGCATGCGGCTGTTTTACTGTGCGTATGTTTATGTACAATCGAAGGTAGGGGAACCTGTAGCAAGCCTCAGTGTATGTGTTTTTCATGGAGAATCCCAACTTGCTCCATCATATGCCAGATTTGTTACTATTCCTTATCACCACTGGGTAATCAACTGTTGATATGGCAGTGCTTTTATCAAAATCTCGACTCAAAGGTGACGCCAACATCTCTTGCACAATTGTCAGGAGAACAAAATGCCTCAGATATTGTTCAAATGGCCACTAGCAATTTGACTTACGTCTTTTTTATCTTTTTAATAGGTTATGATTAATTTCAAAATATAATCATATCAAGCCTGTATTGTGTACTCATGTGAACTTTTATCATTTTTTTCCCCTTTAAATTGTTAGATCTTGAGGAAGATATTCACTCCTATGTTGCATGATGCACTTTAGGGACTTAATCAAGCAAAGATGCCAGCTTGCTAATTTCTCATTTTGAAAATGCAGTCATCAGAAACAACAGTCAGTACCGTTTTCACATACCATAAACGGCCACAACAACAATCAAACTGCTTGTGATATTGGTCAAAATGTGTTGCATGCTTCAGTTTATTTTTCATGTAAGGAATGGGTATTAATGGAGGCAGATTCGTTTTGGTTTCTACAGATCAAAGGGGTAGCTACATGTGAATGTTCCGCACAAAAAATAGACCAAATTTATCATGCAATTTTGTGTAAGAAATCATTTTTTTTCCTACATAAATAGCAGTCCATTCAATTGGTTGGCGTCACGGTATTATTTATGCCATCAAATGAACCAAGGTGACTTGGATATCCAGATCAGTCTTAAAGGTGATCAATATATGTTTACAAGATTTCCATCTTTTTCAGAGGAACGGAAATAAGTTATTTCTATTGATGTTAGCATTGGCTCTTTTGTTCGGTCCATATATGCGTTTATATTTTGTCTAAATTGAAACAAAGACGTTCGAAACATACAGATATCGTTTATTGACAGACAAAATTATGACAATTTGATTATCTTCACAAAAATTAATAACAGACACCTTTACAAAAAAATACAATTTGGTTTAAATGTCGTTGGTTTGTTGGGGTTTTAATTTTGTTTGCTTTTCGTTTGTTTGTTTTTGAAAAGCTTGAAATAAACATATATTCTGGACGAGTGACTAATGCCAGAAGTCACCGGATTATGGTAGGACCCCACCGAACCATGTGCGGACATGAGATTTTGCAAAGGTGGATTATGCAAAGAAACAGCCAGACAGACAGGCAGAAAGGTCGGATAAGATTTAAATTTGATATTGGAATACGTTCTTCACTAAATGCCAATAATGCAAGAGCTAATAAATTTACTCAAGTTATCAGCTCACTGTTCATCTTTACTCAGATTCTGAACAAAAAGTGTATAGAATGAGTAACGCAGATCTTGATTGTTGAGGAGAAAAAATGGACACAAAAGAAGACAACCAAACCAAACGCAGGGGACAAATGTGGGTTCATAATAATTACACTGTAACGTAGTATCAAGCAGCCGTCAATGTTTTGAAAACTCTACTTCTTTCATAAAACCATCAAGTCTAACGCAAAATTTAAATTGTGAAATTAAGGATAATATGATACAAATAAAACTTCATGTTTAAAGGCGACCATAATTTTGAATTTGGCCAGGCACAAAATTCCAGACAAAAAACATGAGCCACCATAAATCGGAACCTAATTGCTCCTTTTTAAACACAACTATGATATATCTTTGTTTACTACTAATTTCGATTAATAGTAAAATAATAGTTCACCTCATCATACCAATGAGCTAACTTAATAAATGGTCATCAGTTACCAGTAATCCTTCAATTACGTACAATTATGTGTTTATTCAAATAGAGCAAAGAGTATTTTCTCCTATTTTTCCTTGTTATAAAGCGACAGGGATATTGTAATATTCTCCGTCCGTCTTTCCGTTAACATATCCGCTCCTAAATTGCTGAGTGGAAATTCACGAAGCATTGTAGTAACGCTTACTTGATCGTGACCACCTGCGATTCCTCAAAGGTGATATGTACAAAAGTTACAATTGCACTATCATTTTCGAATATTTTCCTGCCATGCTTCATATATGCAGCTACAAATGGAACAGGAAGACGCATCATATAATTGTATGTGACGGATTTTACAAAATGACCACAGTGTTATCCTGGAGGTGGGGATGAGTACTGTGATCAGGATAGTTGAATAATTTTAAATATATAGTGAAAGGCGTGGTTATGAACAATTGAGAACACATTGCAGTGTTAATTTATATTTTCTGTTATAAACAGAGTACAAATTGTCCGTAAAAGAAGGCTCAGCTACCAATTATGTTTATCCTAAGGTCAATTTAACAAATTTAAATATCTTGATGTAATGATGAACATTTTATGAGTGATAACATATTAATTAATTCTTAAATTAGGTGTACATAGTTTCTTGCTTCATCGGGTAGTTTAAGTAGACTGTGTGTTTCTGATTCGTTCAGATCAAACAATGTCTTTGGTCTGTTTCAAAGGTGTAAACAAGTGTTAGATTAATCAAGATGCTTGACTTATGTTACATCTCATGCGTTTTCATTTTGTGTTTCTTTGTTTGTTTGTTTGTTATTTTCTTGTTTGTTTTTTACTTTGCTGTTTTTTTTATGTGATTTTTTTTTTGTTTTGTTTTGTTTTTCTTTCATTTTTTAAATTTTACTTTCCGTGAACTGACCTCATGTATATTATAGGTAGCCGATGTACCTCAGCAGGTAGAGCGTCGGATTTTTAATCAAATGGTTGTAGGTTTTACTAGTTATAACATGGTTGTAGGTTTTACTAGTTATAACATGGTTGTAGGTTTTACTAGTTATAACATGGTTGTAGGTTTTACTAGTTATAACATGGTTGTAGGTTTTACTAGTTATAACATGGTTGTAGGTTTTACTAGTTATAACATGGTTGTAGGTTTTACTAGTTATAACATGGTTGTAGGTTATACTAGTTATAACATGGTTATAGGTTTTACTAGTTATAACATGGTTGTAGGTTTTACTGGTTATAACATGGTTGTAGGTTTTACTAGTTATAACATGGTTGTAGGTTTTACTAGTTATAACATGGTTGAAGGTTTTACTAGTTATAACATATTTATCGTTTATAAAGTTAGTTGTATACAATTTGTTTGTATGTAGGAATAAGTAGTGGTTGTTTTAATGTTTTTGCTTTCTGATTATTCTTTTCTTCCATTAACTAACGCCTTATAAATAATAGGGAACCGAGGTAGCTGTGTTTGGTATCGCGTCATGTTCGTAATCTAGTGGTAGTGGGTTTGATACCCACTCAGAACAGCCTGGGTCTGTTGCCTCATTGTGTCCTTGAGAAAGGCACTTAGCACCTATTGACTGAAAATGGGTACATAAAAAGGAAAATTATGAGGTACAAAATCAAATTTGTCTGAAAGAAGAATTAAGGGAAACCATTTAGGGTTTATAATTATTCTTAATACAAGTTGAACAAATCGCTGAAGAATAGCATTTTATATATTTCTGTAATGGGTATGGTGGTGGGGCGGAATTCGTAACAACTCACAAATGTTCTGTAATATACTAAGGGAACTTTTCTTGCATCAATCAAGAATGCGAAAATCCCACAATCTTGAAATAAGATTATAGCTAAACTTTCCTACTCCTTCAGAAGATGGAGAAGGTAGACTGATAGACTCACAATAATTGTTTAAGTTACGAGTTGGATGTCGTAAAGATTATCCTTTACGAAATGGATATCATAGGTTCTTCATAGTTAAAAATATCCTCGTTTAACCAGACTCGCGAGATTCAGAGAGACTAACTGCGAGAATTTGATCAAGGTCTGTTTGGTGAAGGCCTATTACGATTGGTGTCAATCATTTATTTCTCTTCTGGACACCCCCCTCCCCCCCCCTCCGCCAAAAATAAATAAATAAATAAACAACAATGTATATACCATCTATACTGGAGTGTCCTGTCTCACTATTTGTGCAGAGGAGATAAATGTAACAGTGGCAAAAACAGTAACTGTAGTAGCAGTAGTTGTAGTAGCGGTATTAGTGGTAGTAGATGTAGTAGTGGAGATTGCAATAGACCAGTCTGACGTTTACAAAAGCAGCAATATTTAGCAATTATAAAATAGACGTGTAGGTACAATTTACGAGCAATTAATACATATCATCTCAACTTATATTTAATTTATTACATGTATTCCTAAGTTTGTTTGCGTCTTATATCGTGACAAATCACAGAGAAGTATACTATAGGTCGTATTTACAATTCCAGACAGATATACGACTTGAGTCTAAATATATACAAATACTTTTTAATAGTTTACAAAGGGCATTTTGATCAATATAGATCAAACGGCTTTTCTTGTTTCTGTCTATTCGCTGAAATCTTGTTTATGGTCAATTTATATCCTGTGTCGTATGTAACTAATATAATAGTATACTTAGTACACGAACTATTCTAAACTGTCAAATTCAAATTATAACTTGATGTGTCATATGATATGATAAGACATGTAGCTATTCCGATAGGTAAAAACAATATTTTTAGCATCGTTCCTTTGTGGTTTTCTTTCACAGCATATTGAGCCCCACCCCACCCATCGTACTCACCCCCATTCCGTTTCCTAGAGAGTGACCCAGATGTCATAATGTAAACAATCCGTTACATATACATTGTGTAGTCCTGCTGCGACTGCATAATATCGGTTTGGTAAAGAAAAAACATTTCGAAATGTCATTGTCCATGAAATGTTCGCAAATGACTCTGGTCTTTAGCGTAGCTTACTAAAAAGGAAACAAAATAGAGACGTTTCATGAATTTCCGCCTAGCGATTGATGAGATGTGACAACAGACAGACGGACGAACTGACAGACGGTGGGTATCACAAATTCCGCCCACCCAAGCGGTGGGGATACAATTAGAAAACAAGTTTTCTTCTCAGTAGCTCCTCAGCAAAAGCTTCCATCAGCAAGGAACTAATTCATTGAGTCACATTTGACATGGAAATCAAAGACATCTATTTGAAGTTTTATAGTTTCCCTTTACATTCGTTAGGGAAATTCGAGTTGTTGAAGATACTTAGGCAAACTTCTGGTTCTAATAAATTTCCACATATGGTATTATATATATTCTTCTTTAAGTAACCCTCGGGATTCACTAATAGAAATATTAACGGAAATTCAGCGAATGTTCACTGAAAATGTTCCCTGATTGTTCTCTAGGAGCAGATATACTGGATCAATACAAATCGCCCAACGCGGTCTTGACAATGCCTCTTATTTATACTATTTTGAGATAGTTTTATCTAGGAGTGTTACGTAAAGTCACATATGACTTTGAAAATGGAATGTTGAAGTTAGGAGGGAATTCCAGTTTCAAACCCAAAATATATGCTAATGTTATCAAGCATTCTCCTGTAGGAGCCAGAGATAGCACTTTCCACTCTGTTTGGTGTATATTTGTAATTCTCTATAATAACTTCTATATACCTTTATTTCTGTAGTAGGAATCCAGATGGACTGTGTACTTAGATGAGAAGTAATTACTGGATCAACATGCATATGTCTGCTACGCACGAATGCATATACCACCCACTTCGTAGCATCATTTTTGGTGATGTGTGCAAGATCGAGATAGTATTGGGGTTGGTGTGTTGTCTTTCCAGAAAAGGGTGTCTTTTTATCTTCTTTTATTTTCCTCCTTATGTCATGACAGCTCCTTAAAGTGGTCCAGCAATCGATCCTAGCAAAGGAGCAGCCACATTTAACAACGGTTCTGTTAGCATGGGTAGAAATTCTTCTCGTTGAACCAGCATTGTTTTCTTTTGACTGATGGGTATTTTCTTTTTTACCATTTGGCGAAGAACGTTCCGATTTTTTCGTAAAAGATGTTTCTGAATCTTGGACAAAGGTACTGTTCCTTTCAAAAAGTTCAAACAACATTCGCACATAGTGTCGATGATTTCTTTGGGTGCTTTTTGTATGATTTGTTTTCGCATCAGAGTATTGGAGTTAGCCAGTACTGACAAAACATCCCAATGTTTAGCTAAACGCGGAGGGAGTCTCTTTCTTTTACTTTTCTTGGAGGAAGATTATCTCTTGGGACGTCGAGGTGGATGGTATACAAGTCCTGGTGACATCTTTTGTTTCATGAGCAAACCAAGAGCACTGAAGTGAATCTTATCACACACTTCTTTTTTTACTGGAATTCGTCTCCACTTAACATCAGCACGTTGTATCAACTTCATTATGGGCACAACTCAACGATGAGGTGTTTTCAATGTACTAAATGGTGACAGTTCTTGTTTGGATAAATCCAGTAATCTTTGTAACCCCCCGGTTCTTTCTTTTACTTTTGTCATTTTGCCACTTTGTTAGCTGCTGCAGCAGTTTCAAGAGCAGTAGAAGACTTTGTAGCTGCCGGAGAAGTAGAAGTTCCTTTAGAAATGGGTTTGCATTGTTTCATCAAATTAGGAAACACAGGTCTCAAATCAGGTTTGGTAGGTATCATCATGAACGGCGAAGAAGACGTTTAAGTGGCAGGAGGAGATAAAGTCACATAATGGCGTGGTTTTCTGGAATATGGACGCGTCCTAGCAGCAGTACCTTCCTTTCTGGCAAGAGATAGTTTTTCCTTGTTACCTTTGTTCTTGGGGCTTTTATTTTTCTTGTGTAAACTTCCTGCACCACTACTCTTATTTTGGGGCTGCTGCCGTCTTTTGGGGAATTTGGCTTTATTCTTTTCTTTAGATTTGGCATTAGAATCCAATTTTAAAACGGACCTAATAATGATACCTCTATAAGAGCCACTTCCACCAGGTTAAAACATGATTTGTTTTTTTGTTTTGCGTATCGATTCTTGGATTTGCCAGTTGTGACAACGCTACTTTACGTTTTCAAAAAAGCCTTTGGTTTGATGGAGTATGTGAAGGATACCTTGAAATAATTGACGTGCTGTCAAAGTAAACCATCGTAACACTTTTTGAGACTGGCTATTAACAAATGTGCACGGACTTGTGCATTTGTTTCGCGACTGATGCCATACAGTCCACGAATCAATTTGGCAGGAAGATGAGATTGAAAGGAGTTCATGTTGAATACTGTTTGAAAAAAAAGAAGTGAAGGATGTTTCTTATAGTTTGTTTCTTCAGATAGACGCCAAAGGGGACATGTAAAGGACATGACCTCCTTCTTGGCACCAATGTTTAAACAAATCGGTACGAAATCTAAAATAATCGGGAGTGGTCGATTTTAAATTAATAAGTAAATACGCAAAAAGCGTTTGAGTGGCACCGTATTACGCATGATTCAGCCAAGGTATTCCTAACTGTTTGACTAACACTTGCATTTGACATTTGTCTCTTGGACTTATAAACAATACAACATAATGGGCATTGATATTGATAGTGCGATTGCTTTACTTTGTTGAAACAGATTTTGAGTAATGTAAATATTACTGGCATTACGATGATGTTTTTTTCCGTGTAAACCAAGGTTTAATTTTGTCTTCGTCTTCTCCTAACATGTCATCAAAGATGACAAGATGTGTTTGACTAAAGTCAGACACGATCCCATCGTCTTCGCGATGACAGCCTTCTACAAACGAAATGGATTCTCCTTGACGTTCTTGGAGTAACGGGTAAGCCGATTGAAACTCTTTGTAACACCACATGATAAGTTGTGGTGGACGATCAAACAAATGTGATTTGTGTTCGATCAAACGTTCGACAAATTCGGTTTTTGCCTGAACCACTGAGTCCGGCAATCAACATGTTAATGTAACCAACTAGCTATATACACTTCTTGTTAAGTATAAAGAGTAGATAAAGAACGAGAATATCTTCTTTACATACAGCTTGTTTTCATCACTATTCTCAACACTTTTAACACAATTTGTCTTTCGTGCACATATATTGTTTTGGTTGTGATGTCTTTGCTCCATGTACTGTTCATAAATGGTCCACAAAGAATTTCCTAGGAAACAAAATTCGAGAAAAGTAGTCACTAACACACACACACCACACGGCGTCCAAAATTCAATGGAATCGTAGTAAGTGAAAACAGTTCTTGTAAAAGGGTTTGGTTAAAGTGTTATTGGTACACTAATCCACACGCTTTGGCGATGGTAGAAGCTTCCTTCAAAGGATCGATACCTCCGTGATCCAGAAATAATTGTCGACATTTTCCACATCAACGGTGTAAAATATCCACATCCGATGAACAATATTTAAATTTCTTCTTGAAAGTCAAACGGGTTTGAAGAGTGAGTTTGGTACCAAGCATAGAATGCTTCTCATTGTTCTGTAAATGTAGGACCACAACGTGTTGATTAGCTTCGGTATTGAAAGAGTGTGGAAAGTAACATTTGGTCATTTATGTCATTCCAAACGTTTTAGGTACTCTACACAAATGCATGGCTTATAACTGATGGAATCTTTAAACTGTACTTGTCCCACTTTCAAGTAGATGAGTTTTGGCTCCATTCATGACACCTGTGGGACATTCGGTGCCTTGTTATGAATAATATTTCAAAAGAAATTGTCCGTGCAGTCCCCGTAACGATCAAAGTCCTCTTCGCTCCAAGTGTCGTTGGTAGGGCCTGCAATGCATTTGGCAAAATGGGGAAGAGTGTGTGGTCGCCGAAAGATTTGTTCACGTCCTCCTGAAATATTAATACAATTGGGACAGTGAAAACATATAGGATCTTGTATACACTTCTCACAAGCACGATGAGCTACGTACAAATTAGGGATGTGAATGACAGACTATTGCGTACATTCAGTTAAAAAAGATAAAATCCACTTGTTTCTGTTTTTCTTGTGCTGGGCGTCCTTGATGTCTTCCTCCAGTTCATTTTCATATTTGTGAATGCACCATTGATGCTATAAGTCCACGATTCGTTCCCAAAAACGACTTATTTTCTTTCCTGGACAAAGGTGTGCCTTTTAAATATTTATTCGAATACGATGTCCACGAGTGGAGCACAATCTCAATAATTCGCAAGCACTTTTCTGCTGGTTAAATTGTTCCATACGATGTTGTTCGTAACAAGATGGACTGACATATTTTCACTTACAAGAAGAGCAATGAATTCATTATTTTCCTTCAGGAATGCATGGCTTGGACGCTAAACAGCCACAAGATCTCTCTCCGTAATACATGTGTTGGTCCCGACGTGTAAATCCTTGGTCACATTTCGCACATTAGTAAGAGTATCCAAGAAATCATGTGATATTAGTAATAGCATCGAAATATTCTTGATGATGATACAGATGGATGTATTTCTCATCTGGCTTGAGGGTATACTTTCAACGTATAGCGAGGGACCAACACGTCTTGAAGTTTCTGCATTTCAGAAATGCCACACACCGTCTCTTTGGAAAGACCTGGTTGCTTCAAAAGGAGATCTGCTTCTTTCGGTTGCTAAGGTCTGGCCGATCGTCTAATGTTCGTCCATGCCCTTTTCCATTCTGTGGTGGCACTGGCTAAGCACAAGTGATGTTGTGAGTTGTTAATTTGGACGATACTGCGTTCGTACTACAAATTTCGTTCACCAATAACACTTTTCTGTGTAGTCCTCTACCTCGAGTAGGTGAGACGAGGATCATGTGAAGAGTGGCTTTTCCATCGGTGATGTTAAACTCGTCATTTGATTGTTGAACGTGTTGAATTCATTTTAATTATGCCGGTGTACTAAACTCAATCCAAATAAGAGCCTTCAAACTGTCGCGATGGAATTAGAGTCTCAAACAATCTCCTTCTTTAAGCTGGCATTGTCGTTTCAATGTTTCTAACAAGGAATCCCACAAATCTGTAATGAAACCTCCTGCTTTCACATGTGGCACGTCAGACTTGAACACTTTACATTTCACATTGTAGGTGTACGGCGTGGTTCTAAATTTTCTGGAAGTCACTTTTTGTGCTCTCTAATATGAAAATAATCTTCAGGAGCTACTGAATGACTTTCTTTCTTGATGACTCTAGAATCTCTTGGTCTTGTGGCAGAGGAGGAAGAGGGTTTTGGTTCAGGCTCACTTATGTCATCTTCGAAATCACTAGCATGCACTTGGACTAACACTTCAGTTACGTATGAGGCGACACCGAATATCGTCAACGTCGCCTCTTAGTTTCTTCTGGTTTCTTCTCAGCAAAGTGTTATCGTTTCATCTTGATTCCAAAATTTGATCTGACTAAATTTTACACACACTCGCTTAATATATATAGAGACAGCTTCTCGTCTTAAGATTATATATTAATTCAGCTTTTCGACTATGAAGAAGAAGACGGAAGAGTCAAAACTGATCGCTCTTCTTGTCAGAGATCTACAGAGAGTCATTCGAAAATACAACACTTCCAATAAGATTATGGACTACTCCTCTAGAGATAAAAGTCACGATGCTTGTTATGTATGCTAAGAGAAAGGAAACTGGGCTCCAGAGTGTCCACAACGTCAAAGCAAAGGCAAGACTGGAGAAAAGAGAGACAAAAGTAAAGATACCTGTTATCATTATTAAGAAAAAGGACATTGGTCTTCAGAGTGACCATGAAAAAACAGAACAAGCCGGAGGAGCATTCAGAAACAGAAACAGAAGAAACCATACCCGTCAAGAAACGCAAGAAGGCAAGACAACTAGAAGACAGTGAAGGGAAAGAACCCATGCCAGTGAAGAATTTCAAAAAAGAGACAGTTTTTGAAGGAAGGAAGAAGAATGTGTTTTGAAATTGTCATTGCGAGTCTGATTCAAAAGAGAATATAAGAAAGAAACTGAAAGTGTCTCTATGTCTTGATATTTTAACTTTTCGTATGGAGAAGAGACTTTAACACACTCACACATGCACACCATTCAATCATGGGGAAGGGATTTAAGTATTACTTGATTTGGCAATCATTGAGTAGTATATTTTTTCTAAGAGATATAGGTGGCCCTTAAAAGGACGGGTAGCGTTTTCTGAAAGAAAAACTTATGTACTTGACATCATGAGCTTTAACTATCTCAATTCCTTTCCACAACCAAGTCCTACTCCTCCTCCTGTTGCTGTTGGTGCGTTGGTACTGGTAGAAGTAAAACTGCTGTTGCTGCTACTGTTGACATCTCAGTGGCAGTAAAAGTGGATGTAGCTATGGAACGTTTAGAAATCTTGGTGCGTGAAGGTCTCTTTCTCTTAGGTTAAGCTAAAGTAGTCTGCTACATTTGTCTCAGATACTTTAAATCCGCCATAATATCTTGCATCATACACCGCGTTTTGTTTTCACTCCCTTTCCAATTCTTGCTTTCTCTTTCCGCTTCTTGATGTTGAATAAATGCTTCTTCTGCTTCTTTCTGCCGATGCAAATAAATATCCAATTCTTCCTTCTTTCTTTTTCTGAAATTATCCACCGAATGGCAATGATGGAGACGGAGGTGAAGGTAGTACTACCGTCGCAAGCAAACATTCTTGTGCAAACGACAGGAAATCAGCCAAAGCTAAATTAAAGTCATCCTCTTCTAGAAGAAGAACACTAGCAACAGCTGCATTAGTAGTCACTATCACTCCGACTATACGAGGTATCCGACGCAGGCGTACCCCAATCCATTTTCTTCATTGTTTCAGCCATACGTATTGTACTCAGACTGCCGCAGTGGTAACCAGTAGGAACTCTGGTGCAGCTATATATTGAATGTAACGAGCGTTTTGATTAGAGGAACATTTCAATTCGTTTTGATCCGGTCTTAGGTTATATATACAAGCACATTCCCTATGGTGTCACCTGTTATCAAGACAACTCAGTCAAGATGTGGACTAATGTAGAGTCATCAACCATTGTTTCGAGCATGCTGTTTAACCTGGACTACCCCATGTATGTGAACGCACCATGAGCAATTACCAGGATCACAGACACAGCAATATGGAAGAGAAGAATTCATGTGGAGAGGCAAGAGTGTCTGAAGCGGGTATTACTCTACGGACCCGCAGTGCGACGAAGTTTGATAAGAAGAAGACAAGTAACGCGATGAAAATTTTGTTAACAGTCTTTGGTTAACAAACCCCAAAGGCCCTTTTCACGGCCACCCAGATCACTAGAACAGAGATATACTAATCTTATTTGCCAAAAGCTTTGTGTTTTATGTCTTGTGTATGTATGTGCTGCTTTGTGTATGTCTATGTTGTTGACAACTAAAACGTAAAACCCCTTTAACCCCTTCTCTCTTCTGTGTGATATTATGTATGTATGTTAGGATATAGTCGTGTGTCTAAAAACACTTCCTACCCTTGTGTGTGATAGTATGTTTGTGTGAGAGTGTGTGTCTATTTCATCCCCCTTCTTTTACATCCAACCCCTCTTCTTGTGTGATAGTGTGTTTCTATGTATGTAAGTCTAGAGTGTGCTTAAATACTCCTACCCTTTTCGTTGTTGGATAGTAGGGATGTGTGTTTGGATAGTAATACAAATAAATGGATTGTAAGGATGTTTGTTTGAATAGTATATATGGTGTGTTGGATTGTAGACGTGTGTGCTGGATTGTAGAAAAAAAAAATTAACATTACTTTTCCCGTACAGTTCTAAAAACATAACCGAAATGTAAACCTACAGCTATGCTAAATTTGCGATTGGCTCTATAAACACTTTTGGCGCTATAAACACTTTTGACTTTATAGATAATTTAGACCCCATTATAGTATCCACATGTTAAGCCTATGGACAATTTTAACATAGGATTTCCGTTTGGCTCTATATCGCTTCCCGCATGTTAACCTACGGCGTAATGCTAATTCCCGTATGGCTCTCAATAGCCACATGCTACTACTTAGGTTGAAGTGATGTTTTGTTACGATATATGGATATATTCAGCACAAAACGATTTCTAACAGCACTGGGTATACTTTTATTTATTAACATGCACCTATCTTGTACAGTTCATAGTGTGCTGCAACCGTGATGTCATGTCAGATACAAAACATTTAAATAAAAAAAATAATAAATCCTTGCAATAACATGCTGAACTTTGCTATGTCGGTTCAAACGTATTTTATTGTCAGTATCGAAACAAGATAGAATCGGATATGAGTTGACCGATTCACCTAAGTCCTTGCCCTAAACGTACAGTATGCTGACAGAGTAATAGTTACTGACTATAAACGCTTGAAAATAAATGAAACAATTATAACAATATTTCAAATACAAAAATAGATTATGAAAATTGAACTGTTGAAAAACTTTTAATTTGACATTTCTTAGCAATTATTTGTATGGAAAAAGATTCAAAAATACACTTCTTGTATTGTATTATTGTCTGTATTGGCTACATTTAAGTAGTTGCACTGATCTGATGAAAAGATCAAATTAATATGCTTTTTGTTTCAGTTAATATGCTTACTACTATGCTCGACTGTACTCTGAGCTACTCGAAATCCAAAGTACCACTGAACACAGCTCGATGTATATGATGTTGAACTTGAAAGGAATTGATGTTTGTAACCTCATTGTTAGCTCACATCTGCACTGATCCGATGCATTTTGAAAAGATCATTGTTTCTAATATCTTTATTAATTACGAAATTTATGAATAACAGAACAGCCGTTAGGAGTCAATCCTTTGCGCTGGCTCTTCTGTATTTCCACGGAAGTGTGCTAATCATCAAGTCTGATCAGAGTTTTACTAATTTGAAATCCTTTTACTGATATATTATGTCCCGTGTGGATTTCGAAGTCAAAGTCAATGTTTTCTGGGGAATCTTGGTTAGAGACTGGATTTACCAGCCCAACTTCAACAAAGCATTCCCATTGCCGTTATGTGAATCTATGTCACACTCACAGAGGAAACTATCTCAAAATATTATAAATAGCATGAATTATGATGACAACGTTTGCCCTATCATCTAATATCGCTGCTGTCCGAGGCCAAGCACTGAACATTTTCACGTAACATTCGCTGATTTTTATTTTACTTCTAGTGGTTAAAAGCAACCAGCAGGTAACTTAAAAGAAGAATGTCTACAATACCGTATGTGGCACTTTATTTGGACCAGTAGTTTCCCTAAGAATCTTCAGGAACTCGAATTGCCTAAGAATCTTCAGGAACTCGAATTGCCTAAGAATCTTCAGGAACTCGAATTTCCCTAAAGAACGTTAAGAGCCAACTTTGTATTTCCCATAAATAGATGGCACTGAATTCCATATAAAATTTGACTGTGTATTAGTTACGTGCTAATGGATGCTTTGCTTCTGGTGCAAATGATGGGAAAACACCCTTTTTTATTTGTTTTTCGTTTAGACATAACTTTAGCTGGACTATATTTTGATACTCTCCGTCTGTCGGTCTGTCTATTTATTGCCTCAACTCCCCATAAACCGCTGGGCGGAAATTCACAAAATGGTGTTACTATATTGCCCATGTGTCAATCATCTAAACGAGGCGTGTCATCCTTGACTCCTGCCTCTGACTTTCCTCGAGTAGGGATGATGGGGGTGACGGTATGAGGAGGGGGGATAAAGGTACAATGTACAACAATTTCAACTACAATGACACTTTAAACACATGTAACCAGTGGCGTCAGAATATCTAGCCCATCTTCGCTGGCCAAGGGTCATGGATCCAATTTGTTCTCCGTTCATTGCCGGTGTGGAACTAAGTATATTAACGACATTTGGTTTGCAAAGAAAACCTAGCATACACAGAATCACAACACAGAAGTTGATAATGATCTCAGTTTGAATTGAGCAAATATACTTTTCATGCTTAACATTCATTTTTCATGCTTCTACCCATACGATCTTTAAACAAAATATTGTCTCTAATTTTATTAAGATCCGCTGCTTACATATCATTAGACCATGACCTTGAAATCAATTGGTTCGATTTTGCAAACACGATGTTGATGCAAAATTGAAGTAATGCGATTAGAATTGAAACTTCTAATAAAACATTTTATCTGGGTTTGCAAATTTTGATCTGAAGTAACGGTTGTTAGGGGAAGGGTGTTCTTGTTATAAGGTGTTGAAACAGATAAAGCTTATCCAAAGGTACATTGGAAATCAATAGGGAAGTGAAAGTAGCCCCCAGAATTTACCAATTTGTAAAAAAAAATCCAAAGCAGTATTACCTGACTGTTTACATGACAGAAAATGCAGTTAATTTATAATAATTGGAATTATTGGATCGCTAAAGGAACTATAATTTTGGTAAATAAATGCAGTTAATTTATAATACTTGGAATTATTGTATTCCTAAAGGAACTATAATTTAGGTAAATAAATGTAGTTAATTTATAATAATTGGAATTATTGTATCGCTAAAGGAACTATACTTTAGGTAAATAAATGTAGTTAATTTATAATAATTGGAATTATTGTATCGCTAAAGGAACTATAATTTAGGTAAATAAATGTAGTTAATTTATAATAATTGAAATTATTGTATCGCTAAAGGAACTATAATTTAGGTAAATAAATGTAGTTAATTTATAATAATTGGAATTATTGTATCGCTAAAGGAACTATACTTTAGGTAAATAAATGTAGTTAATTTATAATAATTTGGAATTATTGTATCGCTAAAGGAACTATAATTTAGGTAAATAAATGTAGTTAATTTATAATAATTGGAATTATTGTATCGCTAAAGGAACTATACTTTAGGCAAATAAATGCAGTTAATTTATAATAATTGGAATTATTGTATCGCTAAAGGAACTATAATTTAGGCAAATAAATGCAGTTACAAACACAACCGTTTCTTCGACAGGTAGCTTAAATATTGATATAATAATAGCTTGGGAATAATTTGATCAAACACCATTTTTGTTTTCGGAATGCCAACTAAAATGAATTCACTTTTACTCAAATACAATCAATAGACCATTTTTATTTCCTATTTTCATATATAAAATATCGTGCTATAGTTCATAAAAACCCGCAAACATTAGACAAAAAGATTATTGGCATCACTCAGTCAGTTCATTTGGAAAATTCAATTTGTTTTAATGAAAGGCAAAATCAGAAAAGCTACAAATAGTTTGTGTATGTTTAAAAAGAAACGTTATAATCCTTTGTTTTAATAATAATAATAATAATAATAATAATAATAATAATTGGATAATAATAATAATAATATTTTAAAAAATAATAATAATAATAATAATAATAATAATCATCATCATTAGCATCATCAACATCATAAATTAAAATAATAATAATAATAATAATAAATAAATAAATAAAATAATGATGATAATAATATAATAACTATAATATTAATAATATCATAGAATAAATTTGTATTATTATTATTATTATTATTTTTAATGACATACTATAAAATGTATAATAATAATGATCATAATAATCATAAAAATAATAATACTAATGACATAGTAGAAATTGTATTATTATTATTACTAAAATAGTATTGTTGTTATTAGTAATAGTTGTAATATATTATTATTATTATTATTTTTAATTATTATTATTGTTGTTGTTGTTATTAATATTATTATTATTGGTGTTTTTTAGCAACAGCAACATAATCATCCACATATATTTCTCATCACACAGTCAGTTCACGTAGTAAATTTGAAAATGTTTTCCAATAAACAGAAAAAGTAATATATGTATGATGATTATAATTTTCATTATTACTAAAAGCATTACAAAGATAAAGAATCAAGCACTCAAAATTGTTTATTTGTTAAGTGTTATGGTCATGGCTATTTTTAATATGAGTCATTTCTGCATTTTTTTTTAAAATTTAAATTGTGCATTGTTGATTTTGTTACGGTTTTTGTGTTATAATGAAATTAAACGTTAGCTCTATGTTGAATAAGATAGTATCTGCCTTGACTATGTATGTATGTATGTATGTATGTATGTATGTATGTATGTATGTATGTATGTATGTATGTATGTATGTATGTATGTATGTATGTATGTATGTATGTATGTATGTATGTATGTATGTATGTATGTATGTATGTATACATGTACGTACGTATGTATGTATGTATGTATGTATGTATGTATGTATGTATGTATGTATGTATGTATGTATGTATGTATGTATGCATCTATATGTATCAACATGTTGATTCAACGATGTTTATAAACATGTTATTGCTTTAAAAAAATAACTAAGAGGGTTGCCATATCTTCTCAACAAGCTATCTATTTTTTTAGGTAATTAGATTATTTACTTATTTCCAAACTTTCAATTGTAATCGGACTAATACTAATCCATGTCCAGATGTATGTTGGTGTCCTTTTTAACAAAATTATGTCATTGATGTGTGACGTAGCTTACAGGTAATTCGTACAAACTCTATTTAGAGTGTTTGTATTATTTAGTACAATAAATTCTGATACCTGTCTGCATAAAAGTTAATTTTAAAATATATCCATGGAAAGAGTTACAAAGTTTATAATTATACATGCTAAGTGCTAAGTAAATGACGATTTTATCAATGTATTACATGGGTAATTTCCTTGTTCTTTGGTTAGGATTGTTTCAAATATTGTCTCATGGAAGGGAAATCCCATATTTTAATGTTAATGGACCGAAACAATTTAAGGACAAACAGGGTGGTCGAACAAACAAATCAACGCAACAGACAAACGGCACGAAAACAAGATGCCTTTCCGTGCTTTCGACATGTGAAACTGAAAGGATAATAGTACTATACTCATATGCTAATACCATTACAGTACATACACTGTTAGGCACCAAAAAAATATATATGTGTTTCCTATTGCACTGGTTTTAAAATTAGGGTAGGCAGGTAATTTTTTTTTTTTTTTTTTAATTATATATAAATCAAATAATATTGTAAGCGCTTCAAAGTACTGGGGAAAACCGGCTCAATTCTTTGCACAAATCAATATCGGTAATGTGATTTTTTGTTTTAAAAAAAAAAAGAAATTTGCCTTATCTTGTATTGCATCAATTGTCCTTGTGTACATACATACATACATACATACATACATACATACATACATACATACATACATACATACATACATACATACATACATACATACATACATACATACATACATACATACATACATACATACATACATACATACATATGTTCTTGACTATAAGGATCATACGTGTTTTGTCGTCTGCTAACGTTGGCCCGAGTATTGAGCCGAAGTTTCAAAATTGTTCTGAAGTGTGCCGGATAATATTTGCACACAGCAAAATATTTGTATTGTTATTCTCCCATAAATATTTGCAAAGTGGATACATTATTTACGAATTACATAGAAGAAAGATGTTTGAGAACAAGAAACATATTGTACGAAGTCTGATGTTTGAGTATTGTCAAACCAGATGGAGCCAGACCAATCATGTCAACAAAAACTGTTGAAGAGTGCCTTGGTAGTCGGAGGAAAGAAGTTCATAATACTTTATTAAGCCCTGATGTATTAATTGTGCCCGTTAAAATGGTACGCGTCCACTTCATGATCTAGTACTTGTTGCTTAAATCCTGTCAGATCAAAGACAACAGTAAAATTTAAGAACTCTTGAGGGTTTATTACTGTCAGGTTATAAGTTGCAATTGTACTTTTTAAATTTACGAGCTGGAATATATTTTTCTCCAATTTTGGTCAATTCTAATCCTTTCGGTATTGTGTCAAAATACCAAATCAGTTTATGTGTATTGGGAAAAATCCTTTTTGGGGCATTTAATCTTCAATTCAAAACTTTCATCCTTTGCTTTATTCTTGTATTTCTTTTTTCGTGTTTCAAACAAGGTGCCATATGTTTATTTTATGAGAAAGTGTATTGTTAAACTCTTATTTTTCCTCTAGTGCGCCTATATATATATATATATAATTTTTACTATTTTATGGTAACGTAATTTCAATTTTATTTACTCCACTAAATGATTTATATGTAGTCTGAAGCAGTTTAGACAAATTTCTAATGCGTAATTCTTTCATAGTGATCTCAGGTTCATTCATTGTTTGATTCATGCATGCTTTTTTAAAGTCATTTGTTTCTCTTTTTTTATACCTTCCATTTATTTATTCATGTTGTATGCATGTGTAAATATATGGATAGATAATCGGATCATCAATTATTTTCTCTTTCTGATTGCCAATTATTCTTTTTTTTAAATCTATCTAGCTATCGAGCGAACGACGTATCTGCTATTATGTACAATTTGAAAGGACCCTTTCCGCAATACATACAATTGTAGGCAAATATTAGTCTCTCCGCCTGCCTCTATCCGTCTATCCATGTCTACATTTGTTTTCTAAAAGATCAATTTCTTTTACATATATCAGGAGACAAAAGTTTATAGTTGTCTATTTTGTTTTAAATTGAACATTTGGTCGATTCTTTTTTTTTTTTTTTTTTTTTCGCCAACGGTTGTAACATTTTTTCCCCTGTTACTTCTGCTTCTTCTGCCCTTTCTTTTTCTTTCTTTCTTTCGTCTTCTTTCCTTCGTGTTTCTTTTTTCCTTCTGTCGATCTGTCTTCTTCTTTTCTTCATTTTGTTTTGTTTTTTCTGTCTTCGTCTTGTTCCCTTCCTTTTTCTGTCTTTCTTCTTCTTGTTTTCATTTCTCTTTCCGCCTGTTGGTCTATCTGTCTTCTTCTGTATTATTTCATGTGTTGAAAGACACGGTGCAAACTAAAGGTGGACACGTTTGTACTCATTTTGTTTCTTTTTATGTGCTGGGCACCAGAAAAGTAATTTCGTAAGAACTATAAATGATTACTTCCTGAATGAAAGACTATTTTAGATAAAGGGCTTGCCTACGTGGGAAAATCTTACGCAAGAAGTACAATCTGAGTTGTTTTAGATAAAGGGCCTGCTGACGTGACAAAATCTTACACAAGAAGTACAACCTATGTTATTGTAAATAAAGGGCTTGCTGACATGGGAAAATCTTGCAGAAGAAGTACAACCTATGTTATTGTACATAAAGGGCTTGCTGACGTGGCAACATGTTACACACGAGGTACAACCTATGTTATTGTCATAACAGATCAATTTGATTTAAATCGTATTTATTATACACAGGGGAACAACATGGAACAAAACAAAAATGACTGAGAATCACTTTTAAAGGATAGCGTCCAAGTCCACCATATATGATTACATCTGAAGCCTGCGGTTGTACACTTAAAACATTTATAAATTATTATAAAATTATTATATAAATTAAATATTAAAATTATTATATAAATTATTATAAAATTAAAGATTTCGTTATAACTTACAGTAATACCTAAGCATGTAACTCATTACCAATGATACAAATTCATTGCCATGAAAATGACACATTTGGACATTTTTGTCCACATCACAAAATCATTATTTTTGTTGCATTAGTATGTTATATCATCGTCCCAGGTTTCACAATAATTCTTCAACTTATTAAACAAGCATTGTAGACCTTCAGGGTGACTTTGAATCAATACAGTATCATTAACAAATATTAAACGAAAAACAGTAATGTGATGCATTTCAATGGTATCAGCATTAAGTTAGGTGAACTGTGTCCGGAGAAGAAGAAGGGTGGACTCTATCCAAATATGTATGGTATACTGGCAAATATAAATTATGAGCAATTAAAGCGATATGACAAATCCTACTACGCTGAACTGAAAGAAGAAAAAAAAGAAGAAACAGAAAAATAAACAAATATGCACTAAACGTTGCCAAAAGTTGTTTTGGAACGAACAGGAAGGACTCTCTCTCTCTCTCTCTCTTTCTCTCTCTCTCTCTCTCACACACACACACACACACGCACACACACATGATTTGATTAAAAAAGAGTCACAATTTGGGATGCTACATAGGTATTATAGCAAATAAATCTACGCAAACAAAGTAAATGTGCTCTTTGAAGCAGCATTTGGACCAAGTAGAAATATGTATGCTATGAAAACCTTTGATGTAATATGTCAAAAACGCAACAGGACCTTTCTGGGTGTAAGGTAACGACCAATTAAAGTAGTGGTAAGAGTCCGAAGATGGAGGCAAAAATGGGGGGTGGGGGAGAGAATTTGGAGAACAAAGATGAAGCAACTTATTTTTAGGAAGAAAACAATTTGTTATGATTAGGTCCCCTATTATACCCATATGTTCCATATTGGCCGTAGAAGACATTTCTTAGGGACTAACACAAATGTTGGCTTTGGAAAAGGTCCTACCTCCCCTCCATACTCTCATTAAATACTCGGCATCCATGTAATGATTACATCTATTCTACTACTACTACTACTTCTACTACTACTAATACTAGTACTACTACTACTACTACTACTAATAATAATAATAATAATAATAATAATAATAAAAATAACAACAAGAGCAGAATGAAGTCATTTGAGCATGTGTAGTGGATGGTGTGATATATATGAACTTGCAAGTAGAATTGGCTTATATCTAAAAACAGTCTAAGCTTAACATTATTGGTACTCTCTCTCTCTCTCTCTCTCTCTCTCTCTCTCTCTATATATATATATATATATATATATATATATATATATATATATATATATATATTTATATATATTTATAGATAGATAGATAGATATGGATGCATACTAGTGTTGATCTATGTTAAACGCGATATGCAATTTTGATTAAACCTGCTTTTGTTATTGTTATGTTATGTGAGCTCTTTCATTGACTGTTATAACCAGGAATTGAAACCAATAAAGAGCAATGTCAATAATAAAAGTAAACATATAAATAACTAAATACAGTAATTAGTCTACTAAGAATACCACTTCTACTGTTACTACTACTACTACTACTACTGTATCATCATATTATTATTATTCTGAATTTTAATATTATTTTTCTAATGTATTTTTAATACTATTATTTATTTCTTTATTTTCTATTATTATTATTATTATTGTTCTTATTATTATTATTATTATTACTATTATTATTATTATTATTATTATTATTATTATTATTATTATTATTATTATTATTGATGTTGTTGTTGTTGTGCTTGTTCTTGTTACTAAGCCAGACACACTCCTGGCTACTTCAAACGGCTCGTTGAAAACAATGAATGCGACTTAATGTCTCAGAGTTTAAACGAATGACACAACAAGGGCATATATTTCTCTGAATAGTTCATTTTATAATAAATCTAGTCTAAACGGTGAGTTTTGAAGTCCATGAATGTGGCAGATAGATGTATTATGTGCAAAGATCCGCCAGTAACAATCAACCGCAGACATAGTTTTGTTTTCCACATTCTGATTGACCTTTCCCGGACACGTCCCCTCGAACGCAATTTAAGTACTGCCATATGAATTACCTTCGTGATGTAGCTTTTAACAAAACTGAAGATACCATAATTCTCAGAATTTATCATTCGGCAAGCAAATAATCGATAAGGCGATTGACCAGTCAGGATGCAGCATGCTTAGACCACCTGGAATGTTAAGAATAACATAAACCATATATTCTAACTATGACATTTACCCCTATCTAGTGTCTGGAAGAGCGTTATAGAATCGTGTTAAGAAAACGCACACAATTGGCGTCGGGATTGATTATTAAACCCAAATTCAGATCCCCCCCCCCCAAGAAATAGTCAATCAAAGCTTCCATTTTAAAGCTTACCTGTTGTTAGACAATAGATTTGTTTTGAGAACTACAGTATTTAAATGAAGTTGCTTAGGCGGCGAGAACTTGATTACACAGACACCTCTGGAAAATGAGCAAAGTGGATTCTAAAGAGAGGTGTTGATTAGTAGAGGTTCATTTATTTTGGTCATTGGACAGTAAAATATTGGCTGTATAAGACAGGTGATTGCTTCATACAGGTGACGTTTAAGACGGGTTTGACTCTATCATAATCAAATGACTAAAGAGACTACATTTTGCCTACGTTTTTTAAAAATGTATTTAGTTTTCGTTATTGTTCTTGTTGCTGTTGTTGTTGTTGTTGTTGTTGTTGTTGTTGTTGTTGTTGTTAGAAATGCAGTATTTAGATGGCTTTACATAGGAGGCTACTCCATAAATAAAATGACTGAAGATACTGCATTTTGGCCCAATGTATGTAATTGTGTTATGTCTAACGCAAGTCTTTTTACTTTCAAATTGAAATATATTTTGAGGAGACTCTGACCCTCAAAGTTATATTTCAAGCACTTTATAAATGCCGACTACTTGAGATATTTAATGACTTTCTCACTTTTTAGACAATTATAAATAAGTTATAAGTCAAATAATTAGGTACACGAAGCAAAGAATAAACACTCGAACACACCAATAGAGACACGCATACATGAGGATAATGATTGTTTGTTGGCATATTAGCATAGCTACAATGCAGATTTACATTTAAGCTAAACTGCAATTTGGACATTCTGGTGTGACTAAACAAATTAGGAGACAAAATAATGGTACATCAAAAGAAATATGCAATAGCAACGTTTTAAATACTTAAGAATTCCATGCTCAAATCGTCAGACATTAATGAAATAGACACATTGTTATTTCAGACTGCAATTATTTCACAAGCGTTGTCATGGTATAAATACACGTTCAAACCTTAGGATAGTTAATAAACTGTATAAACTGTCTACATAAGGGTTACATACTGTGCAAGTTGGTGTTGATTGCACAATCAGTAAACCACGGCCTCGAGTGGTGTTTGTATGAACATTTGTATTGACACCTTACTTGTCACCAAATTTAATACACTTCACTACCGCTATAGGAAAGTATTAGCGTCAAGATATGTCCCTCGCATTCATTGGCAAAGTACAAAAATGACCAATACAGAGTCAGACTTTGCTCTATATCACAGGTGAGTGTCTGCGTACGGATAAAATTGTCACGTGAATCTACTGGGGCGTGGTTATCTCCTGTTTGTCGAAGGGAGAATTCTGTCGATCACCTATTGCATAACAGAGATACAAATGAAACGCTTACCAATTGACGAATCTCCAAAATCTGCCAAGCTAACATTAACTGTCAGTCAAGAGTTGTTTATTAGGCATTCCAATGGACCATAGGACACTCTCAAGCCGATCTCTTATTTATTTCATCTGAGTGCCAATCTTGACTGAATACAAAGAGACCTGACTATGTGATGATCCGTAACCTTGTCTAGTTCAACTATATATCATGTTCAAATTTACACCGTTATAATTTCACTATTTTTCAACCAATATTCACGAAAACGTCACCATGAATGTTAAACGCACTTTGTGATAAAGTGGTTAAATTTTCCAAAGATAATTTTACTAACAGTGACAAAAAATCTACAAAATCAATTAATCGGGACAGTATTACTGCTTACTGTACTTTCTGTGTAGACTTTTCCAGTGAGAAAAGGTACGAGTTTATAGAAATGGGGAATCATCCCAAATTTCCATATACCGCAACATTATGGGAATTGATTGGATCACACATACACACCCACCGACCTCCCCCCCCCCCCCACATACACACTACTTTTTCTATTTATTTCTTACTTTATTTATTTGCTGAAACACATAAGATGCTGTGTTGTAACTATTGACTTTACAAGTTTCATAATTCACATCCACGTGACAACGCTGGAAATATAAATCGATAAAATGGCTGACAATCTGAGGTTATGAATACACTTAGAAATTATCTAACCATATAAGACATTTTTTGTTTACTTGCTCAAGGAATACAATTTCTTTTTCATCAAAGTCGATATTCTGATAAAGATATTTCATATTGTTTTGCATGAGATCAGCACAATATGAAAATACCTACTCTGCTATACAGAGAGAGAGAGAGAGAGAGAGAGAGAGAGAGAGAGAGAGAGAGAGAGAGAGAGAGAGAGAGAGAGATCCGCTGGTACCCCAAGGTTGCTAACTTCTGGTTGCGAGCGAAGATTATATACTCTTTCGAATAGACGATTGAACTCAAATATAGACTTTTGATTCGGTGAATGTAAGTGTTAATCTAAAGAAAAAGTAAAGGCTGTGGTTGTAAAGGAGTGGGGCGTTGAGTGCTATTTGACATGTGCTATAACTCTTGCTCAAGTGTTCTTTGCTCAAATATGTCTATCAGAGTTACATCCTCTGTACCATATCTACTTGGTTTTATGAGGAAATGAGTTCAATATTTCCAGTTAAAATTTTAAACAAATGGACAAAATCTACTCCGCAGATTGAAAATTACACACAATTGCAATGCTTGACTGGCTGTCGTTCTAAAGAATGTAAAAAGTGTTTCTGGGTTTATTTTTCTCATCTACTTCTTTTTATTCCTAAAGAAAATGCGTTCTTGAGAAAGAAAACTCGAGAATTTCTACAATACCTGAAAAGCATTAGATTTAGTATGGGATTTTACAGCGCATCAACACAAGAATGCTATTTAGTGTCGAGACAATTGGAATAATGTACCAGGGCCTCACCACGGTATTCGACCAGGTCTGACTCGATGGTAAGATTCGCACATGGACCTTTTCAGTCGCGAATCCTTCATGCTAACCATTGACCCATCGCATCATAAAACGAATGTATAGCTAGACAGATATAAACTCAGACACACGGACAGATACTGAGAGATACAGAGAGAGAGAGGGGGGGGGGTAATTAAGTAGATACCTCAAAAAAGGCTTCAGTTGTTTTAAAAGAGCACCTGGAATAAGAGGTGATAAATCATAGGTCTGCACGCCGATGATACTGATTTATTATAGATCCATTTAACCTTATAGTCCATACGTCGATATTCATAGATGTACCGAATCTAACTTTTATAAATACTGATTTGTTTTGAGTTTCATTCACATCGTATAGCTGAAAATATCTGTAAAGAGTAAAAGGGAGGGCATGCAAAAAAAAAACAAAAAAAAAAAAACATGCAACTAATTATTATTAGTATTATTGGGCAAAGAAAGTTTCACTCTTTTCCAAGCTTTATTCGTTTTTTGTTGCATTCTGTTCTCCAGCATGTTCAACATATTTCACTGTATTAACAATAGACATTAACATTTGTGTATAATTTGCCCCAATATTAAAAATGTTCTCCAAAGTCACTGAAATTATCATGAGTTTGCTGCCATTATATTTTGTATTATTAAGTAGTCAAAGTAAACTCAAAATAGCACGGAGACATGATAATTGTCGTCCTCATGTTGTTCTCTACTGCCTTGATAATGTTGCTGACGATGTCTGGATAAATAATAATAATAATAATAATACTAACAATAACAATAATAATAATAATTTTCATCATCACCATTATCATTGTTGTCATCTTCATCGTCATCAATGTCATCATCATCGTTTTCTTTTCTAGAAGATACAATTGTAATCATAATGATAGTTATGATCATAAAGTAACAATAACATAACTAAGGTCGACGAAAACGACAAGATAAACGTAGACAGCAGTGAAAATGATAAATAAAAATAAATATTAATGGGCTTTCAATACTTCCGTGCTACAAAGCTTCTTCATCTTTCAAAGAAAGGAACAGTTTTCAATATTGTTCATTCTGACACCAGAAATGAATTCCCCTCAAATCTTTTCGAACTCGACAACAAACACACTACTTTTAAATACCTTATAACCAGTAATTTGTATGGTAGCCTAATTTTTGCGGCCTAAAAGCGACCGCAGAAAATCCAAATTTAAAAATTTCAGATAACGTTTCTTCCTTCTGCAGCTATGCAAGTCACAAAAATTTAAATCAGAAAAATACAGCTTTTCTGGACACCCCCACACACTTTGTTTAAAATTGCAACGATTTTCAGTTATATGGTATCTCTTCTTATGTGCCCACGTTTTCCCGGTGCAAAGTCACACAAATTCAGATCTAAATTGAACTCAAACTCTTTTTTCAGTTTCGGACATAGGGGTCTTCACGATGAAAGGTTCGTCAGTCTCGTAAGATCTGATAAAAGTGTTTTATTTCTTATTATCTCAAAATTATCATGCTTATACATATATTCCATACAGGCAATTATTGACATTGTTTTTAGATTTAATGACTGCGAGTCGAAAAGGTCAATACTGAGCCATCAATAGCTAATCGAAAAGGCGCCCTCATCTTGTCAATTATTTTGACACAAAAGGTATTTTTTAAAAAAGAAATCACTATTTTGTCATGCTTTATACACACACGCATACACACACATGTATATATATATATATATATATATATATATATATATATATATATATATATATATCGCATGAAGTAGCCTTTACAAATGACGTGAAGTTGATCGTCAGTTAAAGACAGATACATAGAGTATAAGTTGATCCTGAATTGCACATACAATTCTTCTAAGAAAGAAAAACCGTTACACATAGACTACGTTTTATATTTAAATGTTATATTGGACTTTGGTATCTTTTGCTTATGCGTTTCATTGCATAGAAGTGCTAGACACAAAAGAAACTTAAGATGGGGATAATATATTTTATGTAAGACAAGTGTCCTGAGTTGAATTTGATAACGCATCGGATGCACTTTGGTCGAAGTCTACTGAAGACCAAGGGCAGGTAACTCTTAATTGTAAAGTACACATTTGACCGTGATTAAGGTACTTGGTCAGAAATCACGACCACGAATCTCACGTATAGCGCAAGGCTATGCCGATGAAACACTGGGTGAAACCGTTAAGGTTATGCATAAGACGGTTAACAAATGCAAACAAAATAGTGGGTTGTCCAACTAAAACGGACCTTCCCTCTCTTTAAGTATCAAGTTTAAAAATTTTAAGTATGCGATTTGATCCTCAATCATTTGTCTTTTGCTATCGCCAAAACAAATATAGATATTTCTCATGGAATGCATTCATATAGGAAACGTTAGCGCAGCTGAAACATAAAAAGACAAGAATTACATTTGTTTCTGTTCAAATGATATCCATTTTTTTTTTATAACTTCGTATGGGCTTTTGTGTTGTTCTATAGAGTGTTGATGCTCTTCCTTTCTATACTTTCTACAAGTTTTGTAGTTTGTTTAAGACAGAAAAAAATGTTCCTTTTTGATCAAATGAATAAAATGCTTATGACGGCTACACCACCTATCAAATATTCTATTGGAGCTATGTGATATTTTTTTTCTGTAGTGTAGTGTACCGTGCACCAAGGTGCAACGTGTTATGCTGAAAATTCTTCTTGCTGTTTCTTTAAATGTTCAGATATGGCTTATTTTCCTTCCTGTCAACGTTTTCCAAGATGCAAGTTTAACTCTATGCTTTTGAGAAGTTACCATCCACGGGTTCTTTGCTAATCTTGTTTCTGTTTCCTTTTTACTTCTTTCATCTTTCATTTTATTTGCAAGCAATTTGGAAAGTGAACTCGATTTGAATCAACTTAGTACAAAGGTTTATTACAAGTAATATTTCAATCTTGCTGTTTTATGCTTGTTTTTTTTTTTTTTTTTTTTGCTAACACAAACCAGCGAATTCCAAAGAATGCCCATATGTCAAGAAGAAAAAGAAATAACTGATTTATATAGAACTAGAAGTTATTGTAAACCCTGTCAAAAACAACGTGCATAGGTACATAGATAGAAATGGAGAAAATAAAACAGAGAAATAGTAAATGAATACAATAAACATAGATAACACAAAGACGATAACCACAAAATATGACAGTGAGCAAGGATAAGAATTGTATAAGCATTCAGAGACAAAGGTCGGGGTGCCATCTTTTGGCTTCTATTGAAGGTGTCCAGTGTTTGTACAACGTGAGGGTGTCAGTGAAGATTATTTATGCATATATCATTTAATTTCGTGTTCCCCTTTTGACCTTTCTGACCCTGATCAAATACAAATATGCTGCCACAGGTCAAACACATTATATGACAGAAGAGCACCATAAAAAGTTTAAGCATTCAAGATGGCTAGCTTTATCCTTGATGAAATTTTGAACAGTATTGTCTATTCCATTTACAAATATTCTAACAATTTATGTTAAAGACAGAAATGTATCAACAAAACAACCGGCACACATTTATTTGTAGGCAATTTTAAGCATTTTATATTTGATCCCTTCTTCTGTCGGTCTTTTAACATTTATATGTTTGAATGCAATTAAACTTGCACTCAGTGTGCATAGATGTAATCTCAGTTTGAATGAGAAAATGCCAGTGAAATATTTATTTATGTTTGAAGTCATGCAGTCATCCTCCTGCTTATAATGTAAACTGTCTCAGTTATCGATTGGATAAAAGCGACTAATCAATGATTTTACATAATTAATTTTAATATCTGGCAATAATCTGTAAATTTTAGCACCTCTACCACTGACAGATATTACGTATGTCTTCTTGGTTTTAATCTCGTTCAATTATTATCATTTATAGGAGTTTAATTTTTACCATTTTTCTCTTTGTGTGTTCCATTTGCAAAACATATCTTCAATTCATGTGCGTACTGTTCAGTTTCTGTATAAATGGAGCTATTTTAATTTTTTTTTCGATAAGTTCTTTTCCAGCTTACTTTTGTTCATTCTAAAAAATGCTTAATTGGTACTCTCTTTTTTACATGCAAATATTTGCTCAAGATGCATCATGCAGTTGTTGCAATTTTTAGTCAAGCTTTTTTAAAACAAAATGTTTATCACATATATCTATTAAATATTTAATTATTAGAAATCAGTTGTATAATGTAAAAGGATTGCCTTTATTGGACATTAATGGTATGACTTTATTTATTACAACTAAACTCTACAGATGTTCATGTTGCAGGGAAAATGATGTTTATGTATTTGGGGTATTTGCAATCTTTACTCAGCTATACTTATCAGAGCATTAATTGGAATTATTAAATAATGCAAACAATTGCATTAGTAGGAAGACAAAAACAATAAATAGGTAATATTTCTTGAAAGCTACATCTCTGATTCAACCACAAATGCACATATCATTTCTTATTCTCAGAAAATGTTGGTATGATATAAAATATTCCATTTCTGTGCATACAGCAGTGTAACTAATCTTTTTCTATACCAAAACGTTTTAACATTTTCTTTCTGGGGTGCAAATGGGTCAGCACATTCCTCCCACCACCAAACCCATCCCTTCACCCCGCCATCATCCAAGAAGAACAGTTTTAAATTTATCTAAGCATACAGGCAACAACAGATGAATCGTCGTCCCAACTGCTCATCTTAATATTTAAGCCATCAATGCAATCAGTACATCATCAGTTCCCGCAGAAGGAGCGTGGTGTGTTTGCCTTCCCATGCGCTTTAAAGATTGCAAATGACGAGACATGTCATTTTTGCATTCTTCCAGTGAAACAGGAGAGTTTTACTTTTAGCAGGTTGTATAGAACCCATATATTCCACCAAAGAAATGGCGAGTACTGCATCGTACGAATAGGGCAGCCATCTTTGTAATGGGGCAGCCATCATTTTCAGTCATTGTTAATAAACTGCCACCTCGCGTTAAAATGAATTAGTTTGCCAAGGGATTAACTCGTGTATAGCAATATTGGTAATTTTGTTTCATGTTTAAACTATAATTTTTTTTTTAATATGGCATATTTTAAAACTTTATATCTTGATAATACTTGACCACTATTGTTATTATATGTTTCTATCGAGAGATATATTCATATAGTTTGTGCTTTAAAAATACATCAAAAGAACGTCTGTTCACCTATATTGTTATAGACGAGCAGCATGCATTAAACCATGATTAACACGGTGCTGCTTAAAATTATTTTTGAGTGGCGAGATCAGTGAGAAGTCTTTTTTGATCCATGAAATTGAATTATCAGAAATATGATATGAATCCATATTGACATGTTTTTCACATTATCTCTAGAGACTGCATGGGAATTCCAAGGAAATGTACCTAATTTCTGCCTGCCTCATTTTCAACCGGAAGATTGCAAGTGCTAATGGCACTAGCGTAATAGGATATATATATATATATATATATATATATATATATATATATATATATATATATATATATATAATCGATGAATTAGATCGAAGTAATCACATTACATGTTGATTCTAAGTTCTTGACCAAATACGTACAGAACAGACACAATAATTACATCGTAATTCATATTATGTTTAGTGCAACGATGGATACTGAAATTTGTAGGTTGAAGTTTTCTATCTAAACAATCCTTCTAAGGCTACACATGATAATGGAATGAACCTCTGTGAATATAAAAAAACAGCAACGACATAGTAATGCCAGTGAGGCTATGCTACCCCAAAACGTCTATGATCTAATTACAGTTCAATGAAAGGACTGGACCACACAGGACACAGAAATAAAGACATTTTATTCATATTAATATTTAACATTGTTTCATAAATTTATTGGTCAAAGATTTTTATAATCTTGTCACGCCCAAGCAAACATTTATTAGAAAGAACAAACATTTACGTGCGAAATAATTACACCCTTCTCACGAGGAACAAATAGAAAAAGTCGAATTTTTTTTTCTTCTCGCGTCTGTCCTAAAAAGGGATCGCAAAAAACACTGTTCATTATATCCCGCCTCATACTATTCGTAATTAAATAAATTCTCTATTAGTCAATAGTAGCCTATTCATAAAGTAAAATTGTGAACGACCTACACAATCATTGAGATTTTCCACTTTTTTGTGTTTAGATATTGTATCATATTCCTCCAGGAATTGTATTACGATTTGAGAATTCGAAATAGTCTTTTCCATCAGAATAAGTCACTTAGTTCATTCAAAGCGTCGATTACTGCATAAGAACATTTCATTCAGTACATAACAGATGTCAGGACTAAAATTATCACAACGACCACACTGGCGGCAATTATCATAACACTTTTTTTATTGTCATTCCCTGTATTGCCTGGTCCATCAGCTTTACTGCTGCCTCCACCACTGTTAGTACCACTATTGCTGCCACCACCACTATGAGTACCACTACTGCTGCCTCCACCAGTGTTAGTGCCACTACTGATGCCTCCACCACTGGTACCACCACTACTGCCTACTCCACTGGTAGTACCATTAATGCTGCCTCCACCAATGTTAGTACCACTATCACTGGCTCCACCACTATGAGTAAGACTATTGTTGCCTCCACCACTGGTAGTACCACTACTGGTGCCTCCACCACTGGTAGTACCACTACTGATGCCCCCACCACTGTTGGTACCACCACTACTGCCTACTCCTCTGGTAGTACCACTACTGCTGCCTCCACCACTGTTATAACCACCACTTATGCCTCCACCACTGTTCGTACCACCACTACTGCCTACTCCTCTGGTAGTACCACTACTGCTGACTCCACCACTGTTATAACCACCACTGATGCCTCCACCACTGGTAGTACCACTGTTGCTGCCTCCACCACTATGAGTAGCACTACTGTTGCCTCCACCAGTGTTAGTGCCACTACTGATGCCTCCACTACTAATAGTACCACTGCTGCTGCCTCCGCCACTGCGAGCACCACTACTGCTACCTCCACCAGTACCACTGCTGCTGCTTCCACTACTGGTAGTACCACTACTGCTCCCTCCACCTCTGGTAGTACCACTACTGCTCCCTCCACTATTGGTAGTACCACTACCGCTGCCTCCACCACTGGTAGTACCACTGCTGCTGCCTCCACTACTGGTAGTACTACCATTGATGCCAGCACCAGTAACTGTAATGATTAAGGGACTTGCTAGTTTCTTTTCCTGTTCTTTTGTTGCATGGTTATGTGTGTGTTTGTGGAAATAATAGACACTCATATATAAGCAGTTTTTATCAAACAATTACAAAATCAGTCCTAAATTGGGTTTGAATTGATTGTTCATATTTAACCCCAAGAGTCTTCCAAAAATAAAGGTTGGTTTACAAACATTATTTACTACCAGCATATACTAACTGAAAAGACAAGAGGAATATCTGAGCTAAAAATTAAAAGAGATTCGTTTTTTTAAATTAAAGCGTATATTGTAGATATATCATCGTCTGAAACACGAACTTATATCCTTTTCTTAAAGGATGAGGAAAGCGATGGCTCGAATTATGTTTAACATTTATGAAGAAACATTATACTCACCAACAGTCAGGAATACTAAGCAAAGAAGGAATCCTAGCTTCATCTGAAATAAATTGAACGGTCTACAATATGGACACTGTATAAAGTACATTTGCTTTGAATTTTATGTACAGTAAAAGGTTTTCTGCACGTTTCACTGTTAAAATATTCAATGACTTGTAGTAATTTATGTTACATTCAGAACGTGTGTCTGCAAATGAAAGCAGGATATAAAACCTTATGAAATGTTTTAATTCATTCTCTTTCTTCATAACTAAGTTTTTAAGCAGGCATAGCTAACTATTATCCGACACATTACCTCCCCTGACAGTAACTGCCAAGAAGAGGTTTATTTGTTCTTTCTCCTCTGTTTTCATTTACTCTCAGGAATTAAAATTACTCCTGTGAAGACACTTTACGAAATAATTCCTCTTTCACGATAAAGGTCGTTTTAATGACAACTTAATAATCGCTGTTTAGCTTAAATGAAACTCTATTCATGACAATATATTGGATATATTATGTAACTTTACGAGCAACTAAGCTAGGTCCCTTTATGTAGAGGGACTGAATACAAGAAACTCAAAATACACTGCGATACATAGCAAATACAGGCAAGAATATTGTAACACGCAAGAGGGTCTCATTACCGAGCGAATCAAACAACTCCTTTTGTTTGCTTCCCACTTGTATGACTCATAAGTAAGCCTTTGCAAGCCCAACATTGGTACTTTACGCCATGCACAACGAAATATGACCCAAACACCTAATACAAAGAATCATTTTCTATCTCAAATTACTAAACACCTATAAGTAGAAATATCCCGAAAATATCTTATGTTAACAAATTAGAGTCCATTGTATCCATGCTACCATAAAGTTTCGTGAATACTGTATATCATGACGTCTGTTCTCTGTAATTGACTAATTACTCGGTTTGATAGATATCTTCTCATCATCGACTCCCCATTATTAAATAAATAATCACTAAAATCTAACAACGATATAAGCGGAGACGTAAAAATAGCACATACCCTAGGTTTATTACAATATTATTACATTCAGATTTCACATTCATTGTAAGCGTGGTTGTTAGAGTTAGTCCTTGCCGTTGGTACAAAAGTTAAAGTTTCTTTATTATTTGTTTTTACCTTCAGTTTTTCTCAGACAGCTCCTGCGTGTTTCGTGACTCCTTGAATAGGAAACAATAATAACGAGAAAATTAGAAACAAGGCAATCTTTACTACCCGGCATAAGTAATCCAATATCATAATAATGGAATTTTTCATCTTATACCTTTGTACAAGATTATTGTTTGAGCAGTAATCCATTTAATTCAACGAGACAACAATTTGCATTACGTGATCTGGTTTTTCCTGAATAAGAAGAGAAGTGCAAAATATCACATCCACGCTACATATATTACAAACAGAAACAGAAAATACATGTTACCTTAGTGATTAACTTTTTGTAATTCACTCCTGTCCTAGGGCAGGAAACTAACTCGTTAGCTGACACTCACTTGTTGTTCCTTCATTACGGGGATGGGTTAGTTATAATAACTATTCTTACATAAAAATGCACGCGCAGCATTGTTGGACAATTGCACGTGACATTGATGCCCTGGTGTGTGGTTATACTTAACCTTTGCCCCGACCACAGCCCAAAACAAATGACTCTGCACTTCCGCATAGTGCGTGTATTAACGTGAAGAAAAAGCAATCTAGTCAAACAGAAGAGAGAAACTTTCCGAGTAGAATAATATGACGTACTCTCTTACTCTAATACATATTATTCATTCATAGCGATAAAAATAACAATTCACGGAAAGGGGATTTGTCAACACGTCTGTTTCACAATGACCCTTGTGTATTCTCATTTGCGCATATATCAAACTACGGTTCAGAAACTGAGTAATATCACGTAACTACCAGATCATGTATTTGCTTTATTCCTCAAAAATGACATGCTATAGTTAACGTTTTGCTAAAGTGGTTATTGCTCAATAGATTTTAGAAGTTGGATCTTTTGTGAGAGAGTCATTCGTGTTATATCATCTGATCGTGAACGTGCGAATCCCCGGTAAACGATTAACTGAAACCAACATACAGGATCGGCGTCTTCAGTAGAAAAACGTTACGTTTTGGGAGAGGTTTTATGTACGAATGGCAATCATATACATCCTTGGGTGTGTTGAAACCCTCGCCAGTCTGGCTCGGGCATTCAACAAACTCCTTAAGATTCAGCGAACGTTGATACCAGAAAAGAAAAGAATAATAAACATGTACGACCTCTATATTAATATGCAAATATTATCCATCTTCAATGTCATGAAAGCTATTATAATCAGATAAAACTTAGCTCCAAATATCTTTGATGCAAATTGTTAGCCAAAAGATATCATAATTGATCCACATGCGTCTAATGTGAGCTTTCTTGAAAATACCTCACTTGCAACATAAGTTTTCTAGTACCAGTTTTTCGGTTTCAAGGTTGCTACAAACTACAAATTTACAGTCTCAACAAAAATATAACTGTCCTTAAAGCCATTTTTGGAATAGGACAAACGTAACGTTAAAAACATATGTTTGAACACCACCAGATTGTATACCCTCGGAAAGAAAGCATTGGCAGTGTGTCACATGCTACGTTGTTATGATATTCTCAGTGACATTATGCACTCGTCTTGCAATTTCGGAACCTTTTAATGAATTTATGAAAAATTCAGGACCAATTGTTATTATTAAAAAGTTAGAGAAATATATTTTACCTTCCATCTTCTCTCAACCCTAAACTTTACAAATATCTTAAAGTTTACTAGCTGCATTCTGTCAATTTAAGATTACCTAAAAATATTTATCAAAATACAACCTGAGAGTAAAGCAGATAAATACCTATTTTCCACGGCAGTTCCGGCCAAACAGTGCTATTTTCTATCTCTTGGTACTGCTTAAATATATGTGCATTACCACAGCTACTGGTGTCAACACAGAAGCAAAACGATTCCAAAAATGTTTTCAAAATTAATCATTGGGTTACTCGTAAGAAAATATCCCCTACTGGTATCAATTTATTATCTGGATGGATTGGTCATAGGATCAAGTTCTTGCTGGTCTACGATTTGTTAATACTATTGTACTTAAGATAGTGTGTATTGCGACTGGTCATACTTGTACGAGAGCTACGGGAGGGTGCCGGAAAATAAAATATAACTCCAATACCTCTAAATGTTATGGGGAATAAAGGGGTTGGGTGGGTGTCCACTCTCGATGGCACTCTTACTTTACTTAAGACGTTAACGTCGAATTTTCATCGACTTGAATTTGCCAAGCCAATCATACTGACAGCTAAGAGCTTCCGAAAAGAAGTTGACTTCCCCGCCATTTAAAGATTTCTGAAGAACGAGCTTCCTAACTTTCAGAAGAAACAATGCATTACGGATCAGAAGTCTATGATGACCTCTAGCTCTATTCTTATAGAGATACGTATCATTAAAATCCATAAAACACGATTGTTTCCACGACGATATCCTCAACTGTTATGCATACTTGAGCAAAACAGCACTCTCTCGATGTCATACGTAAAGTTTTTTCCGTTAAGATCGAAGGTGAGCATAAAAATAAAGATGACTAGAATCAAAGTAATTAACTTTATATAAACTACTATCACATTATATACCCGAAGACACCGTGATTTGATGTTAATTTAAAACAATTAAATACTATTCAAGACATGGCTTGCGAAATGTATTGAAGAATACACATTTCTGCGAGAATAACAATCCCAATTCTTAGTGTTAAAGTGCAAACGTTTACAATGCTCAACAAGATAATTTGTAGTTTAATAATCAAAAATAGGGGTGCATTTGTAGATAATTGTTTAAAAAAAACTACCTGCCCATGATATCAAATAAACCTTACTTGGTATTTGATCATGAACTTGAATCAACCAAATTTTTATGTTATTTCCTATTCTTTTCCAGTAGCTAAGGATGTTCATCATCTTCCTCCAAACTACATATAGACAGAGGGCTTCATATATGCTTTTCATTCTATTTTAGTTAGGTGACGTAGTCGTACACATTTTGCATTAATTCTTGGTCATATAATTTAAATTGCAAACACTGACAGGATACTGTTTGAATGTTGTTTAAAAGCTAAACAAACCAAAGTCACCTCACAATAGAAGAAAGCATATAAAACAACCATCCGTATTATCATATTTCTTGTCTAAGAGGCAATATGTGAAGGAAAGGTCCCAAGATTTATACAGTGATTTTGCAAATTTTGGATCAAGTAATGAAACGTACAATTTTCTATAATGTCGCCATTTGTTTCCTCAGCACTGCGAAAAGTAAATGACACAACAGACTCAGATAGATAGATACGCAGATACATAGATTGAGAGAAGGTGCATGAAGAAATTTACGAAAGTCTAGGTAAGTCATACCAAAAATCACTTACCGGTACATAGTTTCTCCCACGAATACCATGAATTTGCTATTAGTCTTCACGTGAATATCGTTGCGTCTTTCTTGGTTAGAATAAAACACTCATTATGTATGTTTACCACCCTAGGTACAAGTGGGTTTGTCTTGTTACAATGGAAAAGTTAATGTTAAAATGAATATGGCATTTCCCATTGTACCTAGAACTGATTTGTGGTCTGTACAAAATGGCTGGTCTGGATTCAAAGGGAATTGAACATTAGTCCTTAACATACCATTTCGCATTGTATCTAGAAATTGTTTTTGGTCTCGAGTAGAATAATGACACTCTGGGTACAAGAGGAATGGTAATGGTCAAAATGCCCATAGGAATAACATGATCGGACTAACCGGGGACAAGGAAAAATGAAATATTAAAACAACACCATTTGACTGACCAACACCTACTTTTTTGACTAACCAACACAACATGTATTAACCAATACCCACTTATATACTGACAAACACCCCACATATACTAACCAGCAGTTTGAGTGACCAACACCCAGTCATCTACTAACCAGCACCCACAACTACTAACCAGCGCATACACTTACTAATCAACACTCCGTTAGAGTGACCAACATCAAGTCATCTCCTGACCAACACAACATGTATTAACCAGCATCCACACTTAATAACCAAAACACCGTTAGAATGACCAACACCCAGTCATCTACTGACCAGCACCCACACCTAATAACCAACGAAAAGGGTAGAAATATACACACACACTCTACACATATACACAAGCGTTCTATCACACACAAGGGTAGGAGTGCTCACAGACTATATACACAAACATATTATCACACTATCATACGCAAGAGAGAAGAGCTGAGGGGGAGTTTAAGCTTTAGTTTTGAAAGACATACACAAATATAAAGCATGCAATATTTTGGAAATGATTGAACAGTATCTCATTTCTAAGAGAACTAAGTGACCCTGAAAAGGGACGTTGGTTGTGACAACATTCATCTTAGCGTCCACACCTCATGGACCAGGCTCTACAAGCACTACATCTTCTTCTTCATTCATTATCTCCCCAATGATTGATGGAAAGCCTAAATATTGGGTCACCTGCGTCCATCTAGCAGTCCTCAACTTTAGAGATAGGGGCTGTTCTGGTTGCTTTTGCTTCTGGTGCAGATGCTTTTCGTGACATTCTTCGTCTTTTTCCCTTTGCCTCCACCTGTACCCTCATTCATTTTTGTTTGAGGTGCAGGAATTCGTTCTCACTCGTCTCTTGTTCACGAAACCGTTTCTCTTCCGACCATGCTCTCTTGAGTTTCTCTGTTTCTGCCTCCAGCACTGATCAGCTGCTTTGCTGAACTGAAGGCTAGTACATCCCTCTTTGCGTGTTTTCAATAAGGGTAGAGTTCGAATTCTTTCACCCAGCCCAGGAGGTGCTCCATTTTATTAAACAAGCACTTGGTCTCCTCATCTTCCTGGCTTGCATTGGCTGGATCATTTTCTTTTTGGCTTTCTGGTTGACGATGGATGGAAAGACTAGTTAACACACCTCTTTATATGCTAGACACTCAAACGTAAAGGAACACATCCCTCAAAAGTGAAGACGTGGACGTGAAAGAAAACATAATGTTAGAAAAATTCAAAGAGTGACAGAGACAAAGAGGAAGAAAGGAAAAGTCTATTTTAAAAGAAAGAAAATCATCTTTAATGTTCCCGCTAGCTTAAACATCAACAAAGAAAGAATGAAAAGGGAGGATTATGGCGAGTCCCCTCATATTCACATACAACTGACAAATAGCAGACAAATAGATTTTAAACATGAACTTATATACAAAGTTGACAGCTTTGTAGAGTAAGACTAGACCTGCAATGTAAGTTTGCCATCGACGAATACTACATTTCTGTGCTATCGAAAATCGATATCCATAATCATCATTAAACTATATTTCTATTTTGTATGACTTCTCCTGTCTGGATCAAAACATTTTGTTTCTGCTTTCATTAATTCATGATTGGGACTTTGTTGGTCGATAACCATAAAAATAATAATGATGACTTAATAGAGAGCTTATTCTTATAAAAAGATCTAAGCCTTTGCAGCATAACGTTAGCACATAAAGGCATAATAAAAACAGTTTGCATGCAGACAACATATAAAAATATGAAAATATCTCACAAACAATATCAAAGACAAATGAATTATTACAGACAAAACAACACGAAACATGAATTTACAATACAGTTTCAATCAAACACTAATGGCCAATGGTTGAAGAAATTAGCGAAGCTACCCTTGAGTCTACTGACAGTATATTAGCAAGGGATTGGGAAGAAGATAGTCAATGCAATACTCCTTGTTGCAAACTCAAATTTAGCTACTTCAAAGATTTGAAAAATAATACGTTTTGATTGTTAGGAACACGTTCTTCACACCACATCCACTGTGACTATTGTTGTTTTTTCCAGTTCTTGGAGAGATGAACTCTGAGAAGGGGATGCAGTTTTTAAAGGCATGTTTCGTGACTTATACTTCGTTTTATAGTCTTTGACTTGTAAGCTGCAATCCAAGAATCTAAACTGGGATGATATCCTTTCCAACGGACTTTAACTTCCTGAATACGATGTTTTTCCACTTTACGTGTTCGTCGATCGATATTGCTTTACACTTCTCCGTTGATATCTTCCAATTTATAGAAGATGGAAAATATCATCCTCTTCGCCTATGTCCATGCCTTAGTGTTTTCACGTCCACGCACTTGCACAGTGACACGAAAAATTATGTCATCCAGCCCGGTAAATAGTCTTTGTCAAAAGCGAGTTTTCTTTTTCCAATACGAACCCACTCTCCGATGCTTAACATTTCTTTCTTTCTTCTGATCTTCGATATTCCAGACATTCGTTCCAACACGGTGACTTCGTTTTGAGGTGTCATGTCTTCTGGAACACATCCGATGCTACGATGGTACAACTGATCGTAAACTATGACAAGACGTGGTTACACGGCGATGTATTTGAGAGTATGTATCTCGATGTGTACAATACATCCACATAACTTTTTTCTAGGTTTTTTCAAAACGTTCCACAACATTGTCTTAAGTTTCAGGTTTTTCAGTGGTGAAAAAATGAATGTGTCGTTTTTTCAATTCTTTTTTAAAAGCTTGATTAAGAAATTCAGTGCCTTTGTGTGTTCGCCATAGTAGACATCGTTTCCAGAAGAATTTGAATTTGTTTTAGAAATCAAAGGAACTACCCAAGCCGATTAACAAAACACATCAATGACACACAACACATACTGTAACCTCGATTGTACGACGCTAAACGTGAGACATCCGCTGAATCCTCTTGCCATTCACGCTCGATTCCAGCTACTTTAGTTTGCCTTCTTAGAAATGTAGGTTTGTGTTTGGTTTTAACAGCACCATACAATTTTTTATTCCTCCGTAGCCAGCGGCATGAACAGGATTATAGCAATTGTTTGATAAAAGTGTATCGATCTTGTTGTTGCTACTCAATAAGACAACCCTTCTTCGATACTCCTGTTAGGTGCGTGAGGTATGTAGGATTATGATGCTTGACATGTTCTGAAGAGCTATATAAATAGGAACTTTCCACCGAAGTAATCGATTCTTTTTCAGTTTTTTCTTGATTTTTTCTTTCTTGTTTTATTCTGCTGAAGAGGTGTTAAAATTAAATTTGTTGACCCAAGCGTTAAATTCGTCTCATCTTGGAGCAGGGGAAGGTGTCAACAAGGTTGTCATACTGGTGGAAAAAGGCGAAGACGCGGTTTGAAACACACCTCTTGTTTATTTCTCTTCTTCATCCATCCCGGTGACTGTTTCTGTCATTGTCTTTGTTGTTTTCTGTTTTTCTTTGCTTTTCATGACATTTTCGAAATCTCCCTGAGTAGGTTTAGCTGTCTCGTCTGAAACAGTCTGATGAAATATTTAAAGACGTTGCAAAACGAGTCCATAACGTTGCAATTGTTCTGTTACCGATAAATATGTTCGATCCATCAACTATTGTAACTCTTCCAGTATCCATTGCTCGTACTAACGATAAAGTTACATCCACCGTTTGTAAGCAAACTCAGTTTAATATTCGTCTTTCCATAAAATCCAGGGGTATAAGTGTGATGTCCGTGCAGAAAGGTTTGTTCTTTTTGTGTTCACCTTAACACTTCTCCAGCAAGTCCAGCTTTCGATTCCAGCAAATAAGCAACGCCTTTTAACAAAGAACCTATCATCATGAAAAGAAATCCTCCCCGCTGAAAGAGCATTTTTCTTCTATTGAGTGACTGCAGTTTTCTGTTTCACTATTTCACCATTTCGTCCTAATTACTGTTTCTATATCTTGGTCAAAGAAACTGTTCTTTTCAAGACATTCAAACAACATTCGCAGACCGTATCGATGATTTATATCGGTGCTTTTTGAATGATTTGTTTTCGCATCCAAGCTGTGTCTTTATTAAGTATTGACAAGACATCCCGATGTTTAGCTAACGAGAAGGAATATTTTACTTTTTTTTAAAAGATATTTTGGACGTCGACAATGATGTCAACTTTGAGAGGAAAACATCTTTGTTCAGAGGAAAAGTGAAGTGAATATTATCCAATGCTTCTTCTTTTATACTTGAATTCGTCTCCACTGATTGTCGGGACGTCGCACTAACATACCTTTAGGTAGCAATGGATGACAAAGTGTTCTCAACGGACTAAATCGTAGCATTTCTTGTTTGGACATATCCGGTAAACTATTTAATGTGCCTGTTCTGTCTTTCGTTTTATTTTTAGGAGATGCTACCTTTTTGGCTGCAGAAGAAACGGAAACTTTCCATGGAATAGAAGTAGAGATAGCTTTCTTTATTTTTCGCGAGATGAGGAAACGTCAGTTTTAAATCAGTTTGGCTGCCATCACCATTAGCGAAGGAGGAATAGATGAAGCGGAACCCTTAGACGGTCACAGATTGACGATTTTGTGAGTACGTGTTCGTCCTAACTGCAGTACCTCTCTCTCTTAAACAAGTCTTTTTTTTTTGTTTTTTTTTTTTGCTTTTTTCTTGGAAGAAGTTGATGTAGAGTGTGAATTGGCTGCCCCTCTCTTGTTTTGTGTCCGTCGTTTGGGTTTAGGCTGTTTTCCGTTTAGGATTCGAAGCAAACAAATAAATAAACTACCTATAGATCCACTTCTACCTGGTTTCAAGATGATTTGTTGTTAGCTTGAGTGTCGATTCTTGAATCAAATAGTTGTCTCAAAGCTGCTTTATATTTTGAAGCGGAAAAAATGTTTTGTTTGATGATGAATGTGAATGATTCTTTGTAGTAATTGATATGCTGTCAAAGTAAACCAACGTAACACTTCCTTGAAGTGAATAGGGTTTGTATATTTTTGTATTTTTTTTTTTTTTTGTATTTTTTTAGCAGAATAAAACAAGGAAGGCGACCTGTAAATGACTGGAACTTCTTCCTGACACCAGTCATGAAACAAATCCGTCCGAAATTTCAAATGATCTGGAGTGGGTTTCAAATTGATCAGTAACTACAAATGTTGCAATTGTGTGGTATCGTTCTAAGCATACTTCAGATAACATATCACACTTCTCATTAGAGATTTACCGAGGGCCACTTCTGACTACTCCTCTCGAAATAAAAGTAAAGATACCTGTTATGTCTCTCAGGGAAAAGGACATTAGGCTACAGAATGTCCACAACGTCAAAAGAAAGCAAACCTACATGGCAGGAGAAAGCAAATCCAGAGACAAACTTAAAGATACCTGTTAGTATTGTAAGAACAATAACTTTGGTCTTCAGAGTGTACCCAGAAAATAATGAAAGAGAAAAAGGAGGAGCGTTCAGAAGTAGAATAAGAAACAGACGGAGAACCTATTCCAGTGAAGAAATTTAAAACAGCAAGACAAGCAGAAGAACAATACAAGAAGGTGGCCTTCCAGTGAATACATTTAAACAGGATGTGTTTTTAAATTTGTATTGTCATTTTGTTTCACCAGAATGTATGGATAAAATAATACACACATAAATATACACACACATCCAATTAATATTGGATGGATTTGGTGTTTGTTGAATTTTTAAATCATTTGAGTAGTATCTCTTTTCTAAAAGGTCTGGGTAGGCACTAAAAGAGCCGTTGAGTTTTGAAATAAAAATTACGGACTTTTCAACATCAGTTGTAACCGACTTAAAACTTTCCTACGTCTAGTTCCTACTGCTGCTGCTGCTGTAGTGGTGAGAGTAAGTGCTTTTGTTGCTGGCGTCTTAGTGGTGGCTGTAGATGTAGTCATAGACGGTTTAGAATTCTTGGATTGTGAAAGTCTCTTTCTCTTGGACAAAGCTTGCTATGTTTCTCTCAGATGTTATAATCTCGTTAAAGTCTCCTGCAACAAAAATTACAGTTTATTTTTCACTCTCTTCATCTCGCTGTTCAAAGGTTTCCTCTATTATTGTTTCTTTCTATTTTCCTCTACTTGTTTTTGGATAAATGTCTGTTCTTCTTCTTTCTGACTTAAAAAAGGCTCTAACTCTAACTTCTGTTTCTTTTTAAAATCATCATAGGCTACAAATCTTTCCCTTATGCAATTCAGTCTGCATGAAGTACTCCAGCTGATAATAATAAGCCCGTTCAAGTACAACTTGAATAGGCACTCTTGTTGGTTCAATCGTTGCCCGGTGGGAAAATAAATCCCACTGCACGATTTGAAAAAGAATTCGATATTGCTGTTAATATTTATGGGACTGATGAAGACAAATGGATTAAGTCAGAACCAATAGCATATAAAGAAAGAATAAAATGATGAAGACATGTTCATCAGGTTTGACGGTAAAGAAAAATATCACTATCTAGAATTTGCCCAAACGGGAATCAAGCCTAAAAAACAAAATCAAAATTTAAAAACATATATGTAAAAAGAGCTACAATTATCTACATACGGTTGAAAAACTTAAACTAATATAAACGGTTATGCTAGAAAGTAGGCAATACAACAGACATTTTGCAGCACGATGGATACATTGTTAAATTCAAGAACTACAAGCATCAGGTAGAGGTTCAATTCGTTATTCATTGCGTTTTTCAAAGTTTTGTGACTAACACTTCTGAGGATATTACATCATCAGAACTTTGGACAATGAGAACAATTTAATTTAAACATACTTCCAGCTAGATTATGTTTGTACCACAAGTCAGTAACCAACCAATCGTCAACAGAGGTAATTCTATACAAGTCTTTTACAATTGGCTGTGAAATATAGCGTGACAACGAATTGAAACGAAAAGAACTTTGACGGCTATAGAGGAAGACGAGAAGAATGTCATGTATACACATATGTCACATATGCGAGAAAGAGATTGAGGTTTTTAAATTTAGGAATATCAGAAATAACGATGGCGACAAACAATGACAAAAAGAAAAATCATTCATAATGTACTTCGACTCTTAAACTTTACATGAACATCTCAATGCATGATCTTGTTAAGACTTCAGCTTGGAAAATGAAAAATAACTTGAATGTGTACATGAAAATATGTTAAACATTAAGATGACAATGATATCGGTTACATTTTAGATGTAATTTTAAAGATTTCTGAACATCTTTATGATTATTTTAAGAACTACCCTTTTGCTCATAGAAACTTCTACCAAACATAGAAGACTTATCAGACCTACAAAAGAAATTAATTGATGATGGTAAGACTACAACTAAGCAACTGTTCCGAAATTCTACGCTGAGAAACAAAACCAAGTATGTCATGAAATACAGGAATTTAAAGTTATACGTGCACTTAGGTTTAAAACTGAAAAAAATATACACAGAGTTGTCTCAATGTAACATACACTATTCCTTACGTCGTATATAGAGCTCACTACCAACTTAAATCAATTAGGCAAGCAACATTTTTTTGTCAAAGACTTCTTGAAATTAATAAACAAAGGTGTGTTCGGTAGACAGCTGGAATATGCACAAGCGTAAATAAATACGCAAAACTTCAAAAGTATGTATTGCTTTTGGCCAGTAGCATGATAATGGTTGATGATTTGGTTTTGATTAGCATAGATATACTCATTAACCCAGTCAACGGTGGCATTACTATGTTAGAACAAAGCTAATGCTTAAAGCATGAGATTACTCTTTTTACAACATTTTATCACAAATACGATAATTAATTACACCTATGTATAACATATACAGATTCCCTATCCGTTAGCGTTGAAATAGAGAATTTCTACATCTACATGCAACAAAAATCAAGTATTACGATACAAAACGACTCTCCATTGGACAACGTCTTTAGAATTCCATAAACGAATAAAATAAATTGATCGATTATTCAAAAATGAGTTCAACGGCAGACCAATTAAAACGTCTATCGTAATGGAATCCAAATTGTATTCATTTAAACAAATCATGGTGAGATAAACGTTTGTAAAGGAATAAAACAAATGAGTGAATAAATAACGTTTAATGGTCTGAAATGTCCCGGGAGTGCTTCTCCACGGGGACAACTATGGAGAGCTGTGCTTGTTGAGATCGTTCAGCCATAGCATGTACAAGATAAGAATAACCAATGCTTCTTTTGTCGTGTCGTGATGACATATGTCTTTTGCTTGACAACATTAACACGCTAGTTTACTGGTATTTAAATTGACTTAAATGTAATGTAATATTTTAAACCAATTAAATACAAAATGTCACACATGGTATATATATATATATATATATATATATATATATATATATATATATATATATATATATATATATATATATATATATATATATATATATATATATATATATATATATATATATAGATATATATATATATATAGATAGATAGATAGATATATATCTGTCCTTAACGACGGGATGTGTTGGACTTCGTAACTATCTGCCAGATTCGAAATGTAAAAGACCTAACTATAAATTTACAGTGTGGTTGGTATTGAAATTGTATCTTAGCTCGAGAAGGATAGAAACTTACAGAAAGCTTGCAAGAGTACAGGTGTACCTAGGGCAACCTATTACAAAAAAGACCAGAGAGTTTGACATCGTCCATTTAAGTACAAAAAGACCGTTCAACGTTCATAAATGAAAACACCTGTTGTTGTATTATATGCTTCAGCTCTTGCAAATGTAGGTATAACACTGAAAATACATATAAGAGGAAGATAACAGATAAAAATTAAAACGAACAATTATATGGAATAACCAAAAAGTAATAACAAGACATGACTTTTTTAGTCCTAACATACTGCAAGCTGGCTGTAGTTTAGTACACCATCATTGAAAGACAAAAATGTTGAGTAAATGTAAAATAATATGGAAAACGTGAGCATTATTGATCAATAAATGGCTGAGTTAATCAAGTTTGCGAGAGACAATACCTTGTTGAGCAGTATTACAGAAAAGCAAACTTAGAATGAATTGAGCACATTAATACTAACTCTGAGACACAGTTTAAAATGTACTCATTGGTGGCATGCAAAGCATCGCTCATAAGCACGGCAGCAAAATGATATACGATGCATTCAAACAAATAATTTGATGACATGGGAAAAATAGAAGACCAACGAGAACTCAGTAGCAACAACTAACACACATTATGCCATTTGACACATGCAAAAGGGTCAGTGTACCTTCAATCTCCCTGAAAATGAGCAAACTAATGAGAGGCATGGTAAGAGATTATTGAAATACACATAAAAGTATATAAAAGCAAACAGATCGCTGCAAAGTAAGTAAATAGTCGGTATTTCAAAATGAGCTATACATATTACCAACAGCTTCTTGCGGTTCAAAAATTTGTAACGAAGCAACAAGCATTGCTTCTAAAAGAAAGCTGGTTGAGAACGGAATTTGTCATGTTTTACGTTGAACAGCTTTAATAATTTTAACAGAACAATTTCAAAGATATACCAGCTACTTTTGAACATGCAACAACTCACTATTTATTTTGTTACTTTTTTCTATCATTCAGTACTTGAAACTGCCTTATTTGTATCTTACAGTACGTTAGTGTTCAGCAGTTTGGAATTTAAAATAGGGCCATCGTTAAAACTAACTTTTAATGAACTGAAGATTTTCTAATCAGTTCTGGTTTAATACTATTTGCCGATAGCAGCCGTTAGTATTTTTCATTTGCAACTGTTCGGTCAATCCTACAGTCAATCCAGTCATAGAAATAGCCGAGGTTATCCAAATAAATTGCCGTTTCTTTTGTTTTCTTTTTTTTTGCGAAGAAATTTCCGGCGAGCTAAATGTATGATTTTTCTGTAAATTACTGCGCCGACATACGGGCACAATTTTGTCTCGCAGAAACAGCCAAAGTGGTATTAATGGTTTATTGCCTGATAAAATATGTTCCTTAGTTGTTCTTTATCAAACAATTACTGTTCTTACGCAACGAAGCGAAATATGGGTATGAGGGCAACACAATGGCAGCTAATATTTCAAATATGAATTTAAAAATAATTTGTGATTTAAGATGTTTAATCTTGGAAGAAAGTTGCACAGTTCTGTAATATGCATAACTTTTTGATTATATCTTATTGCGTCACTTTTAAAAATTAGATGTTTCGGATCAACGCATATATTACATTTGTTTTTTAATCACTTATTATTTCAATCTCTTCTGTAAATTTATGCAAACACTAATTACTATATTGCCTAGTGCAGTGTGATAAATTATCCACAAAAGTAATGTGATACCGAGGAATAAAATTTAGAAGATTTCATCCCAAGTGAAATAGATGAGAGATGACCTCTGTAATTAACTTTTTAACAAACTACAGAACGAGAGATTTTAGTTAATATTATTAAAATGGAACCATGGGTTTGGGAAAATAGTTTAAATTTCCATTCCTGTATAAAAAAATGCAAGAAATATTGTGATATGATTTTTCTCTCTGTATGTCCGTCGTTTACATATCCGTCCGCTTGTCCGTTAAATCTTTTGTTCTGTGTCTTAAGAGAAATTGTGATAAGATAAGGGAAGGTTGTATAAATTTACTCCGTCCTGAAATAAAATAATCTGGAAGATTTTCAAAATATTTTAGCAAATACATGGGTATCGTAACAAATGCATGTATGCAACCCGCTAGTGGAAGTATTGTGAGGTCCATTGGGGCCTGGGGTGGAACCAAGGGTCTGGGGAGGATAACTGAAGGAGAAGTGGGGTGAGGGCGGCAAATTACTGAATTTTGCCAATCTATCTATTTTGTGTTAAAACTAAGGGGAAACAAATCAGATGAAGATCTACACAATTTCCGGGTTGAGAGCTAATCTATGTCAACTTCATTCAAGTACGAATGACCTTAAACCGATATGCTGTCAGTTATAATAATCCCTCGCATCCTTTACTGACGTTATATCGACAGTAATCTGTCTTGTAAAGATAACTAATATAATCCAGGACAATATTCAGGTGATAACTAATATAAGCCAGGACTACATTCAGGTGATAATTAATATAATCCAGGACAATATTCAGGTGATATCTAATATAGTCCAGGACAATATTCAGGTGATATCTAATATAATCCAGGACAATATTCAGGTGATAACTAATATAATCCAGGAAAATATTCAGGTGATATCTAATATAATCCAGGACTATATTCAGGTAATAACTAATATATTCCAGGACAATATTCAAGTGACTTATGAAAAGAAACCGAGAACATGTACTGATTTGTTGGGTTAAAGTCCACTCATACCCGTGCGTTTGTCCTTATAATCTTTTTATACATCTTGAGAGAATTGTGATAAGATGAGAGAAGGTTGTAAAAATTTACTCCATCCTGATATATACTAATGAGGAAGATTTTCAAAATATTTTAACAAAAACGTACATGGGTACAAACTGCAAGTGGAAGTGTTGCGAGGTCCATTGGTGATGGAAGCGAGGGTGAGGGTAACTGAAGGAAAGCGAGGGGGAGCGACAAATTACGAAATTTTGCCAATACATCTATGTCGTGTTAAAAATGACGGGAAATAAATCGCATGAAGATCTAAACAATTTTGGGGGTTATAGGTTATCTAGGTCAACTACACATAAGTACGAATGACCTTAAACCGATACGCTGTCAGTTATAATAACTCTTTTACTGACGTTATATCGACGTCAATCCGTCTTGTAATGATAACTAATATAATCCAGGACAATATTCAGGTGATAACTAATATAATCCAGGACTATATTCATGTGATATCCAATATAATCCAGGAAAATATTCAAGCGACTTATGGAAAGAAACAGAGAAATGGTATTGATTTGTTTGGTTTTTTATTCCAATTTTTTTCCAGTATTACAGTACGTGTTATTACTTACATAAAATATCATATATGTTCTAAATATTGTTTGATAATGTATCACAATAAACCATCTATTACATGTGTGTTGTGGTAGGAAAAAGTGTTGTCTGTGTTTTGTTCTAAACCAGGGGTGTCAAACATACGGCCCTCCAGATTCATTATTTATTATTATTATTTATCATTATTTATTATTATTTATATCAAATCTGGCCAGCCATAGCAAATGAGTTTGACACCCCTGTTCTAAACTATGTGCGTTATATTCAGGAAGTGTCAGTAATCTAGAACTTGAAGTTCTGAAATATGAAATAATTAGAGGCACGAGAATTCAATTTAAAATTATTTTATATGTAATATCAAAAAGGTTCATTCATGACATATTTAATATATAATTTTACTATTATCATGGGATTTTAAAATATTGCTCCGATTCCCTGACGGATATATATCAGACAGCGGTACAACAAAGTTAATACTCATTTGGGGAAAAGGAGAATTAAGGACTACAAGCTGTATCAGTTATTTTTTCGTTATCAAATGTATCAATAAACTCTTTCCATCCTTCATAGAGGAAAGGTATTTGATAAAGAGAGAAATATCATAGAAATATTCTGTAACTAACATTAACACGGATAGGTGGGGTTGAATTCCGATTCAGGAGAAAGAGATTGATTCTATAAGAGATAACGAGGACACCATCGTCTACATTTATTTACACACATTGGCTGAAAGAATGACACAAGCTGATCAATGAAAATGTCTAGTCTCTAGCTAGAAAAAGACTGTAAATATGAACACGGTGTCTCATTATATGTTTGACACATTTCTTGCACATGTGATAATTGGATTGATTGATTGATTGATTGATTGATTGATTGATTGATTGATTGATTGATTGATCAACAGTCAGTCTACAATCTGGTTTGATCAAACAGCCAATTTACAATCTAGTTTGATCGAAGATTATTACAGTCTTTACATACTCAATTTTGATTAACAAATGAGAGTGTAATTCGAGGAATATTCAAATTCTTGTAAAAACATTCATAGAGGACCGTAAACGAGTGTTCATTTAACATATGACAGCTTTGGCCATTAATGTTGCAGTATTAGTGTCCTCATTTCCAGAGACCTCGCTCCATAAGCCGATGCTACAATTATAATTTCCTGAATTGTTCTTATCTCCTCCCCTGCTTGGACTGCTGCTCTCCGCTCTACTGTTGGTTCATTGTTATCTGCTGAGCAGCTGTTATCTGTTACACTACCTGTGATGTTCTTATCTACTCAGTTTCATGAGCCGTCGTTATCCGCTTCATTTCCTGAACATGTATATGTTCCCCCTCTGGGCTGTTGTTATATGCTCTACTCCCTTTCCCCTTGTTACCTGCTCCACTTCACTTGCTCTTGTAATCTGATCACTTTTTAGAACTGTTGTTATCTGATCCACTTCCTGATCCGTTGTTGTCCACTCCAGCCTTCCTTGATACACACCGTGCACTGCGTTTCATATTGTATTACTGTCTCAACCGTTATTATTGGTACGACTTCCTGGGCCATTGTTTTCTGCTCTACATCCTGAGATGTTATTATTTGACCCACTGCTTGATTTATTGTTATATTCTCCACATCCTGATCCGTTGTTATCTGCTCCACTGTTTAATTCATTGTTATCTCCTCCATCGTTTCCTGATCCACTTCCTGCACTCTCTGTATTACTGCCTGAACCGTTGTAGTGGTAACACTTCCACCGTTATCGTCAGGAGGTGCATTATTATGTGTGTTTCATTGCGTGTTTTGAAAAGAGATGATACTCATTATAAAGTAGATTATTTCAAATGGTATGTTTAAACTGCTCATTTTTAGAGGAATAATGAAACTCTATTAGACAGCTCATAGCCAGCTTCAGCATCTTACCTAGAAATATTCGGTACTACAAATCTTGGAATATATACTCAAAAGTTTATTCAGGCATGAATATATGGACAAGATCATAAATTTGTACCATCGACATTCTTCGCATTTCGGATCGACATTCAGAGACAAAGATGCTGAAAATATTGCATGTTTGCTAATAAAAACTGTGTTTGATGTTGCTCTTCCAGCGTTTAATGACCCATGTAACAAATACAATTGACAGCTGCCGGATGATAAAAATGTCAATGGCCACTTTATTAGAATGTATGTTGCAATATTATATCATATTTGCAATCTGCTCGAATGAAGTTTTTGTGCAACATTTAAGTTCATTTCCATTGAGAATTACCGGTGCCCACAACCGGTGATGGATTAGCTTCATTGTAACAAATATTAATAGACGCAAATATTGTGAGATACACGTTATTATTAGGCAAACATTTGTTATAGTCTTGTTATTTTAAAAGATTTACTAAAGGATCTGACAATGCAAGATACAGTTACTAAGTTTCGCCCTTTGTACCAACTTAAAAGATTTGGATTGCAATGTCCTTCATCTACTGTTATGTTTAATTTGTTGAACGACTTTTTAAAATACTTTATTTTGAGGAAATTCTATTTATTATAACAATAGACTAGCAGCGTTTTAAACTGTTAACCAGAATTAACAAAACACGTTGCTGGAATCCAGCACTTAAACTTTGATCAGGAGCGACTGCGTAATATTTATAGCAGCAGAAATAATATTACGTATTGTTATGTTAATGACATCCTCTTATTAGCGGATCAAAACGAACCTGTAAAATCTAAAGAATTCATCAATATTTTGTTTCCCGTAGAAAGAATTAGTATATGGGACCCTTATCAGCAACATGCAATAAATGAAATTCTATTCATCACACCAACGGCCTAGGAGCGCTATACAAATTTAAACAAAAACAAAGAAAATGTTTATAAAGGAATCCTGCAGTTTACATTTTGGTAAGAACAGATGAAGAATGTTGTTATTTGAAGAAATTTGATTGCGTCTTACTTCGCTTCTTGCGTCAATAATATCCATGTAGTAATAGATCGATACGAATATGTAGGTCCATGCTATCCATGTAGTAATAGTTTGACATGAATCTCCTTCCATGTTGTAATAGATCGACATGAATCGATAAAATTTATTTAATAAGTATTAGGGCTTGTTCAGAGGAATTCACTAATCTTTCGGTTACTCCAGTAATAAGTTATATTTTAGGAATTTCATCTACGACCTTTTTAAGACTTGAGAAATCTTAAACATACGTAAATGACTGAGATATGATCGAAACTTATTAAGCTGTGTATCATTGGAGAATAGATATATCATGGGGTACATGAATATTCACCTTATGGATAAGACTGAATGCTATTTAACTAATGAAATTTACTTTTGTTAATGCAAATGTAGTTTGCTAGAAAAGGACATCATAATGAGTTATCAATCAGTTTTATTTATAAAAGCTACAAATACAAAATTACCCGTGTAAATATAATCTGACTGTTATAATTGAAGTCGAGCGAACAGTATTAAGAGACTAGATACAATAATGTTTCACAAGAAAACTTAACAAATTTATCCGGCACTTTTAGAAAGGGAAATCATTTATGTTTCTATTTAAGAATCAGTCCTCTGTGTTGGTTGAAATATCTGTATTATTTATACCAACCAGAGTGACCTTGGCGCCAAAAGTATACACCTCTCTGGAAAATATGAACAGAATAAGTCTAACAGTTCATGTCTTGTCTGAGATAATGAACGTATTTATTTAACGTGATTATAACTGCCTTTCTTGTTCCAAAACTATTTCGAAGTATTTTTCTTATAAAGTAAATAACAAAAGGCTGTCTTGTGTTAATCATTTCATTGAAACTGAAAAATGTGACTTATTTCAGAGTGACAGCTAGTCAATATGCAAGTTTATTCTCTGACCATGTAGACAAAAAAGCGTTCAATGTCTCTTTTAACTCTAAGTGAAAAGGACTGACAGCGATTCAGTAATATTGTCAGATATAAGGCGAAACCTCGATAACAGACATTTTATTCAAAATTTAGAATAGGTTGCATGGTGTGTAGCAAAGGTCAAAAGAAGATAATGATTTGGATGAGTGACGAACAACGGGTGCTAGGTATAACCAGGCCATATGCTGAAATGACATTTTGTAACCTGTACTGCAACTATAGGTGGAGTAGATTGAAAAGAGAGAGAAAGAAAAAGAAAAAAAAACAGAGAGAAAGACTGATAGGCATAGTGACACTAAGAATGCAATTTAGGTCACCAGAAGCCAAGAATTCAAGAGCAAAGTTCTCTGCCAATTACGAGCCCTTCTGCATGTTACAGATAAATATCTTTAATGAACTTTATACCTACACGTCTTGTAACAGTCCAACTGAAACGCAGAAAAATATGTCTTCAAAATGATTTCATTTTGACGATTGTGTGCATTTGCACCGAATAAAAAGCGCAGAGCAATTTATTTTCTCCGACAGGTGTCTACTTGTCAACATTCAAATATATCATCGCAGCTTTCACCGAGACTATAAAGCATCTCAAGGGAACAATCATATATCACGTACACTGATAAATATTTGACTATAGAGCATATCCAGGAAAATAATAATCATATATTACTTCTACTGACAAATTCGAGACTATGGAAGGTGGTTGGGGTGTGGGCGCTTTCATGTATTTTGTTGAGTAGCTTTGTTAATTTATTAGTAAGTGGGATTTTCGTTCCATTATCGACTTTGTTGTACAATATTAAAGGACAAGGTAGCCTGTGGCTCTCTCACCCGTCCGTGTACACCTGAGACAACATACAACGCGTTGCTGTTGGTGACAGGTGGCTATAAAAATGGTGTCTATCGTGTGAAGTGAATACCGGATTTCCCCGTGCTTTTGCTGGAGACAAAAGGGATTCCTTTTAGAGCACCCCATTTGTTATAAGATAGAAGAGATATTTTAGATTATTTGCTAATCCAGCCACAGAGTGGCTTTAAGTAAATTAAGGATTTCATCACACCCATTAAATAGACATGTAGAAAATGTAAACTGTGTGTAAATATTGATGTCGAAGATGAATACCGTTTTGTCGTAACCTTTTCTCGATACCTCTCACTTAGAAAATCTTATATTTATCCTTATTTTTGGTAGAAATCACACGTATATAAAATATTGATATTATTAAAAATATTGCAATTATTAAAAACGAAGATTCAACAACTGTAAAAAAACTAGCTATGTATGTGCAATACATTCCAACTTATATTATCTTCTCTCGCTGTCTAGTTCTCTCTCCCCCTCCCCCTGAGGATTTATGTGTACACAACATTTATATCGCCATGATTCATTCGTTTATTCATTCGTTTATGCAAGAGTGGGGTTTATATGCATTATGTATTGTACTGACCATGTGCATTTTATGCTCCAATCAAAATCATAAAAGTTGTTTTTTCTTCTTATTGTACAATCCTACGGAACAAAAGAAAGTGTGTCAAGTTTTGTTAGCTTCAAAATCTAAAGTCTGTTTCTATAAGAGCAGTACAGGTCGACAACGGTGTTAAGCCCCAAATTTATAAGCACAGACAAGTTCATATTAACAAGGATAGGGCCCGCTGGATGGTTCACGTGAACACCCGATGGTTTCGTGTGTAAAATATGCAACATATCAGCAAACCACATAGCACATTCTAGTATTATACTCTGTTCCACATATTGTTTCATTATAAAACATAGACAGGTGTATTGTATGACGACTGGGCAGCCCTAATTTCAAATGGAGAGTCAAAATTTAAGTTTTCGGATGTATAAAACAGATTGTTGTCTGTTTATGAATATATAATGGACGCTTATTTTATGCAAAATATAGCATGGTCTATAAGTGTATAATCATGATCGCCAACAAAGATACTAGTAGTTTTACCTTTTCACCACCTACCAACAGTACCCAAAGGCATAGCAAAAAAGACAAACAGACCGATTCCGACCATATAATGCTGTTATAGATAACGTTATGTGCATTTCTGAATAATGCAAAGAGACCCAAACTACTAAATAAAGACATATAATACAATCTACTATTTGAACATATCCAATCATCCAACATTGAATTCCTACAATGTGTATTAGTCATTGCTTATTGTGAAATATAATGTTAGATTCCTTACCCCATCCCACCCCACTTCCGGACATTAGAGAAGCAGTTATATCCTGAAATAGCTTATATGTGTCTTCCTATTATAACTTCGTATATGAAATTTACCTTGAAATATTTGATAAAAATATCATAATGGCATTATAATTGAAATTTTTTACATTTGTCCCTTGACTACCTTCCTAGGACCCAACGAGAGATAGAGTCAAAAGAAGCAACAAAAAAACAAAAACATTTGGTGACATTCCATCCAGCGGTTTATAAAGAGATAAAGTAAAAAAAAGAAACATGGATGGACGAACGAACGAATGGAAGAACTGAGTATACCACAATAACCAGGACTCTACAGAATAGGCATAAACTAAACATAATACGTTCAGTAATTCGGACTCTTTGTGATGTTTGGAGGAAATGCAACTTTAATATTTTGAAAACATTTCTAACCATAGAGTCCACTTGATTAAACTTCTTTATGTCTTGAACGAAATTAAGCCACGCGCGCATTACTTGCATGCAATTTGACATACCCATCGAATCCGAAATGGCACATCTTTTGAACCTGGGGGAAAGAGTGATGATAATTATTTTACGTTGATTTATATTGCAAAGTTGCTTTATATTTGTTATTAGGAGCATATAACACTTGTCGCTAATAAGTACGAATTTTGTTATTCATGAAGGAAATCAGAATAGCCGCTCAAGGTTTAAGCAGCGAACACTATCATAGGTCAAGGATGAATATTTAAAAATGTTCTGAAGAAGATTAAACACCCTGATGGGATTTGCCGCTAGATGCGACACTGAAGGAGCTGCACTAATGTAAGACTTGTCCAGTACAAAAATTTCAAATATTTCATTCCGAATGCATGTCACGATGTAACTGTGCAATAACGCAGTAACAAGTACAAATATAGCATGGCACAATGATCACACTCATTCCTTTTAAAAACCCAACAACAACAAAACAACTATATATATATATATATATATATATATATATATATATATATATATATATATATATATATATATATATTCAGAGTTAGTCTCTTTAAATTACAACTTTAGAAATCAAACACCAGAAAAATAGTTATTTGTCGCCCATCTAATTAGTTATTTGGTTAGTTATTTACCAACTTGTTAACTTACTTTGTTATCTACAATTAACTTAATCGGATTAAAATGCCTTTTGTGACTGTCAAATTAACAGTCAGATGGTATCAGAAGTCAGTCATTCATGCAATTACTTCCTACAAATTTAATTTAAAAAGAGCTTTCTGATGTTGCATTACATAGATAGATAGATAGATAGATAGATAGATAGATAGATAGATAGATAGATAGATAGATAGATAGATAGATAGATAGATAGATAGATCGATAGATATAGTCAGTGCATTGATCAATAAAGTACAAATGACAACCTTAAACCACATGAAACTACAGGCAATATCATTAGCAAAATGCAGGTACATTATGTTATGGTATAGAGTAATACCTTGCCTTGTTTGGATATGTTATCTAATCCTAGATAAATTAAGGGTACTATTTATTGGGATAATCTAGACAAGACTTTCAATATTTTGATATAGAGGGGATTTCAATTCGGCAATGTAGGAAATTCGAACCCAAAAGAAATTGAACCTCCATAAATCACGACGCAAAATCAACGTTTTTATTGGTAACATGCTACCATTATGATGTCTAATTTTTGCCTCCCTTGGATCAAAATGAAAATAATATCTTACCTGATTGTGTTAATCTGCTACCTCAGAGCTGGTCATCAATTCCCAGTAATTTTACAATTACAGACATGTTTTCCCCTTAAAAATAAAGCAAAGGTTGTTTTTTATTTTCTTTACATGAAACTATTCCTTTAAGGGTATGATATTTACAATATTTACGATGAAGTTTGCAAACCACCCTACATTATCTGATAAATGTTCCTTTCAAACGTTTCAGAAATTCTGCCGTAAATACTATATAATCGACATTCAATACAATCGACTAGAATTATTACAAAAACACTAAATGTGCTGACAATAAATGGATTTGCATATTCAATTTTCTTTTTATTTCACGTATATTTTATTGATACTTTGTATAATTGTTTGCGTTTAATGTTCTTGCGTTTCTGCACGAGAACATTAAAAATCAGCATGGAGATTCACTGAACCAGCACCTTTAAATTCTTTGAAATATTTCTGGGCAACTCATACTATGAAGACCATTAACAAAGCACAACACTAATTTGAAATTCTCTACACAACATGAATATGAATAATGACACAAAACTGCTTGTTTGGAAATCAAGAGTTTTCAGGGAGGTGTATGAAATAATTCATGAGTTTAACATGAAATCAACAAATTCGGTATCAAGCGATAAAGTGTATTTGCTTACCAGTTTGGACGGGATGAAAGTGTAATCAAAGCAAGTTTTTCGAATGATACAGCATACAAGAGTGAATACAATCTAGAGAGGGCAGACATCCACCCTGACAACAGACAACAAGAGGTATAAAACAGCAGAATAAATTAAGAACTTTAAGTGAGTACATACACAAATTAAATTTACAGTACAAATTTAAGATCTAGTAAACTTTAAAAAGTCAATCTAGAACGATTCAAGGAAAACAGTGACCGAATTATGGATCAAAGTGTTCAATTGCAAAGAAACCATAGAATTTCCAGAATTTTACATAAATCTGAAATCATTCATACATTTGAAGGATTGGAAGATAACGTTACAAATTGCTGAAAATAAAAGTGTTTGTTGTAGATGGATCTTCTACGGCTTGATGCTAATAAGTAAAGACAAATGATCTTGAATAGAGTATTATCTGGATTTTTTAAAATAATTTTAAATCTTATACAAAACATGCATCTATCGATCGGAGACGATTGACAAGGAACCGTATTTAACACATTTTTATTATATTACTGGAAGTCATTTTGCTTAGACAAACATCAATCAATTATTGGGACAAATTTAACGTGATAAAAAAAAATTAATTAAACGTTGAATCGGAAGAATGCTAAACTTCGCAATCTACTTACAGATCACACCAAGGGGTGGTTTTCCGAAATACCAACGTGTTAAAATCAGCGTGTATTATAGGTGCAGCCCATTGTTAAATGTTGAACATGCAAGAGCGAAAAACAGAAATACAGCATACCAGAGATGCAAAGATTGAGATAAAGAAACTAGATTAAAACCGTATTACTACAGAGTATAGCAAATGAAAACATCAGAGAGATATCAACACAAATTTACACGTGAATTTTGAAAAACAGTAGGTAGAGATTCAATGTATTTGCGGAAGAAAAGCCAGTTTCATATTATTTTTTTTTAACTGTTAAGAAATGCATAATCTAAATAATGGATTCCAGATTTAGAAAAAAAAGTATAGTGTAGCATCTTAACCTTGGCTTAAAAATCAATTTACTGCTAATCGTAATCCTAATACTGCACACATATGTATCAAGATAACATTTTATGACCCTGAAACTCTAATTTTAACATATTAAACTTTTAAGACAACTATGATTTAATATTTGACTATAGTGAGATATACAGCACTTTGAGGCATGGGATTCTAGTAAAATCAACAAAACTGGGCAGTGTACAACAAGTGATATGTTGTGATTATATTTAAATGTAAGTACTTTTGTTTTTATTTTTTGTTGCTTTTAACGTCACTTGAATAAATTATTGGCTATTTTATGCCGACGAAATACGAGGTAAGTGCTTTTCTCAGAGGCACGCCAAGGCAGGTGGTGTGAGAGGGTACCGAAACCCGCGACCTTTGGAGTGCGAGTCCAACGCTCTACCAACTGAGCTACCGCAGCTTTCTAAACCAATAGGTACAGAGACAAAGAGAAATATAGGATTTAAGGATTAAAAGGAAGACATCAAACTTTTCTGAAAGTAGTAATAAAGCGAACCATTTAAATGTGTACATCTTGCTTGATGGTAAAACAAGTAAACAAGGGGTAAATGTAGGATAGCGCATTTTCTTTATTTCTCACATTGGAATGGGGATGGGATGGATTTCGTCACAACACCAAAATGTCCTTTGATATACTGATTTTATTCTGTTGACACAAGTGGATAACACAAGTTATCCAAATACTTGAAATTAAAGAAAGACGTTATTTTTCTACTCTTTCAGTAGCTTGCGATGAATGGAAAGGGAGAGAAAAGACTTTGGAATACACTCTAGCTGGGAAAGATTATGCTGCATCATATGGATTCTGGAAGTTCGCCATCCGGCTTCGGTCATATTTCCGGCTCGTGAAACCATTCTGTTTCCTTAGGTCGTTCATTGTCACCTAATTCTCAAATGTTATAATCGTATGGCATGGATAAAATATTAATATGCAATAACAATAAATCGGTAAAGCTTGCAGTACAAAATTGTTTAGCTATTTAGTATGAAAGTCAAAGGATCTACAGGGATAAAATCTAGTAATAAAGATTATATTGTCATAGCTCAGTTGCTAGTCGTGCTGCGCATGCTTCACGCTACAACACTGCTTATTCGTAAGATGGCCTCATTGTCGAATATTTAGATCCTCATTTCGGGCATGCGTCGTGCGGAACTATAAATTAGTATATTCTGTGCAGATTTGTTCTGTTTTAGTGCGTTTATACATTTCGCCAGTATATGTGGTGGAGCAAGAACTCGGAAAACCCCGAGACGAACCACATACCCACGGGAATCTACTTGCAAGCTTTCTCATATACCCACGCTGGCTGAGCCAAGACTCGACCCCACCAGAGGTGAGATATGTGAGTGATCTGTTAAGGCGAGCCCCTTAGAGCCTTAGACCACTCGGCCACCCAGGTCCCCCTTGACTGTAGAAATGTGAGTCAATGCTGGCATTGCATCAGGCGCCTTCGGTTTTGGAATACGTGGTGCGACTGTCGATGTCATTTGAAAATATAGAAAGCCAATAAACAAATAATTTAATAGTAATGTAATACTTTTCAAAGCTGTTATTATGCAATTAATATAGCTTATATTCCAAATGAAGCCTTAATTTTAATCAGGGTTTAATCAAAGGTTACGGATGTTAGCTGAAATATATAAATGCAAACATCAGAACTCATTTAAGAGATTTTGTCATCAGATATAATCTATATTCATTATAGATCTTGCACTTATACAATTTTAAGTTATATCGCTCGCATGAAACGATACTAATGCAAATGGATTATTAAATAGCAACAGAGATCACTCTAGTGATGTCGAAGTGCTAGACAATGTTGCAGCTTTCGGAACACGTCCTATGCAATAACTAACTGTGTCAATCACAACAAATTATCATTATTTTAACTGAATGTCCAAGCTTTATTTTTGTTTATACGTCTGAAAATCATATTTCTCTGACACTGGCCCAAAATCGGTTTACAACATTCAGATCCATTACAGATGCTGTAGTGACATTAATGTGCGTTCCTTGGTTACATGGTTTTGAACCACGAAACATTGTGTTATAATCTTTTATTGTGTGTCTCTATATGGGTAGCAAATGGTAAGTGTCTCTACATGCATACCAAATTTCATCTGTCTCTACATTCACACCAAATTTCATCTGTCTCTCTATGCATACCAAATTTCATCCGTCTCTCAATGCATACCAAATTTCAAAGATATTTAGAGACTTTAATTAATATTTTCATTTCAAGCATTTTGACTTTCGGTTTAAATGGTGTGCTCATTTTGTTTACTAAGGATAGGTGGATACAGTCTGGCTGGATTATAATTATTAAATGTGCTAATGCATTGAGTACTAGGTCATACTGCGCACAGCGATACTTATTAGAATTTGTACACTTTATTCTTTGCTTTAGTGATTGAAATGCTGGCAATAGTTGTATACATTGATATATACCTTGCTGTATATTGGTAACATTACAACCATAATGCACTCGGATTTAGATAAAAGCTTTTGAAAGAAAAAGCTTAAATGCTCATGATGAAATTGAAGATTTTTATTCCATGATAATGATATGCTATACATAAGGATCAAGATCCATGGTTAACTTATCTCTTCCTTATATTATAGCTATGTATATTTGTCTGTAAAAACAGCATCGATAGCTTTTCATCACGTCCTATATATCTGGATTAAGACCTATGGATAAATTATTTATTCCTTATAGTATAGCTATATTTGTCTGTCTGTACATGTGTCAGTGAAAACTTGAGGGCTTTAGTTGAGTCAGTTGGGAAAGTAATAAATGCCATATCAAAGTTACTATCTTTTTTTTATCTCTTTTGCACACGTTTTATACTAATATCATATTTTATAAAATGTTTTTGCTTGTTTATTTGTTTATATTTGTATTTTGTTTTCTATTTCCAATCGACACAAATGATTCAGGATATGTGTCTACAATCATTACAGCGCTAGGGAACACTGTACAGTAACAACATTTTCATGGTGTTTTGTTAAAACCCTGGATCTGTAGACAAGACTTGTGTCATACGGACTAAATTATGTTGAACTGAACGTAATCACATGTCTCAAAACAATAATTTTCGTCCAGCATTTAGCTTCGTGGGTTTTTAAAAGTCAACGAAATATACAACAGAAATTGTCTTACTCTACAGTATCTTTGAAAACAAACATGTTCTTGATAAAGACACCTCTGTCATGTGTCAAAGATATCGAAACACAAAACGGCATTATTTGGATAAAAACCTAATCCAGACCAGAGCCTGTGTGCTTTACAGAGATAAAATAATCAAATGTATCGACCTCTCACAGACGTCTTCGCGTTGGTACATACTCATAAGATTCTAATGTGCCTCTGCCTTGTAAAGAGTTCTTGTTGTATCCAAATTGATATATACACTAATTGGGAAGTATGAAGTGTAGATAAAGGATGACATATGTCCTTTCACACGGGGATACAGAAGACCTATCCATCTCTATTCGCAACACTTTTAATACAATGATTTTTTCGTGTACAGATAAAGATTTGTTGTCAATAATTTGTATGGACTGTTCCTAAAGTGCCACCAAGAATATGCAGCTAAACGAACCCCAAGGAATGTAGCCACCAACACACAAGACAGGTAGTTCAAAGTTCAAAAGATTCGTGTCGTCTTGTGGAATTAGTTTTTGTAAACGTTCTTAGTAATCTACTAAGTTTTGAACAGTGTAATTGATTTCCTTCTATGGAATTTGGTGTAACACTAACATGTTTGCAGAAGCGTCTTATCGTATGTTGGTACAAAACCTCTCTTTCCAACTATGTTGCAGCCTTCTTCAATCAGTCTTTTATGGCATTATGGTACCAGCAGTTATTTAGTTGTTCCGTGCGTTTCACTTGAATCTGTATAAAGTAGTGGTAAATGCTCTCACGTAGTTCCAACGTCAGTTTCTGAATGTTCTTTTTTAAACTGTATATTTCAACCACGGAATTTGGTGTAACACTGATGACATAAGTCATGGCATGGGCTTTATAACGTTTTCACAGTTTATCAATGTCTGACCATTTGAACATTTTCAATGAAATCAGTTTTTTATGCATTCAGATACCAATAATTGAAAAGTCTATGCCATTTTGGATGCAATTATTCTGAGCATTTCACTTGAATCTTGACAAACTCACTGTAAATGCGTTGTCTCAGCTCAGGAGGTATATTCTGAATGTGCTCTTCTAAACTATCCATTTACAAAAATGTAATTCAGTACTACAATAATAGCAGTCGTCGTGGCATTGAGAGCTTAATATCCACGCAGAGTTTTGCGTCTGTCATAGTCTTTCCCGAAAATCAGCCTCCTTATATTATTCAGACAGTAACAGTTTAAAATGTTGAAATAATATGTTCTTTGCGTTTCACATGTATCGGTAAAAAATACTTGTAAATGCGTTCTCGCAGTTCTAATGGTAACTTCTGAATGTGCTCTTCTAAATTAGTCATTCACAAAAATGTCCTTCTTGAGGAAATAGTCTTTTGACAGTCGCTTACTCACACACACACACACACACACACACACACACACACACACACACGCACACGTCGTAAAGAAGTCTCTTCTTGAGGCGATACTTCTGTCAAGCATTCGTTTTTTGCTTTCTTTGTAATTTGGTAAGTCTTTGTCCTCTGGAATGCTTTGTAGCACTCCAAACATTTAGACCGAAGTAGTTGCATCAAACCTTTTGTTAGTTGGGGATAGTTGATCAATATATGACCATTTGAAAACTTTCAATGTAATCAACCCTGTTAAAGCATTCAGATACCAAGAATTAAAACGTCTATGTCGTAGAGGCAGCAATTGTTCTTTGAGTTAGATTTGAATCTTAACAAACTCGCTGTAAATGCACTCGCAGATAAAAAGGTAAACAACGAGTTCTAAAGAAAATTCCACACGTTTTTTTATTCTTGTTCTATTTTTTTACTGCCTCGAGTTCCTTTCATATCTTTGAATGTAACATTAATGATACGACCACTTGGTCCCAAAAAAGAAATCTTTTTTTACCTGGACAATCATGTGACTTTGGTTATTCGTTCGAACAAGATGTCTACAAGTGGGGCACACTCAATAATTCGCAAGCAACTTTTTCTTGTTTGAATTGTTTCATGCGATATAGCTCATAAGTAATTTTTCCTTTAGGAATGCAAGGTCGGAATCTAAACAGCCACGACTTCTCTCTCCACAATGAATATGTTGTTCTCGACTATTAAATCCTTGCTCACATTTGTCGCAATAGTAACTGTATCCAAGAAATCCTGTGATGGTTGTAATAGTATCGAAATGAGCTTGGTGATGATAAATGTGCATGTATTTACCGAGTAGAAAATTAGGTCTTTGAAACAAGAGAGCTCAGCGAACGACTTGAGGGTACACTTTCCACGTTTAATGGGGTGCCACGTCTTGAAAATTTTGCATTTCAGGAAATCCACACAAGGTATCTTGAGAAATACCATCCACTTGCAAAAGAATTTCCGCTTCTCTTCGTTGTTCGTTGTTTGGTTCTGTCCGAATTGAGTATGCTCTCCCATGATCTTTTCCATTCTGCTGTATGATTTTTCTCTGCATGCGTTTGGGCCACTACATTGGCAATGGTTTCATCTTGATGGTTGTTAATCTGGATCATACTTAGTTTGGTACTGGAAAATTGATCCATAACACTTTTCGTTTTCCACTGCCTGATGGTGATAAAACGTATTTCATGTGAAGAGCAGCTTTTCCATCGGTGATATCAATCTCATCGTTAGACTGTTGCATGTGTTGAATTTCGTCCAAGATTTTGGAAGACGTTTATTCTAAAGGTGTACTAAACTCGATCTACACATGAGACTTCAAACTGTCGTGAGTGATGGATACTCTCAAACGATCGTGATCTTGAGCTTCGCATTGTCGTTTAATTCCTCTGACATTGACTCAGATAAATCCGTAATGAACTCTTTACTGGAATTTGAGACTTGGATCCTTTAAATTTGACTGTGTAAGTGTAAGACGTCGTTCTAAAGTTTGAGGAAGTCTCTTCATAGATAGCTCCAATGTGAAAATAATTTTCAGGGGCTATAGAACAACTTTCTTTCTTGGCTGATCTTGACTCTATAGGTCTTGCGGTGGAGGTAGATACTGTTATTTCTGGACCAGTAATGTCTTCTTCAAAATTGCTAGTGTGAAATTCTGCTGTAACTTCTCTCAGCGTATGAGGAGACACAGAATATCGTCGCCTATTGGCTTCTGGTCTCTCGTTGGAAACGTTTGATATGTTCGTGAAGATTCAAAATTTGATCTGACTACGGTACTCCACTCTGACTCTATCCCCTCCCTCTAGATAAGAGAATGCACAATTTCAGTTTCAGTCTATGAAGATGGAAGAGCAACAACAGGTCACGCTTCTGGTCAGAGATTTACAGACAGTCATTCAAAAGTACACTTCCAACAAGAATTCTTACTATTCTTCTAGAGATAAAGGTTAAGATACCTGATATGTCTGTCAGGAGTAAGGCCACTGGGGTCCAGAATGTGCACAACGCCAAAGAAAAGGAACCTCTAAGACAGGTGAAAATGGCCACAAAGTAAACATACCTGTTATCAATGTCAATAAAAATAACATTGGTTTTTAGAGTGTCCCAAGAAAATTGAGAACAAGGAGAAGGGGCGTTCAAAAGCAAAAGCAGAAGAAAACATCGATCTCAGTCAAAATTTGCTTTAAAAAGAGAGCAACAAGAAGAAGCAAAAGACGGACTTTGGTTATGTATTATGAAATTTTATTGTGATGCTTATTCAAGACAATATGCAAGAAAAAGAAAACGAAACAAAATCAACGATAAAAAAAGAACACATTAAAACAAACGTAAGTGTATCTTTGTCTTAATTTGCTTTTAAGTATGAATAAGATAACACAGACATACACACACACAAATATTATAATGGAGAGATTTGAGTTTTGTTTGATATGACAATCATTGAATAGTAGCACTTTTCTAATAGGGTAGCAATAAAAAGGACAGTCGGGGTTTTGAATGAAAGCAAAAAATAACAAAAATATGGACTTTTCAACATAAACTGCAACGGTTTTAAAACTTTTCCATGTCCAAATTCTACCATGCTGCCGTGGTAGTGGTATTACTAACTGCAATGGTATATCGTATGAACGCTTGTGGGTACATAGCTCTAAAGTAACGTCGCGTACCCTCTGTATTCTGATTGGACATTAGACAATACGAGCCGATTTAATTATGTTGCACGCGACTTCTGATTGATAGATCTTCACAAGCAGTTTCGATACGGTCCTAGACTATATATAGATGTACGTTGTCCCACTGTGTCATCTGTTCTTATGACAACCCGACAAGATGAGGACAAGCATTGAATCCTCTACTATCATTTACAGCATGCTGTTTAATCCGGAGTATCCCATGTATGTCAAGGCAACGTAGACGATCACACCCATCACAAAGCGAGTATTAGTCTATGGACGGGCTGTAAGCAGAAACTTGAGAAGAAGAACTGTAAAGCAGTTTCACCTGCGTTATCTCTTTGGGTTAACCCACCTGACGGCCTTCATCATACCCACCCAGATCTAATCGAAAACAGAGATGCTACTCAAAGCATTACCACTATGTGAGTTTGTATGTTTGTGTATGTCTATGTCAGTTCACATGCAACTAAAATTTAAACCCCTTTACCGTTCTTGTGTGTAATAGTATGTTTGTTGGTATAGTGTGCATATAAACACCACTACCCTTTGGCGTGTGGTAGTATGTTTGTGTATATGTAAGTATAGTAAGTGCGTATTAGTACCCCTATTATCATGTGTGTGATTGTGTATGTTTGTGATTTCATCCCCTATCTTTTACATCCTGCAGTTTTCGTTGCCTTGTAGATGTGGGATATTTGTCACTACACATGGCGCGTTGGATAGTAAATGCGGGGCGTTGGATGGTATAGTGTAGGGTGTTGGCTAGAAGATGACTAAGAATTGGTCACTGCACACGGCGTGTAGTATAGTATATGTGGGGTATTACATGGTATAGCGCGGGGTGTTGGATAGTAGATGATTAAGTATTGGTCATTACAAACGGCGTGCTGAAGAGTACATAACTGGGTGTTGCATAGTAGATCACTAGATGTTGGATTGTAGATAGCTAGATGTTGGGTAGTAGTCACATATTTATCGTTTCATTTTCCGCTTGTCTCTATACTTTTTTTTCAAAAAAGAAAGAGGGACAATTTTTACAGCACATTTCCCGTTCGTCCCCATAATGTAAACCTACGGCATAATGTTAAATTCCCCTTCGTACCCATAGTACCCCATATTACTATTACTGTCTCAGTTGTCTTGTCATCAATTATCTAGCTAGCTTGGTATGTACAAATTTATTAGGACTTTTTAACCCAATTTCTTACCATTATTGGTGCTTTATATAATGTGACTGGAAGGAATACTGTATCATCTGAGAGTGAAGATTACAAAATTGAGTATGGTCACTTTTACCATACAAGCCTAGCAAATAGAATAAATTAGTAGATAACCATACATTATTTAATGTAGGAGTAACATATGCACATGTTCCTATAAAATGTTTTATGATACGCTAAATTATCACACTGTTGTGTTAAATTTATATTTTAATCATGCTAACTGAATTGTTCTTGGACTGTATCTGTCACAGGATGAAGCCGGGTTGGGACTGGATTAGTGAAGACACCGAAAGCAACTGCGTTAATAAGATGTTTATTTATAAACGCAATTTAAAGATGAACAAATCTGACACCATTATAACAAAAAGATAAGGAAAATTATAAAGTTCCTAACATGGAACTATCAACAACAAGTAACTCAACGAGAAAAAATCAAAGATGGATTTAACAAATGGAATTTTAAACAAACGTGAATAGCATCCTATCACCAATCGACAAATAAGAGTATATGATTTACACCCCAATATAAACAAGGTCTTATTAAGTACCAAGGGTGACCAAAGCATGTGATTTATGCACTTATCAATAGAATACTCATTTATCCATCAATCTGTTAACTCGTCAATTTATCAATTTAACATGCGATGTTGGAATATGAATTTATGAATCCGTCGTTCATATAACGATATTGAAATGGGGATGTATGAAATTATGAATATGTCGTTCATATAACGATATTGAAATGGGGATGTATGAAATTATGAATCTATCACACATATAGCGATATTGAAATGGGAATGAATGTAATTATGCACAGATAGCAATATTGAGATAACAATCAAATGGAACACGCAATAAATATAACTATCGTGGCGTCCGTTTGACTACCAAGATGTATCTACGGTTCCACCCGCTCTAGTCCATGGTCAAGGAGCCACCACGCATGGTCCACCCCTCCCAGTCTGTTGAAGGGTCCCTCGAGAGCCTTCACATTAACACAGACCCGTTGATCGAGAAGCCTTGGTCCCTCGCATCGAGAAAACCAGTACACTCTTCCGAAACAACGTCACCAGACACAGCGTACACGTCACACGAAACCACACAGAGTTCTGTGACTTCACACACCACCAAACCATACATATGGAACAGCTAAAAGTATAACAACTAAACCGTGTAGTACATATGACACGGTTAGTACTTTTGTATTGATATATGTTGCGCATGCGCGCACATGAATTACGCCTCGTTACACATTACATTAATCATTCAATGCATGCCGCGTATAATTAAATAATACCCGTCTGTTCAGTTACAACAAATAGCTAACTTGAACCAGCCTATAGGATTTCTAATATCATGGCGTTGTATGACCTAGGTATTGACTCTCTGTAGAATTTAGAATAAATTCTAAAACATCTAATATATGAAACAATTATGTCATATAAAACGAATAGTGATAAAGAATACAATCTTAAATTTCACATACCTCTACAGCTGAAGTTTTGCTCCCGTAAAGAGGTAAGCTTTCTGACAAGACTCATCGTAGTGTAATTTGTTTATAGAGAATTCGCTCTATATGTACTCTAGCTGTGACAGATATGCGCAGCAGCTAGGCACGTGAGTTTTCACTGCAGGCAATTTGCACGTGCAGCATGGGGTGAATCGATCAAAGTATTTCAAAATAACTAGAGCCGAAAAAAATAAACAACCCCCGAGTAACGCTCTAGTCGGAAATGAAACCCGAATACATTTTTGATCACATATACATATTGATATAAACCATACAATTCCGTGACAGTATCGAGTTGTATGAATGGTGTATATGTTTGTTTTTCTTTTTGTTTTGGCTTGTTTTGTTTCTTTTTTTTTTTTTTGTTTTTTTTTTAGAGTGTTACATGTATGGTTGAAAAATTCCTTTTGGCTTGAAAGGCAGAATTTAATATGCATTGTTTGCATGACTCTTCTGGCTGTTTTTATTTATTTATCGCCTTGTTTTATTATTTTCAATTCATTCAACCCACAGAAAGAATTGTATCAAGTTACTTTCCTTATGTGAAGTGCGTGATTCTAGTCCCAGTTTCCGTAGAATTGTTTATTCCATCACATTATCTGTTTTTCGTTCCCACTCCTCGTCTTCCTCGTCCTCTCCTTTCTCCTCCATTTCTATGTTTCATTTCCACCTCCTCTTTTTTTTCTTCTTCTTCTTCTTCTTCTCCTCTCCTCTCCCTCCTTCTGCTTTTTCTTCTTCTTCTTCTTCTTCTTCTTCTTCTTTATGCATCGTACTGGGAAATGTCAGCGCTACAAGTGGTTTGTTCTTGACTGAGCAATTATTTCAGATAAAAGGCTTGTTAAAGTGTTTACACTTAGACACCAAATGCAACCCGTCGTGCTCTTTGCAAAACAAATTGACACGATAAATGCGTAGGAAGCCTTGTTTAAATACATTAATTTGACACAAATCACATGCTTCAACTCCACAGAAGGGACACGGCATTATTGAAATTCCATAAGTCCATATCCGCTGGTAACTGATAACGTTACTAAACGTACTAACTATCTTGTACAGCGTACAGAAGGTCTGTCACGAAGATTAATTGTTCCGTGTCTCAGCCGGGTATGATTTAGGTCTATCCTATCCATAATGTTTATGGTCAAGATGTGGTAGCGATCATATGTTATATGCGTGTGACTATTGTGTAATATATGTATTATTCTATGTAACGAATTCGGAATTTGACATTAAGTTGTTCGTTCATTCTCATATTAGCAGTTTTACGCAGCACATAATACAGTCACATGAATTGTCATTTCGACACGATGATGGATGGTAGGGTTACATAGACTCAATGTGGACAAGATTTAAATTTATGAAAACAAATGAAAATTTCCATTCTTTCATGGATTGAAATAATACTAGAACATTGCCACTTGGCAATATGACATAAAGATATATGAACATTTGCTCCGTTCTTTTTATCACTGAGCTTAATTCATCACTTCCTTTCATAGTTCTTATATATTTTGCCGTTCACTGTGGAAGCGGTGTGATCTATTAAATACCTACTCCGCCTAACTCGGATAGAAAGAGATTGGGTACGGAGGGAGATGTCGAGATATTCCCAGTGAGATATCAACACAATTGCTGTCAAAGTTTGCCTCACAACTAAAGGGGTGTACTGACCCTCCCTCACTCTCAATGTACATACATACATTCATTTATGCATACATACATACATACATACATACATACATACATACATACATACATACATACATACATACATACATACATACATACATACATACATACATACATACAAACATACATACATACATACATACATACATACATACATACATACATACATACATACATACATACATACATACATACATACATACATTCATGCATGCATGCATGCATGCATGCATGCATGCATGCATACATACATACATACATACATACATACATACATACATACATACATACATACATACATACATACATACATACATACATACATACATACATACATACTACAGATTATTTTCCCGTGTGCAAAATAGAAATATATCAGAACAAATTATGTTTGTTTCAAGATTTGTAAAATACATTTGCTACACACACGAATGTTTGTTGTTTTTTATGTGGGTGGTGTAAGAAATTAACAACAACTTGTTTAATAGTTCAATTGTTGTCAAAATATTGAAATATTAAAACGCTTTCTTCGTTTACTTAGACCATACACACAAACATACCATCCAAAACATATTTTTATATAGTATCCAGCACCCATATTTTGAGTACTATTCAACATCAACCCTTTGAGTTCTATCGAGCACCCGATACATAATATCCAAACCGCGTTGTGCAGTGTCTAAAAACCCCACACCTACTATCCGTCGAAAAGGGTATGATGTAAAAGATTGGGAATGAAATCCTGCAACATACTATCCAACACCCGCATTTTGATTACTATCTAACACACACCCCTACTATCCAACACCCACCTTCTGAGTACTATCCAACACACACTTTTGATATACCATCCAACATCCGCTTTTTTATTACAATCCAACACACACCCTTACTATCAAGCGCTCGTTTTTTTATTACTATCTAGCATCCACATTTTGAGTCCCACCTCACTCTCCATGCATACTATCCAAAACGTCTTGTGTATTGTGTAAAAAACCTACGCCTACTATCAGACGAAAAGGGTATGATGTTAAAGAAGGGGGATGAAATCGCACAAACTTACTATCCAACACCTGCGTTTAAATTACAATCCAACATACTCCCTTACTATCCAAAACCAACTTTTTTAGTACGATCCAACACACACTTTTTGATATACTAATCAACACCCGCTTTTTTATTACAATCAACCACACGCCCCTATTATCCAGCACCCGTTCTTTGATTCATATCACACACCCACTTTTTGAGTACTATCCAACACCCACTATATACTATACATAGTATTCAAAACGTCTTGTGTAGTGTCTAAAAACCCAACACCTACTATTCGTCGAAAAGGGTATAATGTAAAACAGGGGGGACGAAATCAAACAAACATACTATCTAACACCCGCTGTTTGATTGATAACTAACACACATCCCTACTATACCAAACCCACATTCTAGGTACTATCCAACACACTTTTTGATATGCTATCCAACGCCCGCTTTTTATTACAAAACAACACACCCCTACTGACAAGAAACGATTTTTTTATTACTATCCAACACCTATCTTTTGAGTACTATCCAACACCCTATACATACTATCCAAAACAACTTATTTAATGTTTAAAATCCCAACACCTACTATCCGACGAAAAAGGTAAGATGTAAAATAAGGGGTATAACATCACATAAAAATGCTATCCAACACCCAATTTTGGGGTACTATCCAGCATCCACTTTTGAGCACTATCCAACACCTACTTTGTGATTACTATCCGACAGCCCATACATACTATCCAAAACGCCTTGTGTAGTGTCTAAAACCCCACACATACCATCCAACGAAGAAGGCATGATGTAAAAGAAGGGAGGATGAAATCACACAAACGTACTATTCACTACCCACTTCTTGATATACTTTCCAACACCCACATTTTGAGTACTATCAAACACTCACCTTTTGAGCACTCACCAATACCGCATATAAACTATCTAAAACGCCTTCTGTATGCTCTAAAAACCCACACCTACTATTGGACGAAAAGGGTATGATGTAAACGAAAGATGAAGTCACACGAATATAATATCCAACAGCCGCTGTTTGGTTACAATGCAACACACACCCCTACTATCCAAAATCCATATTTTGAGTGCTATCTAACACACATATTTTAATATACTATTCAACACCCGCTGTTTTTATTACAATGCAACACACAACCCTACCATCGAGTACCCGTTTTTGGATTACTATCCAACACCCTCTTATTGAGAACTATCCAATACCGCATACATACTCTCCAAAAATCATTTGTAGTGCCTACAAACCCACAAGTACTATGCGACGAAAAGGGTATAGTGTAAAAGAAGGGGGATGAAGTCACACAAACATAACATCTAACACCCGCTTTTTGATTACAATCCAACACACACCCCTTCTATCCAAAACCACCTTTTTTAGTACTATCCAACACCACCTTTTTTATCAGAATCCAACACACACACCTACTATCCAGCACCCCTTTTTAATTACTATCAAACACTCACTTTTTTAGTACTATCCAACACCACATACATAATATCCAAAATGCCTTTATGCAGTGTCTAACGCTCCACACCTACTATCCGACTCAAAGGGTATGATGCAGAAGAATTGGGATGAAATCATACAAACATACAATCCAAACACCCGCTCTTTGATTACAATCCAACACACACCCCTACTATCCAACACCCACCATCTGAGTACTATCTTGCACACACATTTTGATATACTATCCAACACACACACCTACTATCAATCACCGTTTTTTTTTATTTCTATCTAGCACCCAAATTTTGAGTCCTATCGAACACCCATACATACTATCCAAAACGTCTTGTGTAGTGTCTAAAAACTCCACACCTACTCTGCGACGAAAAGGGTATGATGTAAAAGAATTGGAATGAAATGAAACAAAAGATTTTCTACACTTTCTTTGCATCAAAATATTTTTACACTTCATTCTAAAGTTAAATGAAAGATCAGCCAAGGCAACAATTTCTTTCTTAATGGCAAGTATATCCACTCATCTTGCTAGTTTCCATTCACGTAACTTGGCCTCCAAAACTCTTTATAATTTTCACTACTGGATAATTCGTTTATTTATTTATTTATTTATTTTTATTTATTTACTTTATTTATTTATTTATTTTTTTTTTTTTTTTTTTGGGGGGGGGGTGCGTGACTGGGAAGAAGAATACTGTCTGGTACAGATAAGCCCAGTGCTTTCCTGTTAAAAAGCAAATCTTAACGCCGGCTACAAAACCATATTTAAATGAGAAAATAATTGACTGTTAGAATTAGGAACTTACCCATGACTCGTTCTGAATAAAATTAAGTAAATACATGAAAAAATTCTTGCAGTAAATAAAGGTTCTTAAAGATGATGCATTAACACAATTTAATCGGGGCTTTAGTACTATATGATGTCAACCGCCATTTCTTTTGTAGAATACAACCGGTGCTTTATTCGTGATTTTGGATATCAAAATGTTGATCAACAGATACAGTCCAATATTTTTCGAACCTTATGGAGAAAACAAACTGCATGCTTGAGTGTATTTCTTGTAGATTCTTACCAATTTATTTTATTATTTTATGTCAGGTTGGTGGTGAATAGTGGTCCTTTATACTCATATTGCATAATAAGCGTTGCTTTTGTTTTGTTGTTTTGTTATTTTTTGTCAACTTCGCAATAAAATGCACTTAAGAATTATTATGATTTTGCTTCGTTTCTAACGGAATATAGTAACTATAATACGTACTCATATGGTATATTCAACACTTTTGCTTGTTTCAGTAACAAACATTAACTTTTTTAGAGCCACATTAGAGATCATAACTCCATATTTCTTAATTATATGAATATGTTAAATTTTCTTCTGATGCCCCATTTGCTTCCATACAGTTCGTCACAGTAATAGTATTACCATGTCTCCATCTCTTTTCGTGTTACTCCTCATTGCTATAATCAGAGAAGTTTTCAAATAGAACGATTTCAGCAATCAATGCATTTTGTTCCATGTTTCCGTGAAAATACTTCCATAAAGACAGCCACGAAATTAGTCCACTTTATATTCTTATTTCTTAATATAATGCATTTTCGCAGGGAAAAAAAAAATTTAAATTGTAGATTAAACATAGACATTAAATTGTGATGGAATTGAAACTAATCCTTATATCACCACGAATAAACAGATTTTCTTGAAAAATATACGTTTTTATGCGTCTACACTTTTACCTTAAATGTTGAGGATGACACGTATTAACAAAAGAAAGAAAATGCTCAAGAAAGTCATACCTTTCATTTTGTAATGGTAAAATAGCATCATTTGCACAGTTTGAATGAGGCCTCGTGCATTTAATGTGGCTACTAATAGAAGCTTTATAAGTCGTTCATTCTATTGCACATTCAATAGATACCAATGTTATAAAAATGAAAAGAAAAGATCGAAGACAACCTTTTATTAGCACTTGTCATCAGACTTCATCAAAGATTAATTGACAATCTTGTCATGCCATCCATCAAAGTGCACAATGTTATTTTACAAGGAAAGAAATGGTAAATTGCATAGAAATTCAAAGATTTTCCTCTCATTTACAGCAAAACAATTACTCAATAGAAAACACATGTTCTTATAAGTTTCTTTGTACATGTTTACATTTCAAACTTATTTAAAAGCGTTTCCTACGATGAAAGTTAAATCATTCAAAGGTTCTACTATTTCTACTACCCACAGTTTTATTTTATTTCACATCAAGTGCAAAATTAAGTGAAAGCATGGCAAAAGTCATTATCACGTTAGCTGAAATGGGTTCAACGGCGCTTTTTTCGCTTGCTTCCGTCTGTGCGGTCAATGTTGATGGTGTGGTGTTGGTTGATTGTGTGGTCTCTGTTTCATTAGTTGAGCTACTTCCTCCAGTTCTTACTGGTGTGGTCTGTGTTGTCTGTGTGGCCTGTGTGACATTCGTTACTTGTGTGGTCTCTATTACATTAGTTGGGCTACCTTCTCCAGTTGTTACCGGTGTGGTCTGTATTGTCTGTTTGACGTTTACTACTGTTGTGGTCTCTGTTACATTAGTTGAACTACCTCCTCCAGTTGTTTGCGGTGTGGTCTGTGTTGTCTTTGTGGCGTTCGTTATTTGTGTGGTATCTGTTGCCGGCGTTGACTGTGTTGTGCCCTGTGGTGTCGATTTTGATGTTGTAGTAACTGCTGTTTGATCGGAAGAAGAAACATTTGATCAGAATTATAGTATATTCAGTTATTGGTTTTATATCTTGCAACATTTTACTAATATCAAATATTAAGAGATCCCACTATTGTAATTCTCGCTAGCTGCAAAATGTATCAGAAACATAAGTTCTGATGAACAATCTATTCATTGGACTTCAGCAAGATTGAAATTGTCAAATCATGATCAGTTTACTTAACAAAACTCTTATAAAAGTATATATTTGCAAAAGTGTATCCCTATTTAAATGTTAGGAGGTAACATTTATAGCTGAGAAAGCATCATATTATTTAATTTTAAGAAAGACAATGATTCTTTTGTATTAATTCATATCAGTTAAAACACTTTTGCAAGACAGAAACTGTATAGGTTGATTTATATTGCTATACTATTTTCACAAATACGTAAATCGTAAGATTAGGTACATAACATGAAAAAGTGAAATATTAAAACTGAAATGAATAGCGGAGTATTTACAAATAAAGCTTTGTTTTTATTATTGAGGAGCACATATTTTTATTCAAAACTACATGTATTTTTTAATGTTTTGCCGAATGTACATTTCCGCCAAAGCACCTTTTTAAACAATGGCAACAGCATCATTAATCAAGACAGATGTGGAACCGGATACAAATTGAATGTACTGTTTAATACCTGCACTGGTGTTGTTCCTATTGTTATTTGTATTAAAACATTTCCTCGTCAGTATTACCAGTATGCTAGTTGCAATTATAGTATGCTAATGTGTTTTTTCTCTCTCAGATTTTACTTTTTTGCACTTCCTTGATGAGTGGCGTGAACTAGGATGTAAACACAATGATGTCATAATTTCATCCTGTGGAGTTGCGCAGTAAGCATAAATCTAAAACCAGCGAACTTCTTAAACTTAACCTTGCTTACCATGTTGAATAATGTCTTCAATAACGCTACGGTGAACTAACTATCCATAATAATATGTAACCATATGAGAAAATGTATTATTATTTGTTGATAATTGTTATATCTACATCTAGAACAGTAAATGTAGAATAAAGTTATGACCAAGAAGTAGTTGCAAAACTGCACACAATACTGTCGAGAAAAAGCATGTACATTTGGTTACAGACTACAGCTACATCAAAGCATGTAAATAAGTGTATGAAAGATGTGATACATTGCTAGGATTAATTTCTAATTGATTTTCAGAAATAATTGATTTATTGAATTGTTGCCATATGACACCAGCATTAGTTTTCCAAATAATTTGTTTAATGTTCAAAAAGGACAATAGTTCTTATTCACCAAACTTTTTAAAGGAGTAAGTTGCTCAATACATATCAACTTATTATCAATTTATAGCCACAAAGCAGATCTGGTTACAAATGTATGCATTTGTTGTGAGAGTTTGATAGGGACGAAGAGGCCGAAAGTACCTGAATGTGCAAATTACAAGTAAATTATCCAATAAAACTAAATGCATCAAAGAGAAGAGACAGAAAGTTAACTTATAAAACAAATAAGGTTAGACATAACGTGTGATCGAAAACCAGCTGTAATATACTTTAAGGTTTCAATAAAGGTACATATTTTCTTTGCATGATATTGTCATTTATCATGTGTTACCAACTAAACAGGAACAATAAAATGTTCAACTTACGTCACTTTTCTGTTGCATCAGAGAAAGCTAATGGAAATATACTCTGCTACATGTACAACTCTAATGAAACCCAAAGTAGTGAAAACAGATGAACTTAAGTTACAAAAGAAATGTTTAAAGCAATTTTTAGACAAACCTAGTCTGATTTTATTTTCTAACTTAAATGCGGTGTTTAGTGGTCACGGAGATACCGCTGCATTTTTCCACTGAAATGGAACTGATGGAAATTTATTATTAAAATCCTTGTGAAACCTCTATTAAATTTATCATGACACATTCTATTTTATCCAATACAAAATGTTTAAAAGCATTCTTTTTATGCAAACAAACGCATCTGTCTAAATTACAATAAACTGGTACTATTATTTGATTAGTGCCACATTAATAGACAGCAAGGGAAGAATGTTGTATTCGCCTACCTGTGTCACACAATAATATCATAATGGTCACAATCATCAGCATAAGAACTACTCTTCTCATCTGCAACAAAAAAACGTGTGTATGTGATCATGGCTTAAGGTCGTTCTGACCGCTACATATAATTATCGAGAATAAGAATATGTTATGTTTATCATAATTATCACGTTTAATATCGTGAGAATAATTTCACTTGACGTAGTAATGGAAATTATATTATACCTAGTCATTGCACATTATAGTTGTTTAAAGCTGAAGGCTGAATTCTATGTGATTTCTATAATTTTTTAATGTTGTCTTTACTATGTGAAACATGAATATAAGGATGACAAATAAGATGAGACACTTAGTCAGAGTTAAATTCCTTTTATTTTGACAATCAGTACACAACAAAGAGCCTACCGTGAGCCTACCGTTATAAAAGACAGATATTGGTTGCGCTTCAAATCAGACATAAATGAAATTTAAACCGCCTTTTTCGCATAATATGATTATTTAAAAGAAACAAAATAAATAATAAAATACAGTACAATTGCACAGTTGTATTCTATTTGCAGTTAATAAAGTGTATGACATGTTCATTCCTTCAATTTGGGACTAAAAGGCTCATATAGATATCACAATATATACCTAATTTTAAGTGATTAAAATATGCAATGTATGATATGTAGGATTGCATCTGTTAAAGCAATTAATACAGTGGGTGATTATGTATTGATATTATACAAATATTAAACTATTTACAGAGAGTTTCTGGTGAGGACTTTGTTTCTTACAATAATAATGGTCATTAAAATCAATTACAAGGGTTTACAATTAAGAGATTAAATATCAGCATTGAAGAAAATGATGGTGATGATAAAAGTCCAACAGAACGATCAAGAAATTAAAAAGGTAATAAATACTGTCAACGCAAACGACACACATTACTGGTAATAGCAACAAGATAATAGCTAACACATTAATAGAGTTGCAGAAAAAACTATGATTTATCAATTGCAGATTCAAGAGACAAAATCAAACCAATAAAAGATGTTACATTAACTGAGTTTATAACAAGTTAGACTCTGATACTGAACAATCGAAAACATATATAAAAGAATATGCTGATAGAAAATTGGTTAAAAATATAACTGTTTAGCAAGGTAATATTGCAAAATATACAAACAAAAAGGATGAAACGAATGAAAAAAGATGTATCAGATTTGGAACAAAAGTTTGCGACAGATCAGGACTCATTAAAACTGAAGTAGATAAAAAAAAGACTTCCGTCTTAAGTGGTAGCAGTGGTGCAGTTATCTAACGAACAACAATCTATTTACTTTCAGATCAACAGAAAATAAAATGTTGATGCTCGCAAGCCCAATATTTATTTCGTGTCTGACTATCAGGTAAATATTCAAAAGAATTAACTAAAATTAATTATGTTTTACTCATCAATAACTGTATTTGAAAGAACCACAGCACCTGCTAATATGTGAAGTAAACAGATGTAGAAAAAAATACTTGCCCTAAACCTTATAAAGACTAAATACAGACACTTTTTATATTACATCATAATCGTCTGTATTACTTTTCAGTGCAACAATATTTGCAATAGACAGTAGTTACTAATAGATCAAATGGTGAACGTGATAGATCATGAAGGCAAGCTAGATAAGTGGTTAGATTTACTGGTTGATATTTACCAGGAGACCAATACTTTGTTTCTAACTGATACCTATGGGAATATTAACGACGTAAGAAAGAAAGCAACTAACCTTACAAGACTAACTTTTAGTGGTAGACATCTTGAAATATCAGTATGGGTGATCGTGCAGAAGTGCAACTCTGTGATCAAAGATTTTAGAGAAGATAAACGTTTCTTTGGTCGTCTCCTATCCCTAGGACGAACAAGCTATGGCAACTACCTTTTCTAAAAAGTAATCTCATAACAGATAATGTACACAGAGAGATTGTAGATACTTTGAAACAGAACAAAATACATTTTGAGTGAGATTTGAATTTTCTTCTTGATACAAAGTACTGACGTGTCCGTAAGGTAATGTATTTATGTTATCCACTAAATAACTTTCTCATCATAATAACTCAGAGATACTTTGCTCATTGGGATGTGTGACACATCATGATTGAATGATTTAAGTAAATCATTTCCTGGTAATTTTCTATGTGATTGAATATTAAATCGTTGCACATGTAAAACTTGTATTTGTTTTTTTATCGTGCATTTCTTTATTCCTTTACATACTTAGTTTTCATCTTTATCTGTCCTGAATGAAGAAAGTCCTGATTTGAACCCACTATACTCTCTGATTGGTACACCGCTTAGTTCATCTTTGAAACCTTCTTGAACTTTTTTTTTATCCGTGGTATGTTAAACTATTTGTGTTTGGGATAGTCATTAGTGCATAGAACTTCATGTCATCCTTCATGTCGCTGCAAACCTTTTCTATTTCAACATAGATGCACAGAGACTTGGAATGGGTTGTCAATACTCTAATTCTATCACCGTATCTATTTTTTAATCTTCAGATTTATACATCAGCCATTTGGATTGCTCTAGAACAGTAAAACCATCATATATCGGATTGGTCAATCGGATTGTCCTGTGTTTCAGACTGACTCGCAAGAAGTCATCGTAAATAATTGCTCTCCTGCCGAATGATGTCTATTTGATATTTTTTTTAAAAATATTTTGATCTGCTGATATTTAAATGCTGTCCTCATTCTAAGGTTTTCCATTCATTTCCGTAATGCAGCATGGTTCGTTCACATAAAGACGTCTTTCCGAGAATCATTTGAAGCTTTTCCTCAAACTCGTAATATACTTCTAAGGAGGATTTCAGGCAAGTATGCTGGTTAAACAAATAAAATGTTTGTAGCTTTTTCAGTTCGTTTGTGCACTACATATTTCCTTTTATTTTTCAACGTGCACACTAGTTTTGTTTTGTACCGTTGGTTTTGCACCCTTGTAATAATCAATCAATGTATTTATTTTTTTGCCATGGAGATAAATCTGCTCTGTCTGCCACAAGTTTGTTCTGATCCTAGAGAGTAGTCCTTCAAATGATGATGGGTAATGGATTCTCCATTTCTACTTCTAATATGCAACCAATATCGTTTTTGTCTGGTATTTCAAGCAGATTGTGTTCAACACATCTTAAAAAAATTTTATCCTTTGCCCATCTAAAGTGATTTCCGGCACGTATTGGCACACGGTCCAACCACATAAATTGTTGTTTTCTGGGAACAAAATGAATTACCTTGACGTTTCGTACGCGCCATAATGTTCTATCTTGCCATTTATTATAGTTATTATTTGCTTTTGCGTATCCAACATCAGGAGATAGTGCTCAGTAACAGTGTGCATGGTTTAACTTACAGTTTGATATACATATATTCATATATTCTTAAAAATTGTCGCAAACCATCGAAATATCTTTTTCAAATGACAGTCATGAAGATCACCTAATGTCTAAAGGTTTATTGTTTCGAGCAGATTGTGTTAAACACATCTAATTTTTTTCATCCTTTCCCCATCTAAGGTTATTTCCGGTACGTATTGCTCGGGTACATAATGAATTACCTTTACCTTGACCTTTCGTACCCGCCATAATGTTCTATCATGTCATCTATGTCTGAGTAGTATTCATTATTTGTTTTTGTGTATGCAACATCATTAACAGTGCGCAGGGTTTAACTTATAGTTTGATACACAGATATTCATAAATGCTTTAAAATTGTCGCAAACCATTGAAATATCGTTTTCACGTGACAGTAGTAAAGATCACCATCTTAACACATTCGTATCCGTCATTAGATAATTTGGAATCGTTAAATGAAGCGAAACACTATCCTATAGGAGATAGTATTGTTTCATCGAATCTATCAAGCTATCGAAGCACTCATTCGAATATATGTCCTTTCTCAGAAATTTCGACTTCATTGCATCAAAATCTTTCATTGTCTCAAAGAGCCTGTCATTATTTACATTGCATCAAAATCTTTCATTGTCTCAAAGAGCCTGTCATTATTTACATTGCATCAAAATCTTTCATTGTCTCAAAGAGCCTGTCATTATTTACATTGCATCAAAATCTTTCATTGTCTCAAAGAGCCTATCATTATTTACATTGCATCAAAATCTTTCATTGTCTCAAAGAGCCTGTCATTATTTACATTGCATCAAAATCTTTCATTGTCTCAAAGAGCCTGTCATTATTTACATTGCATCAAAATCTTTCATTGTCTCAAAGAGCCTGTCATTATTTACATTGCATCAAAATCTTTCATTGTCTCAAAGAGCCTGTCATTATTTACATTGCATCAAAATCTTTCATTGTCTCAAAGAGCCTGTCATTATTTACATTGCATCAAAATCTTTCATTGTCTCAAAGAGCCTGTCATTATTTACATTGCATCAAAATCTTTCATTGTCTCAAAGAGCCTGTCATTATTTACATTGCATCAAAATCTTTCATTGTCTCAAAGAGCCTGTCATTATTTACATTGCATCAAAATCTTTCATTGTCTCAAAGAGCCTGTCATTATTTACATTTTTAGTTAATTGATATAGAGTCTGACCCATTGATCAAAATCTATCTACGGATCTAATAGTTCTTTTTACAGTTATTTCCCTACCATCCTTCTTGAACCTATTCAACAATGACATCCTTGTCGAATGAAATATATTTCTAATTGTTATTCGATATTATATTTACCTTTTCATCTGGATACTAATTTCTTGTCCCCCCCCCCCCCAATATCTTGATAAATAGATAATTGCCATAATCGGAATATTTACGAATAAAATAGAGGAATATTTTTATAGTATCCGAATATTAAATTGCATTCGTTATGTGCAGGATCTCTGTATTTACCGGTTAAGTGATCATGGTCTCAAACTTTATCTTTACATATATTTTTTCACAGATAATTAATGTATTTGTTGAGTTAAAATGTTTTTCATCATCCCTTATGAACACCACAGGTTTTGCCTTATTCGGCCTTAATTCGTCATGCGCCATTTTTGTTATCCTACACAACCAGTTGCAAAACACCTGAATGTAGCCATTACCTCGGTAAACGATTGGTCTGTATCAATTGTGAATTGACTTTCGGTACAAACATAAGCTTGATGGAATGTGTTTAGTTTTGTATTGTCCAAGATAGATCTGTTTTGTAGTACTATTACAATTTTGTGACGCGATGATACTTTTAAAGTCAAAATGAATCAAATACGGAACTTTTATTTGTCGCTGATTATAGTTAAATTTACGACTTTGTATGTTGCTATTCTAGGGAAAATCAATTTTAGGGCCTTATTTACTCCACTAAATCATTTTTATGTACTTTGAAACAGTTTGGCCTAAATTATGATGCTTGATTTTAGTATAGTGATCTCAACGTTCATTCATTGTTTGGTGCATTCCTTTTTTTCCTTCCTTCATTTCTTTATTTTATTTATGCATGTACGTAGGCATGTATGCATTTATGCATAAATGTATGCATATATGTGTATATGTATGGTTGGCTAGATGGATAGATCGAGCTATCGAACGAGCGAGCAATATATCTACCATTTTAAAAGGACCCTGTATCCCCAATCCATACTACTGTAGATAAATATTTGTCTTTCCACATGGCTCTATCTGTCTATCCGTCTCTACATTTGTTTTCAACATGATCCATTTCTTTAACACATATCAGAAGACAACAGTCCATTATTTGTGCATTTCATATTAACCTGAACATTTCGTCGCTTCTTGCGCCCCCCCCCCCCCCGCCTATTTAATCATTTATGCCAACTGTAGTAACACTATTTTCCCTGTTTCTTTTCTTTTTCTTCCTTTCATTTATCTTTTTTCCTTAATGTTGTTCTTTCTTTCTGTTTGTCTGTATGTCTTCCTTCCTTTATTGTTTTTTAAATTTATTTATTTTTCTTTCTTTCATCCCTTCTTTCTATCTTCTTTCCTTCACGTTTACTTTTTTCCTTCCTTCTCTCTGTATCTGCCTTCTTCTGGTCATTTTATCTCTCTTTCATTCTCCTTCTTTATTCCACTTTCATTTTTTGGTATGTCTGTCTTCTTCCGTTCATATTTCTTTTATTCCGTTTGTCTGTCTATTTACATTCTTTTTCTAGATACATATTTTTATGCTGGTAAGGTCTGATAGATTTTTCCGACTTTACTGTATTTTTATGTGTTCTAAATATGCAGTACAATCAAAATGCAAACACATTTGCGTGCATTTTGTTTTTAAAAAAATTTAAAATTCTTATTATTGTTTTAATTTTTCTTATTTATGTCTTTCATGTACTGGGCACTGGTAAAGTAGTTTTGTAAGAAATATAAATAATTCCATTCTGAATGAACAATTATTTTAAATTAAGGGCTTGTTGAAGTTTGAAAACATACAACACACAACCTATCCCATTGTTTAAATAAATAATATTGATTTAAATCTTATTTATCTTACTCAGGGAACAAAATAGACCAAAACAGGATTATTGAAAGTCCCCAAGCTATCCGGTGGTAACTGATAACATTTCTCCATCTATCAAACAATCTTGTTGACGTGATCTGTTGCAAAGTTTAGTTGCATTATATCCTGAGATGGGGGAGGGGGGGGGGGAGTGGGCTCTGTTCAAATATGCCTTCTGTTCATGAGAGGGTGGGTATACTGGTAAATATAGTATTTTAAATTAGCAATTAATGCGATATGACAATCTTAATGCGATGAACTAAAAAGAAGAAAACCAAGAAGAATAAGAATATGAAATAAACACCAATATCCTCGAGACGTTATCCATGGTTAATTTGGAACGAATTGTATAGTCTCTCTCTCTCTCTCTCTCTCTCTCTCTCTCTCTCTCTCTCTCTCTCTCTCTCTCTCTCTCTCACACACACACACACACACACACACACACGCACACACACACACACACGACTCAAGATTTAATTCAGAGAAAGCAATAACGTGGCATGGCACATAGGAATTTAGCAAAAGGAGAAGAAAGATATTCACACAGGCCAAGTTCAAGTGGCCCTTGAAGAAGCTCTTGGCCCATGTACAAATGTATATGCCCTGAAGTAGGTTGTTTTAATACTAGTGTATCAAAAAGTAAACAGACCCTTAGTGGAAGTAGCTCTTCCAAAGATAAAGGAGGGCTCATGTAAGATTTAGATATGAACTGGACGTAGGACTGTAATTTGTTTGGAGCACTGGATGTAAGGAACCGACCAATTACACTAAAGAGCAGGGAGAAGGGGGAGGGGGATGGGCTGTGGGCGGGGCATTGTAATAAACAATCCGAGCCCAATTCGCAAAAATTAGCGGTTATTATTTTCAGCCAATGAGCGACTTTCATTCCTTTAAATACGGTATTTAATATACCATCACACATAGGCTGGTTCCGTAGCTCATAAAATAATCAATTGCTTGTGACCATTAACACTAGTTTCCTATTCTAGTATAGCTCGAAAAGCTAAGGTAATAAGGTTATACTCTAGACTCTAGTTTCTAGAGGAAGGCCAGGGAGTGCAGCTTGATGCCACAATGTTTTTGTTGTTTTTTTTTTGTTTTTTTTTTGTTTTTTTTTAAGCTTAACACATTAATTAGTGGTCGAGACAATATAAGCGACTTAGGTCTCATAAGATGATTGAACGACAAAACAAACGCATACAAGGAGGCTGAAATGCTGATTTTCTATTACATCTACTTTAAACGGTAGTCTCTGAGGTACATGAAATAGCTTAATCGTGTGCAAAAGTCCGCAGGCAGCAATCAGCCTCAGACATAGTTTTGTTTTGCACATTCTGATTGGCCTCGCCCATACACACCTCCTCGAACACAGTTTACAAAAGAATACCTTCGTGTGGTAGCTTTTTAGCAAAATTAAAGTACCCTGTCGTATGTCACTCAAACACTAACACGTGCGGTACTTATGGACGGCCTACCAATAGCATCACTGAATAAGGTGTGTGCACCACTTGATTTACAGGCGCAATGGCAGCTTGTCAGACTTTTGCACATTCTGATTGGCCTTGCCCAACCTTCTCCAATGCAATTTACAGAATCATGTTATAGCTATTAGCAAACATGGAACTACCAATTGGAACTACCATAATGGCTGTAACTGAGCAATTACTCTTCAGCAAGCGAGCGATTAGAAAGGCGATTGACCAATCAGAGAGCAGCTATCAACATGCATAGGCCACGTGGAATGTATATAATAACATAAACCATACCTGCTGGCTCGGACATCTATCTAGTATATGAAAAAGCTTTAGAATCGTGTTAGGAGAACGCACAACACTGGCTTAGGATTGATTCGGGAACTCAGACCATTTGTTATCCAGAGATAATCGAGAACAGCGTCCACTTTAAACTTTTTCATTGTTTGATCTTTCGATTCTTTATGTTTAGAACGGCAGTATTTAGATGACTTTGCATAAGCGGGGAGACCTTGATTGTACAGTCGAACCTGTCGTAATGGGTCACGTCTGGAAAGTAAGCAAATGACCTCCAAAGACAGGTAGTTGCTTAATAGACGTTAATTTAATTTGGTGTATGGGACATTGAAATATTGACTTTTTAAGACATGTTATTGATTAGTACATGAAGCAAAAAGGAGAAAAATCATAGCTTTTCATCTCTTTTTATGCTCTTGTTAGTCGTAATATTAGCGTGGCAACAATGCAAATTTACTTGTAAGAGCTATGTTTACAAAGCTAACGTGTAATTTGGACATTCTGGTGTGACTATGTTTATTAGGATATATAGTAATGGTACATGAAAAGATATATTCAATAGCGTCGTTCTGAATACTTAAGAAAGACATGCTAACATCCTTAGATATGAATGAAATTTACACATTGTTTGCCCAGTACAAATGGTAATATGTCTTGTTCTGGCCACCTAACACGTTTTTCTGTCAAATGTTTTGTTAATCAATTATTTTACAAGAGTTAGACTCGTACTATAAATAAGTGTTCAAACATTAGGAACCTTAATAAACTGTCGCACTATAGAAGCCTTAATAAACTGCCAAACTATCAACATAAGGATTACATACTATGTAGTGACCTTAATAAACTGTCACACTATCTACATACGGGTTAATACGGTGTAGTGGCCTTAACAAACTGTCACACTATCTAGATACAAGTTAATACGGTGTCGGAGCCTTAATAAACAAACTATCAACATAAGAGATAATACTCTGCAATTTTACTTCATTACGTGGCTCTCGTATGAGAATGTTTATTGAAACTTTAATTGTCTCCAGGCAAAATTCCTTTCTGTAACCCATATATGAATGTATTAGCGTCGAGGTATTTCTTACATTGATTGGCAGAGCACAAAAATACCAAAACTATAGCAAAAAAAATCACGCTTTACTCTGTATCAACCACAAGTAAATATCTGAATGCGGGTAAAACGATCACGTGAATCGACAGGGTCGTGTTATCTCCTGTTTGTCGAAGGTTGGCTTTTGTCAATCACTAATTGCATAACAGGTATACCAATGAACCGCATACCAATTGTCGAACTCCCAAACTCCACCCACCTACCACCCGCTGTCAATCAATCGTTGTTTATTAGAAGACGCTCAATCATCATCTTTATTAGATTTTATTTTTGCATACGGGTATTTTGAATCTGTTGGTATTTCTTTAAGCAAAAGAGTACTTCCATATTGGACTGTCTTTTGTGACCTTCACGACGAAAGTCATATCATAATAGACGAATCGAGTACCAGGCGCGTACGATGTAAATAGAATGGTGTGCCCGAAAAAGTTGGATTGTCTTTCGAACCTTTAGGCAAGGCAATGCAAAGTTATGATATAATAACTGAATAGTGTACCCGTCTCTCAATAAGTATCTTTTTTAAAAAGCCGTGTACACGACTCTGATTTATTTTTCTCGATGATATCGTGTCCTCTTTCCGCTTCTTGTGGATGCATAGTTGGAGGGCGATGGGGGAGGGGGGGGGGCGGTAACGTAGAAAGCAGCATGCTCTTAAAGGAAAGTAACAATAATTTGCTTCACGCAAATATATCTTTTTTGCTCCATGGACATCCTTCTTCAGTCAGACATGGATTTTCAATGTAAAAAGGCAGAAAATCGCGTTGAAAGATGGTCAAGTTTAGGCGTACGTAGGGGTTTCCCCTTTCGGAAAAATATAGCATAACTACGGGTAATATGGTCACATCATGCCTCACTGAGTAGTCTGAGATGTAAATAGCAGGTAGACCTCGATATGCTTTCAAGTTAATGTATGTGGTAATATGAGTAAAGCAGTTTTGATCTAACATTTTTAAAGCAATAAATAAAGTAAGTCATTTGTTGTGTAATGGGATCGTGGGGGTCATTCAATGTGTTACCAAGTGAAAGTTTATGCTCCCCCCCCCCTTTTTATATTGTAGTTTGATATATACAGCGATCATGTATCGCTTATGTTAACACCAATAAAATGTGAATTGTGGTTGTAATGACCTATGTTTCATGCTAAACTGACAACGCCAAGGTTTTGGATTATGTATACTACACAGACGAAGTAGGCAAGACATCATTCAAACATAATTTCCTGCTGGTTCCTTCTTAGCACAGACCTTCAAATTTGCATGAAAGAAGAGAAAAATGTTTCATTTGGTTTGAATGTATGTTTCATGCAATATTTCACTCGCGTCCTTTTTGGTCCTTTTCTGAAATACTAATTCTGTTCTTGTTCAGCATTCCTATGGATCGCTGTCACTCTCAAGAATGGCTCTGCTTTATTTATTACGTACTGGGTGTAAAACTTGACAGACTATAGAGCGATCTGACTATGTGATCGTCTGTCACCTTGGCCAGTCTTCCATATAAAACGTACAAATTCACATTGTTATGATGTTACTGTCTTTGGACCGATTCTCAGGATACTATGAACTAAAATGCACTGTGAAACAAATTCGTCAAATTTTCAAAATGAAATGTTTGATTTTAAGAAATTGCTACACTAATTAGTAGGCACAGTTAACTCGGATTTGGGAGATTCGACAATTCGATCGCCCTCTAGATTTTCATCCTTGCACTCTCTTGCTCATCTGAGTGGGACAAATAGAGAGAATTTATTATATACCAAGTACAAATTTAACTATTTATAAGAAGCTGGCTTCAAGGAAACATGTATGAAACGAACAGGCGGAGCATTATAAACTTCTCCAAGAGGGTATTTATGCATAAATTTATAAGAGTTTTGCAGATACAGAGCTCGACATTCCACAGTTATTTGTCAATTTATTAGTAATGAAAGTCGGATAAAATTTTTAAATAAAATCGATAATCACTATCTGAGAAACTCTTGATGAGCGATTGATTGTCCACGATATCTTGCCAAGAATATAGCTATTTTTCCAAATATCTTGAAGTCCGAAACGGGTCAAAACTGAATATGACCAAAATCGATTACAAAACGTTTCAATTGAAACAAAATTAATTTACTGAAAGTGGCCATATGCTCTATGAATTCAATCAATGGGAACAGGACTATAGATAACTATCTTTATTTGTAGAATATTGCAGTCAGAAAAGGTGCTAGTTGGATGGAAATGGGGAATCAACACAGCTGTGCATACACCAAGAAATAATGTATTTGATTTTGCGCAATCGTTCAATTTATTTATTTATATATTTATTTATTGAAAACTTTAAGGTCTTGTGTTCCCAGTAGCTATGGACTTTCACAGCTTTATAAGACACACCTGGATAGATCAATCGATATATATATATATATATATATATATATATATATATATATATATATATATTGTTACGACTCAATGGTCGAGCAAAAATGTAACAGAAAGAAAGTGAAACCAACAAATCAAGAAAAAATCAACCTTTATCTCCTGTTTTGTCAATGTTGCTTTCGCCTCAGACAGACTGTATTTTCTGGCAAGTTCGAGCAACTCATCCTTTCTCATACACTCTAACCCCTCCTGGGTAGGTTTTGAAATACAATTCTGAACATTAGATGCCATTGTGAATGCTTGTTGGTTTCACACAAAATATTCTCTATTTAAAATCTTTGCCAAAGACAAAAAAAAATCCGAGACAAAATCAATATGAATTTCAAAGATAACTTTAATATGTCTAATATGCTTTAAAGAAATTCTATCCCGGACGAGCCCCCAATTTCTGTTACGACTCTATGATCGAGAAAAATGTAACAGAAAGAAAGTGAAACCAACAAATCAAGTAAAAATCAATAAGCAATTTATTTCTAGATAATTAAGATGTTAAATCAAAAAGACACTTACAGTAATGCGTATTAAAATCCAAATAATTCAATAAGAATTAGTGTTCTAATCACAAGTCCTAAATATAGAATGTTCCGAATTCATTGCTGTATCCTTGAATGTTATGATGTGTCAATGGTCTTCAAAGTCATGATGTACTAGTAGTCTTTAATGTGCTGATGTCAAAATGAAGTACTCCAAAATATCTCTGAATAAGTTCACATAAATTCCAAAATCATCAATCAAAAATCCAAAATCCAAAAGTCTATGAGCACTGTTACAATCCAGTGAATATTTAAAATAATTCCTCTCTCAGAATTTTGAATTACTTTCCACAACTGTAATAGCTCTTTACAAGACTGATACAAATGTCGAAACTGAAAAACTGTCAACTAAACATGGTATATATAAAGATTGGTCACATGACAGAATGTTCTAGAATGTGTGTCATCTTAATGGAATTTTACTTGTATGGACATGACTTTTTACACATAACTCTAAGGATTTTAGTTTTATCTGTAAACAAAATCAACCTTGACCTCAAATTTGGTAAACATTATGTTTATCAAAACTATGCTTGAACTTAAATTTGAAGTAAGCAACCTAATTCAAGGACACTAGTTAAACATGTTTTTCCTGATAATCAACATTAAGATTTAAGCAAATATTAAAGCCAAGAAACATTTATAATTTCCTAAAATATCTATAATATTATATAAACATTATACATAACAATATATATATTCTTATGTATGATGTTTATATAATATTATAAATATTTTGGGAAATTATAAATGTTTCTTCGCTTTAATATTTGCTTGAATCTTAATGTTATCAGGAAAAACATGTTTAACTAGTGTCCTTGAATTAGGTTGCTTTGATCAATATGTTTTCTCAATTTGAAGGTCAAGGTTGATTTTTGTTTACAAGTAAAAATTCCATTAAAATGACACACATTCTAGAACATTCTGTCATGTGACCAATCTAGAACATTCTGTCATGTGACCAATCTTTATATATATCATGTTTGGTGGACATTTTTTCAGTTTTGACATTACCATCAGTCTTGTAAAGAGCTATTACAGTTGTGAAAATTCATTCCAAATTCTAAGAGAGGAATTATTTTAAATATTCATTGGATTATAATAGTGCTCATAAACTTTTGGATTTTGGATTTTTAATTGATGATTTTGGAATTTATGTGAACTTATATTCAGATATTTTGGAATACTTCATTTTGACATCAGCACATCAAGATTTCTAGTACATCAGGACTTTGGAGACCATTAACACATCATAACATTCAAGGACACAGCCGTGAATTCGGAACATTCTATATTTAGGACTTGTGATTAGAACAATCATTCTTATTGGATTATTAGGATTTCAAAACACATTACTGTAAGTGACTTTGTGATTTTTCATTTTAATTATCTAGTAATAAATTGCTTGTTGATTTTTACTTAATTTGTTGGTTTCACTTTCTTTCTGTTACATTTTTCTTAGACCATAGAGTCGTAACAATATATATATATATATATATATATATATATATATATATATATATATATATATATATATATATATATATATATATATATATTAGGTGTGTCTAGAAATAAAGTTAAAACTTTTCTATACATCTACGAGATTTTAGGTTTGCTTTCTGAAGTCGATATGCTGATAAAGATACTCCATACTGTTTTACATGAGATCAACACTGCATTAAAATACATACTGAGCCTTACTGAGAGAGAGAGAGAGATAGAGATCCGCCAGTACCCATAGGCTTCTAAAGGTTTATTTCGAGCGAAAAAGTATATGCTCTTTCGAATCCACGAGTGTACTCAAATAAAGTTTTCTGACTACGTGAATGCCAATGATGATATAAAAAAATGAAGAAGGTTTTTGAGTGCTGAGGTAATCGGAGTAAAGTGCCTTGTCAAGAGACACACCAGGGTAGTCAACACGGGCTGATCGGATGGTAGGATTCGAACCCGCACCCTTTCAGTCGCAAGTCCTGCACACTAACCACTGAGCCACCGCACTAGAAAACCAACGGATAACCAGACATACAGACCAACGGAGAGAGAGAGAGAGAGAGAGAAGGATAATTCACGTGATAAAAGATTGCCCGGGAATGAGAGGCGATGATACCCCAGCCTTCGCCATCTTTTTCAGTTACAAATTACAGGTTTGCAAGTCGATGATATAGATTTATTACATGCCCTTTTAACCTTACATGAACCAAATAAAACTTTAAAATAAATACTTGTTTGATCTGAGTTTCATTCATACTGTATAGTTGTAAATATTTAGAAAGCCTAAAAGAGGGAATATGCAACAAATACAAAACCGCATTAATTATTAGCTCCGAGTCGGTGGAAACAACACATTTGATATGGCGTATGAACAGGTCACGGTCCGACGGCCTGCACGTATCCTTAAGCCATATGATACTTATTCTCTTCTCTGACTAAAAACAAAATACGTGTGTAGTTTTGTTTATGTATTACATACCCGTTTATTCTTACATGGTTGATCTAGCGTTTGGTATGGATGTTCACTCAGTATTTTCTTATTGCACACCCAGACTAAAATTCTTGAGGTCTTTTCACTGACTTTCGAACATCCATAGTTTGGTGACCACCGAATCAACTCTTGTTAACTTGCAATTTGTTAGAATTTAATTACCACAGTATCCAATTAGGAAAGCATACAGCAGGTGATATGTACAATAATAAATGCAAAATCGCATTCGTGTTTTGTTGTTGAAAGAAGCATGAAATAATTAGTCACTTCTTAAAGGCCCTGGTAATTAAAACTTTGCTAAAGTTATATTAGGGTTTGACTCTATTTGGATTAATGAAATAGAATCTTAAGCTGTAAAGCAAAAAAAAAAAAAAAAAAAAGAAATTGTTAGTGTTATATATGACAGCGCTTACTCTATCCTAACCACTACATTATTGGCATTGAATCCCTTTTAACTTCTTGCGTTACTTACAGTGCGTCTTTCAGGATATTTATTTATTCTATCCGGGACAAGATTACATTATTAAGCAGGGGACAAAATAAGAGTATTACTCAAACAACACCTTTTTTCATGAACTGCGAGCAATGTATGTCATTTAACATAATGTTAACTTATCTTAGATACTGATCCAAACCATCACCAGGTAGACATAGCAAGTGTGTGTAATGATTATGCGGAAAGGAAAGGCTCCAACCTTTTCATACGAACCTGGTCATAGATATTTTAAATAGAAATCTCTCTCTCTCTCTCTCTCTCTCTCTCTCTCTATATATATATATATATATATATATATATATATATATATATATATATGCTTTTTTATACGTAATACTCTATGAAAGTTTCATCGCAGACGCATACAGCTAAAAAGTTGTTTACTTCTAGACTTCGATCTGCACTGAAATATAATATTTACACAAAGATCTTCACTGCAAAGTATGATATGTTCAAAACATGTTCTCTTAAATCATCGGTTAAAAAACCTAACGATTAATTTCATATCAAAGGTCTAACATCCCTTCGTATAAAATCTAACACAGGAAAATATTATGTACAAACGATACAATCTAATAGACAAATGGCATTTTATCTGAAATGATTAAATATTAAAGTTTGTGTTCGATTAGTTTTGTTTCAAATTAGTAGAACTTTTATCTGCGAATGCATATCCATACTAATAGCGCCATGGGGAAGGTGGATTTAAAATGTATCCAACAATTTTAAAAGCTAACCGATGTCATTTTCACAAGTACCTAGTAAATATCCTACTTTTTATTAACTTTGTGGTAAATGTCAACTCAAGTAATACAAAACAAGCTTTGAAACCAAATTACATAGTATAGAGTCAAGACTATAATTAAATTTTTATTTCAAATTTATTTTATGCGTACTGATAAGAGTTACTCCCTGTCTGTGGTGGAAATCTAAAAAGTCTCTTGTTTAAATTTTTATTTTACCTTCAGTTTTTCTCAGACAGCTACTACGTGTTTCTCAGACAGCTACTACGTGTTTTTCAGACAGCTACTGCGGGTTTTCGTAATTCCTTGAATAGGAACAATACTAAGAAGATAATTATAAAAAATACAGGCTTTACCATCCGGCATAAGTATCCAGTGTCATAAAGACAGAGAGGGAAAACACAGCAATTTGATCTAAATTAACCCACCTTAGATATAAAAAAATGTGATATATTGCCGTGTTCCACGTCAAAGTGAGTACAATGCATTATACTCCAAACAATTTACTTATTGCAATATTTATGGCACAAAAGTATAATGAATTCATTCAATTAATATATTTAATGCAATTAAATAACTAAAAAACTGGCCATTAACCCAACTTGTGGAGAGTCTACCACCTGATACTTAAAACAGCATGTGATAAAAGAAAGAAAACAGCTAATTAAGCGAAAAGAGGTTGAGAGTACGTTTTCTTTTAATATGCGTTTTAACACAAAATAAATAAAAGTCACATTAAACAGATATATTTCCATCTAGTTTCTCGGCAGATAAGTGTCTAAAAGCAATGTAGCGATGATTAGGCGATAGTTTATTTATTTGTATGGATTTAAGGATAGAAATAATACATCAATATGTATCATTTCCTTTATTGTTGTCTAAACACGTGTTTATGGTCCACCTTGTAATATATAGTGAAGAATCAGATTTCCCCGCATAGTCTATTACAATTGCATAACAATAGTTTTAAACATCAGAAACTGTCAGTTTGGTCCATTTTATAACTTGTGTGATTCACATTCTAAGTCTGAACATGCCTGTTAATCTTGCCATGCATCTAAGTGCAACTGGATTGGTTGGTGTTTAATAATATAAAGAGCCAAACAAGGCGATTGCATGACTTTTTTTGTACATTGATATATATTGAAATAAAGATTCTGTCCGGAGGATTTACAGAGAATTTATTTCTATATTTCAAAGACAACAACTGAATGGTGAAAGCGTGGATGATTACGGAAATGCAATACAGCGTCTGGCCCGCCAAACACATGGGGGCCAGAATGAAAATGACACACTGTTAATGGAACACGTTATTCAAGGACTGAGGCCAGGGCTAAGAAGATTTGTTATGATAAGTGATTAGAAATCCTTTGAACAGACATTCAGAATAGAAAAACGTGAGGAATATAATAAAAATCTTAATGGACCACAGTCGGTACAAACCTTGAATCATGATACTCGGAGCGATGACAACATTCAAACATTAACCGAAAGAATCGAGTTTTTGGCAAGTGAAGTTGTTTTTCTGAGAACTCAGCCTCCCCCATTTCGAAGTCGAAGAAGGGCATACACAAGAAACTTTAATGGACGGGGTTGTAGCACATATGCACCGAGGAATATAAGAACAACCGAGGGTATGCCTATTTGCAACTTTTGCCAGCTGGTAGAATACATCGAAAGATAGTGTTTTGAAAAGTAAAACAATACGCAACTTTTAAACTAAAACGGACCCTTTCAGAGAGGGTAAAGGGGAACCAGAAACTCGAGGAAATTCTGCAAGTGCAATATCTGGAATCATAACCAATGCCAATGATTATTACACCAATCAACCAGACACAACACTTCTGTAACGGCCAGGGGCAATAAAGGACTATTTATTACAGGGACACGTTTCTGTCAAAGAGCCAATTTATATCTTGATACGGGCGCTGAGGTGCCATTAGAATTTTGACAACTGCGGTCAAACAAATCATAAAGCCCCAAGTGAGAAATGTGGTTTCTGCAACAAGGCAATCTATGGACATTATCGGTGTTGTGTCATTCAACACCTGTGTCGGTAATGATGAGTCAATGAGTGCAATGTATGTTGCCAAAAATTTCCAGTATGACGCAATAATGAGAATGGATATTTTGCGACAAATTAACTTTGTGCTTGTTGTACCAGACAATTCAGTCTACTAGAACAATCGTTATGTGAAATTACCATCAAGTGAGGATAAAACAAAATCTAAGAAATCCTGGCGTGTGAACTTAATTAAAAGAGTTGAAATACCGGCCTGTTTAGAAATGCTACTCCAGGGAAAAATTGACAGTGAGACATGTGGGAAGTTAGAATTGATTGAACCAAAAACAAGGCTTTATAGATAGATACAGCGTAGTGCCAGCCAGAGTTCTAAGGTCAAGGCAAATGTGACTCTAAGACTATTAAATCCAAGTCCGAAACCCGTGACTCTCTATAAGAGTTCGACAATAGGATTCATTATAACAGTATGCAAATCAGTATTGCATAAAAGATCAGTAAAATCAGTAACAGTATGCATAAATGTTCCGTCAATTGAAAATAATCAATCAGTTACATATAAGTGTTTACATGTGAAAAAAAAAAATTAATTAATATTAATCAAGCACAAACGATACAGGATCTGAGGGGAAGGCCCCCGGGTTAATACACAGTTTGATTCGATTTGAGTGTACACTTTGTTTTATTTGTTTATTATCACAACTCTCAATCTGATAGTTCACTGGTGATGTTTTGGCAATTATTCTATGTTGGTCACTCCACAGGTGTAACAATTTTGTAGAGAGGCATGGATTACTGGCTGGTGAATATACCCAACATGTGTCGCCTACATTGAATTCAGACTCTTTAGCATTTTGGTCCCTTGAAAGTTTCTGGGGTTTTTTGAGCTAATTCGATATTTTGTTTGACACGAGCTAATGTTTCTTTGAATTTTGTTAGGGCATCTGTTTTGTAATTATCTGTCTCTGAACATGTTTGTGTCGAGTCCGACTATGCTACGTCGATAGGCAGACAAGCGTCCCGACCATACATCATGACGAAAGGTGTTTCTTGTATTGATTCCTGAATGCTACTGCTAGAGGCAAACAAGACATAAGGAATGAACTGGTCCTAGTCTCTCTGGTGGTCTGACACGAACATAGGCAGCATATTGATCAATGTGGCGTTTAATCTCTCAGATAGGCCATCTCTTTCACGGTGCTAAGCTGTGGTAAACACCTTTTTCTATTTACTAATGCAATATATCATTCAATAGTCGACCAGTAAAACGTTTACCACGGTCTGATAGAAGTCACCGGCTCGCCCAATGGCGACACATACTATGTTCAGCAAAAAATCTCGCGGTTGTGTTTGCATCAGCATTTTTCACGGCAAATGCTACTGTATACTTCGTCAGATAGTCTGTAAAAACAACAATATATCTGTTACCCTGATCACTTGGTGTTAACAGGACTAAAACGTCAACGGCGACACGGTCGAAAGGTCCATCTAAGGGTACTGGGAGTAATGGTGCTGGCTTTATGTCCTTGGCGGTTTTCTTGCTTACTCAGTCTACAGGGGATCTGACCCAAAAGTATATGTCCTTAAACATACCAAACTAGTAGAACCTGTCTTGCACCTTTTGGTATGTTTTAACGAATCCAAAGATGTTCAGCAGTTACGTAATCATAAGACCAGTGCATTACTTCGTCAATTAATGAGCGCGGTATCACTAACTGTTTTCTTACATGCGTCAGCCTTTCGTTTCACCACATTTGATATAACACACCGTTTATCAGTTCATAATCGGCAGGCATAGCAGCCACCTTTCGGGCATTTGTTGTATTCTCGGGTAAGGTATTATCACGCAAGAAACTCATAATGTGTTTTAAATTTGGATCTTTCTTCTGTTGTTCACGCACTCTTTCTCGCTGCAGGCCTGATTTAATGTACTGTAATTTGTTCATTTTGTACCTCGCAGTCTTTCTCGTCTCCATTCAAATCGACACCTTCGTCATTATCTGCAAGACTATGCCCATATGTATTTCCATGAGATTTTCCTTCCCTGTACTCAACTGTCATGATATATTCCTGTAAGGAAAGGGACCATCCGGCTAGCCTACCACTCGTATTTTTCATTCTCATAAGCCATTGAAATGGATAGTGATCTGTAACTACCGTGAATTTGTGACCAAACAGATATTGTCTGAAAGTTTATATAGAAATTTGTATAAATAAAAAGAAAAAAAAAACACGAGGTACATTAACATGTACATTGACTGAGTACAGACATTGTTTTAAATTGGGGAAGGTGTGTCACGGTGCCCCACACCCAAGCTAATTATGAAGCTAATGGTGGTCATGGTGCCCCAGACCCAAGCTAATTATGAAGCTAATGGGGGCATGGGCTGAGATAAAAAGGCAGGGTCACAAAGACTGGGGGCAGTAGAGTTTGAGATATAGAAGGGTTAAGATCGGGTTGGATGTAGAAGATAAATGTGTATTCGTTCATTGGTAGATGTATAGATGTGGAATAGCAAATAAAGGAATAAGTAGAATATACTCGTTGAGTTACTGATAGCACGGGGAATAACATAAGTGAACAATAAAGCCGACATGACAGTATTATTCCACGGAATTTGTAATCATTAAGTAATGTGTCATGATACAATATGAAAGTTTAACTTGAAGAACTTCTCTAATACTAAGGTATTTCAAACATTTATGCAGTTGTTGAAATAGAAGAAGAACGAACTAGAGATACAAGGAAATAAGTATTAATTATAACCTAATTATAACTCGCGTGAAATACCCTGGGTCAATGAGGTCTATGCCAGATCTAAAAACTCGTAATTCTAGATTGGATCCGTTCATATTTGAGAAAAAATGTATTTTCGCATATAAAAACCTTCCTCGACGTGACAGTCAAATCTATTTATACACACATACATGTTGTGCTATTTGAATACAATGGCCCCCGCTAACATGAACTGTTAATTACGAATTTCTGACTGTAGCGGAGAACTCCAGATGTTTGATCATAAAAACATGCATTCGTTTAAAAATGTTTAAATCAATATATTTTTTATAATGTACGATTCTTTTGGATCCCAAATCTTTCGTTATAGGCAGATGAGTAATATACAAAAACTACTACAAAATTCCCTCATTTTAAGGTCCTTCATTATAACACGGTTCCTGTTATAAGGTGAGTATGTAGCATGGACTTCATTATAAAGCGACATACTCTCTGGCTCTCACGGACATCGTTATAATGAGGGTTTGGTTTTGGTTGGTTGTTTTACAGCACGGCAACACAAGTAGGTTACTTAGTGCCAAAGGCAATTGGAATAAAGTGCCTTGCCTAAGGACACACCACAGCAACCGACCCGGGCTGATCCAATGGTAGGTTTCGAACCCGCACCCTTTCGGTCGCGAGTCTAGCACGCTAACCAATGAGCTACCGCAGTTCCTTTATATAATGATAAATAATGATAAACTTTCCAAGTGATCTTTTGAAGAATTAATCATAGTCAGCTCACTTCTCACACACTAAGTGTGGTACTGGCTCTAACCAAGCATTCATATTAGATAGGGCACAGTGGCCTGTATTGAGAGTGCATACTGTCATTATATGGTTTTGCTTTTAGTATTCATCTATATTTTAATATTAAACAACGGTAAATCACCGGCAATCGACTACTAACCATATACTAGATTTGTTCTTTTCTAAAATTGTAATCGAGCTAATTCTTTGTTCTGTCAATGTAGTTTCCTCATCTTAAGGACCAGTTAACAGCAAGAATGCGCAAAATCTCTTCTCAAACTCGTTACACAGAATTCAACGGATCTGAATAATTGATGTACATTAAATACTATGTTCAAATTATGTCGGTCAGTCATCCTATATAAACGAATACATTATATATAAGAGTATATGAAATCATTCAGTTTTTTTTTTCCTTTCACATATGAAGGTAATTATACGAAACAAGGGCTAATTTCAAAATGTAAATTGCCAAAAAACTTTATTTTAGCATTTATTAGGATAGCCATCAACTGGAGCAGCAGCAAGGATTTCTTGGCTTTATTTATTTATCTTATTGGCAAGTATTAATGTAGCAGGTTTTTGTTTTTATAATTCTACTTATATCAATGATGTTTTTGTAATTTTACAGAGAAGACCTCTGAGAATATGGTCTTTAAGGACAATTTAGAGAACATATGTTCGAGATACCGAACTTACCTGGTTTAAGATGAGGAGTGGAAATTGATATCTGTCCACCACTTATGATTTCTGCAGGTATACGAAGATCAAAACAACTGAAATATAAAACAAAATAAGAACATAACTTATTGAAATGAATTTGTCTAAATATGAATATCCATTAAAATGTTAATGCTTACAGTATCTGAATTAGGAAAGTTCCTCATGGTATATGTCAGTATAAATGTAAACGACAGTAGATATTACAATTTGGTTTGTACCAAAACAGGTTTCACTGACAGACATCATTCACCAATATTTTCGATAATATTAATTATTGATTTTATGGGAACAGATTTACTAGAAATCTATGGGTCATCTGACGAAAGTAATGCATCTACAGTCCTATTAAAAACTATTGCACTTCATGTGCGGGCCATCTTATTTATGTACCTTGTTTGTGTATATACACAACCTTATTTAAATGACGTTAAGTGTGTTTGTTTGGTTTCTGTTTCTATTTTAGACGTATTTCTTTCATACATTGTATTGTACTAGGTCAAATGGTACGAATGTTGGATATTTTTGTCGACTGTTTCGCCAAGTATTTCCTTTAAATTATCATATCCTTTGCTTGGAATTAATACACCGTTTCGTACTTTTGTAAATTAAGCGGTAAACATCTTTGATGGCCCATTGTTTGCCAAAATATATTCATAATTTACCCACATATGTCTAATATGAGCTTTCTTGAGAGAATGCGTTTGAACTTGGAGTACCTCAGTTACAACACATTTTTTCTAGTACTGATTTATTCGGTTTCGTGTGTACTACAAAACTAAAATTTACAGACTCAACGAAAATATTAATCATTAAGTCCATTTGCGGTAGAGGTTTATCGTTAAATTTGAGTACCAGTAAAAAAAATACATTTTTGGAAAAAACATCAGATTTAATACCCTCAAAAATAATAGCATTTACAGTATATCCTGATGCCATTTTTAATGAAATTCCCAATGGCATTATCCACTCATTTTGTCATTTCAAAACATACTAATGAATCTATGAAAAAACGAGAAGGACATATTTTTTTCCAATCATGAATGTTGTAGCCGTTTTACCTTCCATCTACTTTTCCTAATCCTAATCCTAAACTTTCAAACAAATCTTTCAAGTTTACTACTAGCTTTCTCTGAAGTTAAGATTAACCTTACAAATATTTTCTAATAAAACAACCTAAGAAAAAAGCAGATAAATGCATTCTTCCCCGGCAGTTCCGGTCAGTCAGTGAGATTGTTATCTCCTCGTATTGCTTAAATATCTTTATATCAAGACAGCTATTGGTGTCAGGATAGAAGCAAAGCAATTCGAAAACTTCGGCTACTCGTAAGAAAATATCCCCTACTGACATCAATTTATTATCTGGATGGATTGGTCATATATTTAATTTTCGTGGGTCTAAGATTTGCTAATAATATTATACATGAGATAGTGTGCACACGATGCGTCACGGAAAATAGGTATAACTCCAGTGCCCTTCATTTGGATTACGAGCTGAATGCAATGAGGGGATAAGGGATTGGGTGGGCGAAAGGTTAAGTTATGTCCACTCCCGGTGGTACTCTTTCTTTACGTGACGTTGCGGTAGAATTTTCAACTATTTGAATTTCACAACCCAAGTCACACTGACAAATTTAGTGCTTTCGAAACGACGTTGGTCTCCTTGCCATTTTAACATTTCTGACCTTACAGAGAAAGCAGTGTATTTAGGATCAGAATTCTATGATCGCCTACAGCTTTATTCGTTGAGTACAATTTACGTCGCAAGATTTGTTGACATTAATTTGCTGCACAGTTTTGCTTTGATTCACCGAAGTAGTTGTAAGCCAACCTTCATAGCAGTGTTTAAAATTAGAGATCCAGATCCGATAATTTGCTATTATTTATCTTATATTTTCTATACCCTGACCTAGCTACCTCTGCTTGTTTTCATAATTCGTATTCTATTTGTTTCTTCTGTTCTGCATAATTTCACATCTACTCTATTTCTTACATGTTCCACTGTCTTTCCCCAAACAGCGTTATTCAGTAGTTTATATATACATTCGATTCAGAATCACTACCTTGTTATTTTGCTTCACTTCTTAGTTTTATATTATTATTAATATATGATTTCATCCATGGTTTTTGTTTGAATTTCGTTATTCTATGAACTTTTATGATTGTTAGTCCAAGCTGGACATATAAAATTAATATTCTATAATGCAGAACATATTTTTCAACTTCAAAAAAGTGTCCTGTAAGGTTATCGTCAGCAGTATTTAATATTTCATCAGTGTTTATTTTTTTTGGATCAATCCATTTGAATCCATTATATAGAAGAGGTTGTGTCGTGGACCAGAAATATTATGCATTTGCACTAAGGAATAAAATATATGAAGAGGGTTTTGTTTTATCATAATCTGGCATATATGTATTATTTGCTTTTGCATATCTTTTTCTTCAAAATATTCATTAGTAATATGTTTAAGACTTGATCCTCTAGCATATTTCAATAAACAGTCAAATGGTAATGATGCACTGCTTATATAATAACAGGGATTTATTTTACATTCTTTCATCAAAACTTCTCTAAAATGCTGGAACATATCAACAAGAATTAATACATCACTTTTTAAAAATAAGTAATGATAATCTCCTAATCGTTGCAACCATATTTACTATGAGCATTCTTATCATCATATACGTTTTCATTTCTTAGGGTTAAATTTTAAAAAATTGTGAAAGTTGTTTTCTTTACATTTTTTCAAAGCTGCGTATATATTCATTTGGGTAAATACCATCTTTCGTAATAAAAAAATCATTATTGTCTTTATTTCAAAAATTTTAGTTATATTAAAATCATCATCTTTCATATAATTACTTATATTGTCAAGTACACCGATACTAAACTGCATACTATCAATGAATTTAAGCTGTCCAATAGAAAAAGTCATATATTGTTCCATATTCTTAGCAATGTATTTTATTCTTTTATTTTGAAGCTTTTGCAATTTCGTTCATGATAATATGTCCATCATACCTAAGTAAATTAAATAACAGGAATTCTTGTCTTATATGGAATAATTTAAAATTGTAAATGACATTTGTTGTGTGCTGCCCCACGATAAGCCCCATTTATATGACAATGACGTCTTACTCCCTCATTATTTAATTCTTTTTCACATATATTGCAATGTGCTTCAGATTGATATTATTTTGTATCCTCTTCATGTATTGTTATTTTAGCTGGTACTTTGAAAAACATATTGATAGTTTATGTTACCTCTATATTTGTATGCCCATTCCTTCTCCATCACTTCGTACAAATATATAACAAAAGAGAACATGTTATACGTTTTGCAATTATTCTTGTTTTATTACCTGCATTTTTTTCCCCTTTTTTAAGAGATTCGAAATCAGCATGTGTTACAAGTGGAGCAGGCATCTTGTTTTTATAATTTTTAAAATGATGTAATTTATGTTCTTCATCAGGACATACCACGTCTTGACCTGCTTCATTAATTCTTGTACAAGTTTGAATGCGAGTATATAATAAATATCTAATAAATGTTTTCTACCAAACAAATTTATGCAAGAAAGACAGGCATGTTTATGTTCCTTTAATGAATATTTATGTAATAATTTGGAAATATATTATTTAATCACACATAGTGGTAGTTTGATTCTTCTTTAATTACTTCTGATATTAATAATAAATTAATCATCTGTACAATTTTATTTTCATATTTACTTATATATAATCGATATAAACCATTATCATATCATAAATTGATAAGACGTAAAATGTTTAATTTTTTAAAATATCCTTAATCATTACTGAACCATCAATTTTATCGAATTTAAGGGTTTTTAATAAACCATTCTTTATATTTCGTTGATTTGCTCTCACGTTGTTTTCTGCGGGTGCAATGCAGATAAAATAGCCCATTCAAAATAATAATTATAGTTATTTATTACATTTATTAATTATTTTTTTTTTTTTAATTTTTTTTAAATTTTTTTTTAACTCTGATGGTATATATGATGATCCGCGGAATGGTTTATATTTTAATACATTTAGATTTCAATATACTCAAACAGTACAGTTAGAACCTGTACTCAAACAGTACAGTTAGAACCTTGTTCACAATACTCAGTAACTAGTGACGCGGGCGGCGGAAAAAAAACCTCACCAGTTACGACACAGTCACTTTGCGCGGGAGACCATGCCGCGTATCGGAGTGCGGAAGTACCCAGATATCCCCCCAAGCCCACGCGCGAGGAGCTCAGCGACCTGTTCCACAACGCACCGCGCCAGCAGGCGCTTGAGGACCTCTTCCTTGAGGCAGCATTAGCCTACGAGGCGGCAGTCCGAGGGGCTATAAAGCGAAGAGACGCCTAGCTGCAGTTATACCATGATATGCGGCCAAATGGCGAGCGGGCCATGCGTCGGCGCCGAAAACGTTGCATACCGCTTGCAAGGCAAATGGACATTCCTGCAGGGTTGAGACAGAACAGCGACCGACCTGCCAGTCGACCCATTGGCAGCTTCTTTTCCGGCTGCAAACCAGATGAATCCAAATTGCTGTGTCCCTACTACTAATGGCCAGCTCCAACCGACCATCAGACCGGCCCTGCACGCCTGTGCAAGCCAGACGAGCCGCTTTTTTGGCATCGCTTATAACCACAGTCACATGCGCCGCAAGGGCAGCCCGGCATATCTTGTTTCTAAGCGTCGTATAGTTATTCATCTCGTCCAAAATAAGCATAAACTCATTGTCAGACAGGGAGGCATCCCAGAGGGCCCGTGAGACCAGATCGGCGGTATAATTCAGTTTTATCTGCACGCTCACGCTGGATATCCCCACGCATATGGCCAGGGTGCTTGTAGTCGCTGTCATTCCATCTACGAAGTTAACAGCGCGACCATACTTTTTGCAGAGAGACTTGAGCTGAGCCTAGATGTCGCCTATCTTTTTTAAGATGATTGTTGTGTGGGCTATCTTCAGAGGTAACCACTATTGACGTTAGAGGCATTGCAATGTGACACAAGGCGCATGCTTTTAAATCATCTATGGTGTTGACTCGATAAGTAGCATGGCATAAACGTGGTCCTTGCCTCTTACAGCTGCTTGCACCATGCGGATAAAGTTGACGTAGCCGGGGGCAGACATATAAAAAGCCTATTGTCTACAAACTTTACCTTCTTGAATGCCAGTGAGGTCGTAGTTTTAGCCTGAACGTGTGGATCCAAGATCTCATCGCAAGGGAAACGTCAAACTCGCTGACAGGCTCTGTAATCTTATCAGTCTCCTCCGTTAGCGCAAAGACATCAATCGACGTTAGCAAGACGGCAAAGTTAGGCCTTTGTAGCTGCGTCTTGTGGCGCCAGAGGGTCCTCCACGCCCACAATCTTGATCGCATTCATGTTTAAGGGATCTTCCATTGTATCGACCGTCTTAGCCACCCTGGTACGGATCCCCTCGATAATGAAGGTTCGAAGTGTCCCAGCATCACCCACATGCCGTTCTAAGGCTTCATCAACGTAGGTTTGTTTTGTTGCATCAGCGTATGTCGTGATTGTTGTAGCCACGTAGGCATTGGTGGTAGCGTCTTGATCGTCCACAGGGTTGCCCATGTCAACAACCCGGAACAAAATCAGGTCCAGGTTGCCAGTCATAACATTGACCCTCCTGGTGATGCGCCGCCGTAGGTCATGTTCGACGGCATTTATGGCCGCATGTGTGATCGTCAGTATCAGGAAACGCATTTTCCCCCGCGGTCCCCATAAACTGTTCAGGCGTGCAGGTAGTCCCATCTCGAGATATCAACCACCCTATCCTTATGATGTATATGCATCCAAAAGAGATGCAGGTTTTTCTCACCCAGCCCGGTGAGGTATTTTACCCCCGCGGAGTGGTAGACTCTGTTGAGCGGCTTTGGCATGGTGGCATGTATGTCCAGCCCCTCTTTTAATTCAAGGTAGCTCTATGTAGGTCACCCTAACGTTTAGCGTCTAGCCGTTGGGATTAGAAGCATAAAAAGTAAACAGCTAAGGGCCCAGAGTATAAATAAACATACCCGATCATATGGCTGCAAAGGCTGGAGTGAACACAGACATCCATTCCACAGGATTCGGCTCGACCATCACGTATAAACTATGGATTTTACCATTTTCACGTTAGTTTGAAAGGTCACCATCTTTATATTAATATTTAAGGTAGGCGGCAGGTTGCCTGTAGTCACTTTAAAGACCGCATCAGAGCCAGTAAGAGGGGCCCCCAGGTTTGTAATTGTATAGCCACCCGTCCAGAGATTCTCCGTCGTGTGGCCCGTGGACTACATAGGTCCCAGCCGTCACCGCTGCTAGATAACCAGGCCCAGTCAGAGACATATTTATCAAGGATGCTTTTCTTCTATTCCAAGCACAACCGAAAAGTTCAACAGGTTGAGCTATACGTCTAAGACGCTAACCTCTAACTCCTCTAAGACTACTCTCGTGAAGCTTGTACCAGCTGCGGCGCGGTTAAGACACGGTGGGTGTCTAGGCGCACGTTTTGCTCCCCACTGCAACGATCTCCAATAGCGTGCTGGGTTCAGAATCTACCAGATTGCCGGCGTTCTCCCGGCGTTGCCCTGATGGACCCGTACGTCCATAAAGAATGATCAGTCCCAAACAGAGACAAGAAAGCAAGCTAAAGTTACAAGGACGTTGCGACACCGTCCGCAATAAAACGATTACTTCCAAGAGCAGCAGACACATTATACCAGCCAGGAAGTACATGATTTCCCGCAGAGACCAACCTGGATGCTGGGTCCCGTGGCTAGGACCGTTTTGAACGCAACCGCTCCAACTAGAGGATACGTCAGTACAACATTCATTGCCAACAACTATGTTGCCACAGGAGCTTCGTTTTAATAGCAACACAATGTACGACGCGGGGGTAGAACTGCACTAGAGCAACGCCAAGCGGGGGCGCATCAGCAACCTTCGTCTCGTCAATTTCCTCAAATTTGCCCCCCCCCCCCTGCAGCAACGCCAAGCGGGGGCGCATCAGCAAAGTCCAACCTGGGTGCTGGGTCCCGTGGCTAGGACCGTTTTGAACGCAACCCCTCCAACTAGAGGATTAGTCAGTACAACATTCATTGCCAACAACTATGTTTCCACAGGAGCTTCGTTTTAATAGCAACAGAATGTACGACGCGGGGGTAGCCCTGCACTACAGCGACGCCAAGCGGGGGCGCATCAGCAACCTTCATCTCGTCAATTTCCTCAAATTTGCCCCCCCCCCTGCCTGCAATCTTGTTTTCCAGCAGCTCTCGCTCTTCTACATTTTGAGCCCCCACAATGAACTTTTTTAGCTCATCTACACCATCCTGGACCGACAGCTTTTCTGCTATCAAATCCCTCCCTTTTTTCTCTGCCTGGACACGTTAAGGTCAAGATGCTCGCGTATCGGCAAAAGGGAGGGCTCCTGGAATGTCCGACTGCATTTTATTTCCAGGCTTTTAACAATCGTTCGGCGTAATGACCGAACAGCTGGTGAGTTAGTGTAGGAATAGAAGGCCTTACCATGCTTAATTATACCCGAGTTTATCGGATTGGGCACGCGATTTCCGATAAACACGTGTTCTAGATAAATGTTTTCCTTATAGAGCATTAGTTATCATTTTGAATGTTACAGTCAACATTACGGGGAACCATCGTTTTAGTAACCTGGTCGGCTTGATGGAAAAATGTATCTACACGTCTACTGCATTCTTCGTTCGACATAATATTCATTGGGTCAGCCATCTGGATAGCATCCAATCACCGCTCCACGTCAGCCGTGCTATCGCGAGGCTCAACCGGGTCTGTGATCGGCTCGCTGCCCTTTTGCTCAAAGTCGTCACCTCCTTCAGCCATGTTTGTGTGGTCTCGTTTAGAGAGGGGTGCTTCGCTCTTCTTGGAGAGAAGGCTCGGTTTTCAATAGCAAAACGGCATGCCTCAATATGATAACTAGCTAGACCCATTCCGAGCCCTCAGACGACACCTGGGGGTGAAGGCAACCCGGAGAATGATGGTGGTCACCAAGAATCTCAGAACGTCGCTAGTTGTGCGGTCCCCGAAGGGTTGGACAACGTTATCATCCCTGGCAGCGCCAGGCTTGCGTTTACGATGGCCATGTCGGGCGGGAACCACGGTGCCATACGCCAATCGCTCCGTCGTGAAAAATCTCGGCCGGACGATAGCCAAAAGTTTCGCCATCAAAATGGAGGGTGTGGAGGTAGTCTCATTGGACGACGCCTATATCTGGGGCGTCTTCAAGGAAGTGTTGCTCACATAAAATGACCTGTCCAATTGCACCTACTAAGGGATCCTGGTTGACAATTGCGCAAGGATCCGAATGGCCGCAGGCAATGCCCTCAAAGCCACCCAGCCCGACGCCTCCATCGCTGCAGCCTACAAAAACCGGTTTTACATCCCGCTCGACTTTGAACTGCTTAATTACCACATGCATTTCTACCAGGCCGTCCTCTCCGACTGCCTGACCTTCGAGATCATCTCTAATAGCTACAGCACGGTCAGCCAGAGCAACAACACGGGAGTCATCTACGCCATCAGTGGTCTCTTTCTACAGTTTGACACGGTAACCAACCAAGAGCTCACCCGAATGGGTAGAAACCAGTACATGGGCCGGGTCGCCTTCTTCTACACCAGCGTGCTGCGGCACCGCATGATGGTGGCCAACAAAAGAGACATAGTGTGGAACGTTAATCTCAACACACCCGCCAAAAACATGAAGGCCATCGTTCTGCTCTTCGAGGATGCCGCCACCAGCGCTGTTTTTGCAAGGTACACGGAGTGCTGCTACAACCCTTTGATCGATAAGGTATCGGACGTCGTCGAGGGCGTGCTCAACCAGTTCTTTGCATAGGGCTAGATTCGCTACCAGCAGTGGGAGGAGGCTGCCAGGGTATGGTCGCGGGTGAGCCTAAAGAAGTTTGAGCTGCCATCATCGGAGGATGGGACCTTCTACTAGAGCAGGTTCCCCCAGGTTTTCGACATGATGTCCACGGAATACCACTCGCTCATCGGGTGTGGTCGGAGTGGCTGATCAGGAAAATTTGTGCTTTGATCTGTCTGATGCCTCTTGGGTCTCCTTGATCAATAAAGAAAGTGCTGCCGTTCTGAGATTTCCGCTGCTCACGCTTCTGCACTGCCTCTGCAGTTTTCCTCCGTTCAAAGTCTGTATCTCTAATATGGATGAGACTCCGCCATGTGGAGCGATCCTGTGTGAGATATTCCCAAGACTCAGGATCAATGTTGAAGTGTTTCAAGGATGATTTGGAGGAATATTTTATGCGTTCCTTCTGAGATCGCTTTCCCTCCTACATAGAAGATCTTCTTTGGTAGTCGAACTTCTGACATCCTGGTGACGTGGCCTGCCCATCTCAACTGTGATTTCATCAGCAGAATGTTGATGCTTGAAATGTATGTGCGTGTGAGAAACTCAATGTCATTGACCCTGTTCTGCCATCTTATCCTCATCATTTTGCTCATGCAGCCCATGTGAAAATGGTTCAGCTTATTGTCATGGCGTCTGTACGTCGTCCAGGTTTCGCAAGTATACAGCAGGGTCGGCCACACAATGGTTTTGTAGACCTTAAGTATTGTTTGTAGACTGATGCCACTGCTCTCCCACATATTTGCGCGTAGTCTGCACAAGGCCACACTTGCTTTATCAATTCTGTTGTTGGTTTCATTATCGATGTGGACTGCACGTGACAGTGTGCTGCCGAGATAGGTGAACTTGACCACTGCCACGTGGGTTTGGCCATTTACGTTTATGGTAGGCTCTAGTAAGGCTTTCCTGGTTCAGGTTGGTGCATCACCTCTGTCTTCTTGATACTGATTGTGAGAGAGAAATTGACACAAGATGAAGAGAAATGGTCCTTACTGTGTTGCATGTCAGACTCAGATTTGACATTTACGGAACAGTCGTCAGCAAACAGGAGATCACGAACGGTCATTTCCTGTAACTTCGACTTCGCCTGTAGTCTCCACAGATTGAAGAGCTTGTCGTCAGTCCGGTATCTGATGTCGATCCCGGTGTCATAGTTACGGAAGGCATCAGTAACCATGGCATAAAACATCATACTGAAGAGGGTTGTGGCCAACACACAGCCTTGCTTGACTTCACTGGTGACTGGGAATGGTTCAGATGACTCACCGTCATCCACAACACGTGCGAGCATACCATCATGGAATTGACGAACCATCACGATGTATTTCTCTGGGCAAGCAATATTTGCCATGATCTTCCAAAGTTCTCCACGGTTGACTGTGTCAAAGGTTTTTGTCAGGTCGATGAATGTCACGTACAGGTTGGAGCTATGTTCCTGACATTTCTGCTGGAGTTGAAGAACTGCAAACACCATGTATGTGGTCCCTCGTCCTTTCCTGAAGCCACACTAACTCTCTGGCAGGAGCCCTTGATCGATGTGATATATAAGACGATTCAACAAAATTCTGGCAAAGGTGTTTTGGATGTAGTTGAGTACACAGAGTCTCTGAAGGATGCCCAGTTTTCGTCGACACTGTCTTTTTTGTGTATAAATTGTATCCAGTTGGCTGCACAGTTCTTCGACAAAAGCCTGTTTCACATTCTCTTTTCTCAATTTGGCAACATTAAGCTTTTGTGGCACTTGTTTGCTTTGTTGTCGTCAGCTAGGTTGAATCCGGATACCGAGCTTGGAGATTATGAGCCTGCGATTAGTCCAGTACTTCTTACTGCCTTTGTCACTCGGACACCCTGCCTGTCTCTTCTCCTGACGATGACGTAGTCAGTATGATGCCAGTGCTTGGAACGTGGGTGCATCCAAGACGTCTTGTTGCGGTTTGGCAGGAGGAATACTGTGCTGATGATTAGGAGGTCATGTTCAGCGCATTTTATCAGTAGGAGGAGTCCCTTGTTGTTGCGTTTGCCAAATCCAGTTTTGCCAATGACACCTGGCCATGTCTGGTGATCTGTGCCAACTCTAGCATTTAAGTCACCAAGGATGATGAGCTTGTCTGTCTGTTGTACTTCTGCAATAAGAGACTCGTGTCTTCATAAAATGTGTCCTTGATCTCATCTGGGTTGGTCATGGTGGGTGCATAGGCCCTTATGATAGTTGCATGTCTTTTTCGTGACAGTGGGAGTCTCATTTGCATTAGTCTGTCATCCACGCCCTTTGGGAGATTTGTGAGATTCCTAACTAGCTGTTATTTGATGGCAAACCCAACACTAGCTTGTTTGCTTGACAACACTAACACACTACCTTAAGAGCATTTAAACTCACTTAAAACTAATGCAGTAGTTAACATCAAATAAACAGAAAATGTCGCACATGGTAGACTGGTATCTGTCAGACTCGAAATGTAAAATATCTAACTATACATTTCAGATTATAGTTGGCATTCGAATTGTCTCTAAGCTCTTGAAGGATACGGAGAGCTTGCAAGAGTACAAAGGTACCTAGGGCAACCTATTACAAAAGAGATGACAGTGTTTGACATTGTCTTTTCAAGTATAAAAACAGTTACACATTCATAAAAGAAAAGACCTGTTGTTGTGTCATATGTTTCAGCTCAATCAAATAAAGGTATAACATCGCAAATACATAAAACGATGAAGCGCACAGATATTAATGAAAACGAGCAACGCTAAGGAACAACCGAAAGGCAATAACAAAAGGTGGTACTTTCAATCCTAACATACTGCAACAAGGATTTGATTTAGCACACTGCAATCCGTTATTGCAAGACAAATATGTTGATCAAATTTTAAGTTATATGGAAAACATGGTTATTACTGACAGATGAATGGCTGAGTTAAGCAAGTCTGCGAGAGAAAATAGCTTGTTAAGCAGTCGTACAGAAAAGCAAGCTTAGAATTGAACACATTAAAACTAATACTTGAACACAGTTAAAAACGTATTCATTGACGGCATACGAAGCATCGTTCTATAAGCATCCGTAGAGAAATCTTATACGATGCATGGACAAAAAATTGATGACCATGAAACACCAGAGGACCAACTAAAACTCACTAAACAACAACTCGGACACATCATGTCATTTTAAATAGGTCAGTGTACCCTCAATCCACCTGAAAATTCTATTGAGCCAACTAATGAGAGGCATCATAAGCGATTATTAAAAGTATATAAAAGCAAAAAGATCGCTGCTAGATAAGTTAATTGTCGGTATTTCAAAATGATTATATCCTTTGCTATATATATGAACAACAGGGAGTAAATAGCAATGTACGGTTCAATAATTTATAACAAAGTAACAGGCATTGTTTTTAAAAGAAATCATGCTAAGTACGGAATTTGTTATGTTTTATATTGTACAACATTGATAGCTTTAACATAACAATTTAAAAGCTATAACAGCTACTTTTGGACATTAAACAACTCACTATTTATTTTGTTATTTTTTTATTATTTGTTATTTTTGTTATTTTTTGTGTTATTTTTTGTTTTAGAATGCAGCACTCGATACTGCCTTACTTGTATCTTATAGTATGTTAATGTTCAGCGGTTTGGAATTTAAAATAAGGCCACCATTTAAACTAACTTGTGTTGAGTTGATGACTTTTTAATCAGTTCAGGTTTATTGCCATTTGCATCTTCAAGGTTAAACCTAAGGATCAAACCTCATATGTCTGTCTATCATTGCCGTTCGTATTTGTTCATTCGCAGTTCCTCGGTCAATCCTACTGTCAATCCAATCGTGGAAATAACTGAGGTGGTCAAAATAAATTGCGGTTTCTTTTTTAGAGAAGTAATTGCCGGCGAGAAAAATGTATGATTTTTCTGTAAATGGCTATGATGACATATATCCGAGACATAGTTTGGTCTCTCAGAAATAGCAGAGGTGGTTTGAATGGTTTGTTGCCTGATTGAATATGTTTCTTAGTTGAACTTATGAATGCGCGACGGTTCTTGCGCTACAAAGCGAAATATGGGTATGAGTGTATCACTATGGCAGCTAATATTTCAGATATGAATTTAAAATGAATTTGTGATTTAAAATGTTTAATCTTGGAAGAAAGTTGTACAGTTCTGTAACATGCATAATTTTTTTTATCATGTCTTATTATAGAACTGTTAAAAATTAAATGTTTCGGAACAGCACATTTTTCACATTTTTTGATCCACTTATTATTTTAATATTTCTTTTAAATGTATGCAACCACTAATTACTATATTGCCTTGTGTAGTGTTATAAATTATCAGCAGACGTGATGTAATACTGAGGTATACATTAAGATTTTCAAGCATTATCAGTCGTTCATCCCAAATGAAATAGTTGAGATATGAACTCTGTACATAAACCTTTTAGCACACCCAGAGCGAGAGATTTTATTTACTATTATTCAAAAATGGGAACCATGGATTTGGGAGAATCTTTTTAATTTCTTCTCTTTTATACAAAATTATAAGAAATATTGTGATACGATTTTTTTCTCTGTATGTCCGTCATTTACATATCCTTCTGTTTGTCCGTTAAATCTTTTTTTTATACATCTAAAGAGAGGCATGTGAAAAGATGAGAGAATGCTGTGAAAACTGCCTCCATACTGAAATATAATAATCTGGAAGATTTTCAAAATATTTTAACAAAAACGTGCCTGGCTACAATTTGCAAGTGAAATTGTTGCTAGGTCCTTATGTGTGGTTGCGGAAGCGAGGGGGAGGGGAGGGTAACTAAAAGGAGAAGTGGGGGAAAGGCGGCAAATGACCGAATTTTGCCAATCCACCCATATTGTGTTAAAAATGAGGTGGAAATATCAGATAAAGATCTAAACAATTTCCGGGTGTATAGGTAATCTAGGTTAACTACACATAAGTATGAATGATCTTAAACTGACACGCTGTCAGTTATAATAACCCCTCTCATCCTTTATTGACGTTATATCGACATCAATCCATCTTGTAAAGATAGCAAATATAATCCAGGACAATACTCAGGTGAAAATTTAACTTAAAATGATTTCGTATGTAATATCAAATGTTTAAATCATGATAGATTTCATATATATTCTTATTATTATCACAAGATCTTAAAATATGTCCCCGATTCCCTGACGGATATATTACATAGAGCGGTACAACAAAGTAAATGCTCAGTCGGAAACAGGGAGAACCACAAGCCTTGTTAGTCATTTTTCCGCTATCAAATGTGTCAATAAACTCTTGCGCCCCTTCATAGACGAAATATGTTTGACAAAGAGGGGTGGGGTTGAATAGGGGTTAATAAAAGAGACTGCTCTTATAAGAGATGATGCGAAACACAGTCGTCTAAATTTATTTACACACATTGGTCGAAAGACAGACACAAACTGATCAATGAAAATGTCTAGTCTCTAACTAGAGCAAGACTGTACATAATACCACTGTACTTTATTATACGTTTGGTACATTTCTTGAACATTTGATAAATTGGATTGATTGATGGATTGATTGATTGATTGATTGAGTTATCGAGAGACAGACATACATAGAGATAGATGGATGAAAACGATATTAGATAGGGACAGAAGATAAAAAGATTGAATGAGTGTACGCTGTACGTAGGAAGACATATCTAAAAAGGACGACATAGCAAAGAATTGGTTTACAATCTGACTTGATCAAACAGTCAATTTATAATCTAGGTTGATCGAAGATTATTAAAACTTTTCATACTCAGTTATGATTAATGACGACTGTGCACACCTAATTTCAAATGGATAGTCCACATTTAAGTTTCCTGATGTGCCAAAAGATTGTTCTCTTTATGAATATACCATGACCGCTTATTTTATGAAAAATATTTCCTTGTTTATAGGCGTATAATAATCAACTCCAACAAAGATATAGCAAAAAAGACCAACGGACCTACATTCCCAGCCAATACTACTGTCATAGATACAATTATGTGCAGCTTTGAATAAAGTAAAGAGACGCAAACTACTAAATAAAGACAGGCACTAAAATCTACTACTTGAACATATCCAATGATCCATCATTGAATTCCTACACTGCTTATTATTCATTGCCTAATATGAAATAGTATAATGTTAGAATTCTTTACCCTCACCGCCATCCTACTCCCGGGCATTAGACAAGAGGTCATGTCCTGAAATACCTTATATATTATGTGTATTCCTGCTATAGCTTTATATATAAAATTAACTTCAAAACTATTTAATACAAATGTCATTCTAAATAAAATTTGTACATTTGACCCCTGAAAACCTCCCAGGGATGCAAGGTGATGGAGCTAAAAGAGAGAAAGAAAAAACCTCTTGCAAATAGAAAATAGCATACCAAGTTTGCTGACTTTCCAACCAGCGGTTTATGTGATAAGGTAAAGGAAACAAGGATGGACAAATGGACGAATGTACAGATAGAGAATACCACAATATCCAGGACCCTATAGAATAGGGACAAAGCTACAAAGAATACGTTGAGTAATTCAGAGTCTCGGTGATGTTTGGAGGAAATGCAACTTTAATATTCTGGTAAAATCTTCAACCACAAGGTCACATTGATTCAACTTCATTAATCTGTCTAAAACAAAAATTGGACATAATCGCATGCATTACTATTATACAATTTGACATACCCATCAAATCAGAAATACAACACCTTTTTGGACCTGGGAGAAAGAGTAAAGAAAATGGTATTACTTTGATTTATATAGCAAAGTTGTTTTATATTTTTAATTAGGAGCACATAACCATTGTCGCTACTAAATTTTGTTTTTCAGAAAGAAATGTATAAGAGCGTCTCAAGGTTTTAGGAGTGAACAATATCGGAGGGCAAGGGGAAATATTTAAAAAATTTCGAACTCACGCGGACAGAGTTGAGACGTGTGAGTGATCTATTGCGGCGAGTGTCTTAGACCGCTCGGCTTTTGACAATGCAGGTAATTCGAACCGGAAACAAATTCAACCACCATAAATCGCCACGCAAAAGCAACGTTTTAATGATAGCAATACGTCTATTATGATATTTCTCTTTTACCTCTTTTGGTTCAAAAACAAAAATATATCTGACCCAATCGTGTGAATATGCTACCTCAGACATGGTCATCAATCGCCAGTAATTTTTTACAATTGCATCCTTTTTTCCTTTAAAAATAGAGCAAAGATTGTTTAATTGTTTTCTTTACATGAAATGGTACCTTTAATGGTATGATATTTACAACATTTACAATGAACTTTGCAAACGACCCAGATCTATACAATCCTACAGTATTTGATGAATCTTTTCAAGCGTTTCCAAAACTCTGTCGTATATACTATATTATAGACATTCAATACACTTGACTATAAATATTAAAAAGTATTAAATGTCTTTGACATTAATTTGAGTTTCATATTCAAAAAATTATTATTTCATGTATATTTAATTCATAATTTGTATCATTTTGTTGTGTTTAATGTTCTTGTGTCCCTACACAAGAACATTAAAAATCAACACGGAAATTCACTGAACCAGCAACTTTATTTTATTTTTATTTTTCCAGGAGGGGGAGGGAATATTTTCAATATCAAAATTGCAAATCACCAGACAGCACAGCTTTGAAATTCGTTACAATATTTCTGGGCAACTCAGATTCTGAAGACAATTAGCAAAGCACAACACTGCCTTTATAATGTATACACAATATAAATAATGGCACAAAACTACATTGTTTTGAATTCAACAGTTTTCCGAGAGATGTTATAAATAGTTCATGAGTTTAACACGAAGGCAACAATGACAGTATCAAGCGATAATGTGTATTTGCTGACAAGCTTCAACAGGATAAAAGTGTAGTCAAGGCTCGTTTTTCTTATAATACAGTACACAAAAACTAATAATATCTAGAAAGGTCGGCATTATCCCTGACAACAAGAAGTATAAAGCAGCATAATAAATTACGTATTTGATGTGAGTACATACCCAGATTGGTATTTGGCTAAATTTACAGTACAAATTTAAGATCTTGTAAACTTTACAAAGTCAATCTACAACGATTCAACGAACACAGAGAGAGAATATATGGATCAAAGTGTTAAATTTAAAAAGCACATGGTGATTCAATATATCTTTATATATATATTTTCAGAATTTGACATAAATCTAAAATCATTCATAAGTTTGAAGGATTGAAAAATAACTTTACAAATTGCTGAAAACAAACGTACCTGTTGTAGATGGATCTTCTGCTGGCTTGATGCTAACAACTAAAGATAAATGATCAAGAATGGAGTATTTACCGGATGTTTTTCTTGTTAATTTTAAATGATGTACCAAGCGTGCATCTATCCATATATGTCTTCTAAAACTTTCTTGGGCTGAAAAAGTGAAAAGAAGAAAAAAGAGATGATACACCAATTGCTTTTCTGAGAATCTTCAAAAAGACAAAGCCAGAAAATATACACTTGGATGAGGGAAAAGACCTTTACAATCAAAAGGTTAGGGATTGTAGGAAAAGCTAGATACTTAATACTTTTCAATTTATTCAGCCACAAAAAAAGCGTTATAATGAAATGTTTTACAAGAATATTACCGAATAGAATGTAGAAGTATTTGACTGAAAATGAAACCAGACAATGGTTTGGAAAAGGGCTGCCTTCCTAACTTTACCAATGAAATATTTAAAATCAGGCAAGAAACTTTAGGTGAACCTGTCCTTTACAAACGGTAAGACTTGAAGGGAGAGGAGACAAAAAAGATGGCACATACACATTAGAAAAAATCTTGAAGAGTAAAATAAAGCTTGTAAATCGTAATTGTCAAACTGAAAGGGTCATGAATTTTTTAACGTTGAGAACCAGGTGAAAATATTATGCACTAAAACAATTGAAAACTGAAGAATACTTCATACATATCAACATCAAGGAGCATGTCATATTTTGGTTTTGGAAGATAATGAGTTTCTAGAATGTGCCAGATGTATAGAAAACGGAGCAAAAGAAAATAAAGGAATTAAACATGCCCGATATGTGAATTATGCAATATTTGCGACACACTCATCGCCGTTGGCTAGGTGTTCCGAAAGACCAACGTGTTAGATTCAACGTGTACTATGTGCAACCATTTGTTAAATGTTGAAAGTAGAAGAGAGAAAAACTATTAGGTCAAATGGAAATAAGAAATACAAAATATCAGAAATGCAAAGAGTGAGTGAAGGAAACTAGATCAAAACTGTATTACTATATAGCATAGAAAATGAAAACATCAGACAGACAATCAACAAAAACTAACACATGAATGTGGAAAAACAGTACGTAGAGGTCCAATGTACTTGCGCAAGAAAAACCAGTTTCATATTATTTTTGAACTGTGAAAAAGACACGTGCTTCTTGCATGATCTAAATAATGGACTTCAGAACTAAAGAAATTAACAAATAGTGTAGCGCTTTACTCTTGTCTCAAAAATCAATTTACTGCTATTCGTAATCCTGATACTGCAAACATATGCATAAGATAACAATTTACGACACTGAAACTCTAATTTTAACATATTACACATTTATGACGACTGCGCTTTAGAACTTGACAATAGTGAGATATATAGCATTGTATGGCATGAGGTCTTAGAAAAATCAGCAAAACTGGGCAGTGTGCAACAAGTAATATGACGTGATTACCTCGAAAATAAACAATTTCGTCAACACTCTTAAATAATCAACTTGATAGACTGCCATTATAGCAGGTATTATTACTACTACTTCTTCCATATCTTAAACAAATAATTGGCTGCATTATTCAAGCCCTACTTTAGTTTATAAGAAAATGTTTGGCTTGGAGAAGGTTGAAGCGGAGGCAGTGGATTAGGTGGAGTAGGAGGATGTACAGCAGGGGTGGAAAAAGTAACACTTTTTACCAAATTTGCTATAGACAGAGCAATTGTTATAGTCAGTGCTATTGATGTAGCGATAGCATCAAATGTTACACCATTTTCTATAAACAGTTTTTTCAGCCTATCATCTAATGGTATTTTTTCGATAACTTTTGTGTTTATTTCGCCTTCGCTACAGATTTTAAATGTCTAAATATCTACTCTTACATATTTGAGTGTTTCGTTTTGTATGTTAAGGTTGGTTTTCTCCAAATTGTGCTGTAATTCGTTCATGCCAAGGCCTTCCTTTATTGTAATTCGTTTATGTAAAGGCTCTCCTTGTAAAAATTAATAGATTGGCAAAGTATATGAATCTCCAACTGGCTGTGACATCATCACAAATTTCAATAATTTGCTCCTGAAAATCATTAGAAAGATTTACTGCATTGTCAAGTTCGATTTGAACTTGTGTGTCTATTGCATCACCTTCATACAAAGTATTTTCAATCAATGCTCAAAATCATCACCACCTTTAGCCATTTTTCAGTTATTTAAATAGTGAACAAATGTATAAAACATAGCTGGAAAACAAATTGGGACTCATCGAAGACGACAATATCAATAACTCCATCTCAAGATGGAAGAGTTTAAACAAGAACTGAACATATATTTTGCAAATGGAACAATTATAGAGACATCTAGTGGAAATGTTCCTAAAAAACGTTGAAAAAAATATGAACAAAAAAAAAATCAAGAAGATATAAGAAATATCTTTGTTAATGGTAGAACTAATAAAATCTGTGAGATGTTGTAATTTTTACTGTGACATAATTGATAAATACATTTTGTTTCCAATTTACAAATTAGTTTACAAAATGATCTGAACGATGAATACGTGATTGAAACTGAATTAGACACTTAACCGCATTTTTGTAGTTCAATTTGGAATTACCTCTATCTGCACTGAGTGCTACTTTAAAAGCTTTCAAACAAGTTTATCTCAAAGGTCAAAATACAATTATGAATCTGAAAATACATTTATAAACAAAATGCATAAGAAAAAAATGAGTACTAGTTGCATTGTTACTGATGCAATTGTGCTTTTAAACAAACTTGTTACAATATTTGTCATTACCGGACTCTTAGTATATTATGCAATGAAGTTGATCGTGGTGAGAAACAAATTATGCAATATTATTGGAAAGAAAAAAATTATGAAGTCAGCAGTCGTGAATAGTTGACGTTTTCGTGTACTGTATTTTTCTCTGCTTTTACTTATTATCACGTATCTCGTACTTGACCTCTGCTGTTCTGGATGATGAATATGGAACGAAATAATTAATATGAAGGTCATCGTCAATGCTAACTTGGGATTTGTTTAGAAAGATTTTAATTACACATCTTAGATAATAATCAATAGATGGTAAATCGAGAAACTGTGATGTTGTGTCTAATTTGATAGTGCTTTTGAAATTATATGACATGTCATTTTATTTAATCTGACAGTTTCGTGATTATGGAACTTTCGTCTACTATATTCATTCTAGCGTTTTTAGATTTCTTAATACCTTTTCCTGTCGTATACCTTTTGACAAAATTGCAGTAACCACCAGTTCTTTAAAAGTCAGTTAGTTTGATTTTAACTTTCTGCACATCGAGCAAGATTTGAAATCCATCTCTTTTATTTCAGCAATAAAATTTCAAATTTTGTTTCTCACTACTTGTAAGAAACCTTGAAACATGACTTAAAACTAACCTTTCTAATATTTTGAAGTCGTGTTTCATTCACTTTCAAAACTTACTTCTCGACAAGGTAAACAAGACAAAAACGAAGATAAAAACAAGATTGAAAATTTACCAGAGAAGACAACTTCACATATATCAAATGACTCATGAGGAATGAAACTTGGCAGACAACTGCTTTGTCTTCGACGAAGTATTTCATTGGCATTGCACCAAAGGTATACTTTGTTTCTGGCATGTTTCCATTCTGTGTTAATTTGGATTTTCATGTTAGATGATACTTTCAAAAGCATATAAAACAACATCCAGAACTATTTAATGATTCTGGTAGTTATTGAATTTTACAACAGAACCCTGTTCAGGCATTCTATCCATCGAGTTATATATATTGTAGCATGATCTTTTCTGTACTGACATTTTTTTTTCCTCAGGTGTATTTTCTTTTCACGTCTGTTCATTTGTGATGCCACCAATTTTAAAAAATCATTTATTCAATACATGGTACCTTCTATCTTTGATGTCTTCGATCAACCTTATTGAAATATAATCAAACTGTCGACATGTCTTTGTTTGTCTATTTTAGTTACTCTCAAACGATTAAAGTAGTTTCTCCCCATTCCGCTGCCTCCTCATCCTAATATTTCATGCAGATTTATGGAGATATCAAATTAATTTTCATTTTTTTAATATTCTCAATTCTTACTCGACATCATTTAAATCAATTTCTATCTTGACCGTATTTTAATGATCTATCTACATGATCACTAGGTGTATTTAGGTTTAAACAAGCTTTAATTTTTCTTAATTCGTTCAGGCAAATCTATGCGTGGGAGCCCCTGTCCCCCTCGACCCACGAGCATTATGTATATGTGTGTGTGCAGTGTACAATAATAAATCCTGTCAAGCATCCATTTTGTACTTTAGCTTATTTTCTGTAAAAGTTGCTATGTCAAATGACAAATAAACGTTCAGTTACATTATCCGTTTCACCTCAGTTCAATACATTTAAAACCTAGTCTTATAGTGATTTCTATATACTGACCTCGCGCTATCACCTGGGTGGACCTCTAAGTCTGATCGTTAAACCTAACTGAGCCAAATTGCCGAATTGTTCTACTCATGGTCTTCTTTAAATATGCCTCATACAAATTTTAATTGTTACCGTCATAAATCTATGTTCATTTAAATTTCTCTTAAATGAATTGATACGGCTTTTAGTGATATTTCTCTTTAAAGTATGCTTATTCATACGTCTCAATGTTTTTCTATTTGAAAAAGGATCAAAGCGGCTTGCAATGTTTTCCGATTTGTCTTGGTATTGGCTCAACGATTTAGAAAATTTTATTTTAATTTTTTTAGCAGGAAAATATCTTTCACTATTTTGATTTATTTAGCCAGAATTATTTTAATATATATTTCAATATTTTCCATGTCCATTTAAATATCTAAACTTTGGCAGGTATCATAAAGTTTAGCAAAAGCCCATATGCACACTCTTGATCTGTCAACCCCTGGAGGCAGCCTTGCACCTGACAGCCCCTAGTGATAGGATTCATAGTCCTCACTTAAGGTGAACTGTGCCCTTGGTTTCTTACGATGAATCAGCCGCGATGTTGCTGCATCTATAGTTACACGGTTGAATTTAACCCTTGTTGGAGCCTCTAGGTCGGAACAAATAGCTCGGAGCTCCTGAAGTAATTCAATATGTAGCCATTATGATACATCTCCGGGATTTAAGGTGCACGATAGTTTCAAAATCGAAGAAATGTAAACTATTCCTATTCCGCTGTCATACTTGAACCAATGAGTTGATTACAGAATATAGGTGTGCTCAATCATTAAAGGTATTAATATACTTATGTGCTGATCTTATCACCATTTTTTTCAATGGTACGTAGTTCATTGATTTATATATTTTTTTCCACATATCTTTAAAGAATGCAATACTTTTTTTGCGATTATTTTTAGCACTGTCAAAAAAAAAAAACAACAATTATATGTTTTTTGTTTTCTTCTAGATTTGTATCTTTTATGTGTTCTCGTACGTTGCTTAAGTTCTTTAAAAATATGATAAAATATCACAATGTCGGTTGTACTATAATTCCCAACAAACCTACCATTAGGGCTCATGTTCACTTTCTCTTAAATCAAAACCACAATTGTAACATTATTTTAGTAAGATTTTAAATCAGTTGCCACAAGATCATTTTTTTTAAATATGTGAAGTATATTTTGAAATAATAGAGAAAAATGTTAACATGTAATACAAAGCATATCGTCTGTGACTACATTAGTTCCCAAAATCAGCAGCTACATTATAATCTGAAATAATTTTCAGTATTGCAAATTGTTCACACAGAACCGAGATTAAACTATTTATTTTAATGAATAACGCTTTACTGCAGCCGGAGCCAATTTTTCTGTCGTACATAAAATATAATTCGTGAAGTTTATCTCCTGCTCGTCTTCGCGTGGAGCTAAGATACAACGGCATTTATATGCTTGAAAATGTTAACAGATGACACTGTATTTAATTGTTCTTTAGCCTATTGATATTCAGGTTTTTTTTCCAAAATATCCTCAAGTAGCGCTGGGCAAGTGCTTTTTCAATTTTTATTTTTAACGTTCTCGTGTACGGGATACGAGAAAATTAAAATTGATTGGTCCCATAACGGCTATTTACTAATTACTGAATATTTATCAATTTCTCCGATAGTTCATTTCGTTTCGTTTTGGAGCGGTGTGTACTGAATACCAGGAAAGACTAGATGTTTGTGGAATTAAATTGAACTGAATTATCACAACAGTTGCATTTATGTATGCATTATATTCTTGAGATTGCTATTGCATTTTTCATTTGCAGTGAAGGCGCTTATGTATTCAAGAGTTCAAAAGAGCTACCTCTGAACCTTAAGGAATGCATGATTACATTTAAAAAATCAGGAAGAAATTATTGTTGTACATGTCAGCGCACATACACAGACACAAAGAAAAACGAATCCGATATTGTTGTCTCCAAAGATGAAGTAGAAGGTATTACAAATGAGCCTTCTTAGACATTAGATATGCTTTCGTAAAACTTTCTGAATTAAATAATATTAAATTCAGGCAAAAGGTTCTTGGAAATAATATGTTTATGCACTTGGAAGTTCCAGCATCACCAGATTATCTCAAATCCCACTACAGCGAGCGAGAGAGGGAGAGAACGAGAGAGATGAGCATATCGATACATATATAGGTAGACAGATTGACTGGTAAGTACAAGGATGCATGGAGAGACGAAAAGGAAGTAAAATTTCTGCATGAAAAAGTAAGTGTAGGATTGGTATTCATCTCTCAAGACCCAAATGTATCCTACCATCCTATGTCTGTGATTTATGACATAACTTTTCAGTATTTATATGGAAAAGATGAATGTGTATCTTTTGTGTGAATTATATAATGTTCGTTCTGCCATGAATAAGAACACTACTCAGCTGACCTGCAATAATGCATGGGATCATATGTTGTTCAAAAACATAAAGGAAATTTAACGAATAAATTGAGATAAACGAACGAAATTAAAAATCAAAATCGTACTTCGATGGCATCATCAGCTAAAATCAAGGAAGCGTACATTCAATGCTAAGTATACATATTAAATTCTATGCTAAGTATACATATTAAATTCTATGCTAAGTATACGTATTAAATTCAATGCTAAGTATACATATTAAATTCGTTTTGAAGCACTATAACGTATTGAAAAAGTGAACCCTTAAACAAGATATACGGTTGTAGTTGTTGTTTGTTTTAAATATAATAGCATTTGTCACTTTAATTAGATTCAGTTGCCAATTATGCTTATTCTAAGGTCAATTTAACACATTTTAAACATATTGATGCAATTCGGTACATTTTACGAGTTATATCATATGTGTTGATAAGATTACATGTAGATAAACTTTGTTTTCTAAGGTAGGCATAAATAGACTGCAGGATTTTTCCTCATTCAGATTAAACGTTGTTTTTTTTTTCAGTTTTTTTTTACATATGTAAACAAGTTTCAAAGTCATCGAGATATTTGCTGTCATTTTACATCTCAAGCTTTTTATTTTCGCGTTAACTGATACCTTGTAAATTATGACGCCCAAGCCCTTGAACGCGTTGTTATGGACAAGACATAAATCTGTTATTTTTGGATTTAGACTCTGATAAAATTGCCCTGATTTATGGCAATTAAGTGAGCAAGTGCATCGATGTTTAGTCAAACTCAGCATGGGGAAACTTAGGGCTATCTCATTAAAGCATCTCTCTCTTTCTCTCTCTCTCTCTCTCTCTCTCTCTCTCTCTCTCTCTCTCTCTCTCTCTCTCTCTCTCTCTCTCTCAATCTAACCTGTAATCTATCTTGGATATAATTACTCAATATCTTGAATCCTTGTTGTATTTGAAAAATTTTTAATTTATGTTCAAGCTTTTATATTTAACAACCGTCATCTTGTGAGTAGTTTGTGTATTTAGTAATTTGACTTAGATGAATTGTTCAACTCACGTCCGATGTTATCTTGTTTCATTGCTGACAATAAAACATGTTTAAACCAATATAGCATTATTCCAATGGTTTTGCAAGGAGTAAGTTTTGTAATAAAAATGGTGGTGTAATGATAGGACATGATGATCTCACTTGGTGTAAGTTATAACTGTACAGGAAATCTGCATTTTGATAAATAGAAAACAAGTGTGAACATTTTTGTATCAGTGTTGAAATAATCTGTGTCCTGTTAGAAATCACAGTGTACTGAATATATCAATATGTCGTAAAATAACATTAATTCCACCTGGTGTGATGACGAATTACGTCCATCCTTTTGATGTCCATCATAAAGGAAATAACTAATATATATATATATATATATATATATATATATATATATATATATGTGTGTGTGTGTGTGTGTGTGTGTGTGTGTGTGTGTGTGTGGTTTATCTGCACGTCAGCATAATCCTAGCTATATAGTGCCGACTAAAAATAAAGTTCTGAAAATATAGAGAGAAAAAGTGCGAAAAACTTAATGACGATTAAACCCTTCCAAATAAACATAAATATGTTAAGATAAAAGGGAAAGATTTTTAAAAGAGGAAATTATTAAAGTGTAAGATTTAATTTATACGATTATTCTTTGCTTTGTTCAACATATTGTTAATACTATTTAAATTGTTCTGGCTTAAAGCGAATAATCAATCTTATGTGAGTAACTGAGGCGCAAATTTAATGCGAATAGTGATTGCTCAATTTTAATTTGTATTTCTAAACTTCACAGCAAATGAGATGGTCCTGGCATTTTCGCTGGAACTGAGAAAAAACACAAGAACTAAATGAAAAGCTGACGGAATGCACGATAAAATTGCAAACATTATATTTTCCTATGTCTACAAATCATGGTGAAACTTATCTTCTCTTTAGCTGTTAATCATCATACTAATCTTGGACACTTTGCATAGTCCAATCCCCTGATAATGCCTGAAATTGCTTTGATCGGTGTGTAAAATATTATACTAAGCACCACGTCACACAAAAAGGGGGTATCGGTGGGTGGGAAGAGATGTCTGCTCCGCACCCTGATATGCCCTGCTTCTAATTGCTGTTCTCGTTGTTTTTTCCTTTCAATTTTCCAGCAGAAATGTGTTCCCCGCAATCATTCCCGAGCCAGTCTGGATTCGGGACTATATACAATTTAAGTGTACACTAGCACGCCATTGAGCTAAAAACAAGGGTCTGTCAAACTGTACCAACCATTATCTCTGAGACAACAATGGAGTTATACATTTTAGAAGCATAAATTTTAATGACATCGTAGACATGGTGACACCATCTGCCAAGATTATCATAAATGAAATAAGTGTTTAAGTCTTGTTTCTAATGGATGTTTTGGGATGAAGATAAAAAATAAAAGATTTAAACAAGAACGGCTGATATTACCAATATTTGTTCAAATTGTATTCCCAAATACACGTACACACATAAAGAGAAGCTCGTAATTTAAAACGCAGAATGAAAAAAACAAAACACATTTTCTCTAAGGGAAGACTGAGAGTTACGGAAAAGGAAAAGCCAGAAAAACCAAGGTGATTTTCTCTTATGTGTGACATAATTAACAAAATGACCATGAATACCCCCAACATTACCATTGTAACCAAATTTCAGAGACGGATATATCATTTGAATGATAGATGTGTACATACATAAATACATGCGTATATGCATACATACATATATAGACGGACGGACATATAGTTAGATATAAAAGCAATTGCCTCGTATGTAAATATAAGTACTTTTGTTTCTGTTCTCTGCTTGTTTTAACGGAGAAAAACAATTATTGCCTGTATCATGTCATGTCAACAAAATGGGACACGCCAAGGCAGCTGGCCTGGTGGTGGTGGGGGGGGGTATCAAACCGACGAACCTTCGATTACGTACACATACCAACTGAGCTAGCGCGGCTTTCTAAAAATATAGGTACATAGACAAAGAGAGATAAACGAGTTAAAGATTAAAAGGAATACATGCAATTTTTCTGGAAGGAGTGATAAAGAGAACCATTTAAATGTGTACATTTAGCCTGATGGTAATAAAAGTAATACAAAAAGGTCAAAGTAGAATAGAATTTTGTAGATTTCTCACATTGAAAGGGGGATAGAATGAATTTGGTCACAACTCCAATATATCCAATGATATACTGATTTGTTTTAAATATTTTTTTTCACATCAGTGGATAATGCAAGTTCTCTACAAACTTCAAATTAAAGGTTGCCTTTACTTTTATGTTCTTTCAGTAGCTTTGAACTCTTATATTGGATGTAGAAATGTGAGTCGATGCTGGCATTTCACCAGGCGCCTTCGGTTTTGGAATGCGCGTCGCGACTGTCGATGTCATTTCAAAATTTAGAGGGCCAAATAAACAAATGATTTAATAGCAATGTCATATTTTTCAAAGAAGTTATTATACAATTAGTATAGCTTGTATTCCAACCGAAGCCTTATTTTTAATCAGGGTTTAATCAAAGGTTACGGATGTTAACTGAAATATATAAATGCAAAAATTCAGAACTTATTTAAGAGATTTTTTCCTCAAATATAATCTATGTTCATTAGAGATCATGCATTATTAGAAACTTTTACTGATATCGCTTGCATGAAAAGATATTAATCCTAATGGATTATTAAATAACAACAGAGATCACTCAAGTGACGTCGAAGTGATGGACGACAACGTTGCTAGTTTTTGGAACACGTCTTATGCAAAAACTAATGAATGTCAGATTTTAATTTGCTTTATAAATCTGAAAAGTATATTCCTCTGACACTGTCCCAATGTCGGTTTACAACATTCAGGTCCATTACGGATGCTATAGTGACATTAATATGCCTTCCTTGGTTAAATGCACCCTATGTGGTTCTGAACCCGTAATCACGAAACTGTCTGAGCACAAATAGTGTGCCTTATTCTACAATTTAAAAAATAGTAATCTTTTTTCATTTTGTCATTATGTTTTATTGTGTGTCTCTACATGGATAGCAAATGCTGTGTCTCTATATGTATAGCAAACTTCATGTCTCTCTACATGTGTACCAAATGTGATGTGTCTCTGCATGTATACCAGATTTCATGTGTCTGTACATGCATACCAAATTTCATGTGTCTGTAAATGCATACCAAATTTCATGTGCCTGTACATGCATACCAAATTTCATGTGTCTGTACATGCATACCAAATTTCATGTGTCTGTACATGCATACCAAATTTCAAGTGTCTCATAATGCATACTAAATGTCATGTCTCTCTACATGTATAGCAAACTTCACATGTCTCATAATGCATACCAAATTTCATGTGTCTGTACATGCATACCAAATTTCATGTTCTGTACATGCATACCAAATTTCATGTGTCTCATAATGCATACTAAATGTCATGTCTCTCTACATGTATAGCAAACTTCACGTGTCTCATAATGCATACCAAATTTCATGTGTCTGTACATGCATACCAAATTTCATGTGTCTGTACATGCATACCAAATTTCATGTGTTTGTACATGTATACCAAATTTCATGTGTCTGTACATGTATACCAAATTTCATGTGTATGTACATGTATACCAAATTTCATGTGTCTGTACATGCATACCAAATTTCATGTGTCTGTTGATTCATAATAAATTTCATGTGTCTGTTGATGCATACCAAATTTCATGTGTCTCATAACGCATACTAAATGTCATGTCTCTCTACATGTATAGCAAACTTCACCTGTCTCATAATGCATATTAAATTTCATGTGTCTGTACATGTATACCAAATTTCATGTGTCTGTACATGCATACCAAATTTCATGTGTCTGTTGATGCATACCAAATTTCATGTGTTTGTATATGCATACCAAATTTCATGTGTCTGCACATGCATACCAAAATTCATGTGCCTGTACATGCATACCAAATTTCATGTGTCTGTACATGCATGCCAAATTTCATGTGTCTGTACATGTATACCAAATTTCATGTGTCTGTACATGTATAACAAATTTCATGTGTCTGTACATGCATACCAAATTTCATGTGTCTGTACATGCATTCCAAATTTCATGTGTCTCATAATGCATACTAAATGTCATGTCTCTCTACATGTATAGCAAACTTCACGTGTCTCATAATGCATACCAAAATTCATGTGCCTGTACATGCATACCAAATTTCATGTGTCTGTACATGTATACCAAATCTCATGTGTCTGTACATGTATACCAAATTTCATGTGTCTGTACATGTATACCAAATTTCATGTGTCTGTACATGCATACCAAATTTCATGTTCTGTACATGCATACCAAATTTCATGTGTCTCATAATGCATACTAAATGTCATGTCTCTCTACATGTATAGCAAACTTCACGTGTCTCATAATGCATACCAAATTTCATGTGTCTGTACATGCATACAAAATTTCATGTGTCTGTACATGCATACCAAATTTCATGTGTCTGTACATGTATACCAAATTTCATGTGTCGGTACACGCATAGCAAATTTCATGTGTCTGTACATGCATACCAAATTTCATGTGTCTGTACATGTATACCAAATTTCATGTGTCTGTACATGCATACCAAATTTCATGTGTCTGTACATGCATACCAAATTTCAAGTGTCTCCTAATGCATACTAAATGTCATGTCTCTCTACATGTATAGCAAACTTCACATGTCTCATAATGCATACCAAATTTCTTGTGTCTGTACATGCATACCAAATTTCATATTCTGTACATGCATACCAAATTTCATGTGTCTCATATTGCATACTAAATGTCATGTCTCTCTACATGTATAGCAAACTTCACGTGTCTCATAATGCATACCAAATTTCATGTGTCTGTACATGCATACAAAATTTCATGTGTCTGTACATGCATACCAAATTTCATGTGTCTGTACATGTATACCAAATTTCATGTGTCTGTACACGCATAGCAAATTTCATGTGTCTGTACATGCATACCAAATTTCATGTGTCTGTACATGTATACCAAATTTCATGTGTCTGTACATGTATACCAAATTTCATGTGTCTGTACATGCATACCAAATTTCATGTGTCTGTACATGCATACCAAATTTCAAGTGTCTCATAATGCATACTAAATGTCATGTCTCTCTACATGTATAGCAAACTTCACGTGTCTCATAATGCATACCAAATTTCATGTGTCTGTACATGCATACCAAATTTCATGTTCTGTACATGCATACCAAATTTCAAGTGTCTCATAATGCATACTAAATGTCATGTCTCTCTACATGTATAGGAAACTTCACGTGTCTCATAATGCATACCAAATTTCATGTGTCTGTACATGCATACCAAATTTCATATTCTGTACATGCATACCAAATTTCATGTGTCTCATAATGCATACTAAATGTCATGTCTCTCTACATGTATAGCAAACTTCACGTGTCTCATAATGCATACCAAATTTCATGTGTCTGTACATGCATACAAAATTTCATGTGTCTGTACATGCATACCAAATTTCATGTGTCTGTACATGTATACCAAATTTCATGTGTCTGTACACGCATAGCAAATTTCATGTGTCTGTACATGCATACCAAATTTCATGTGTCTGTACATGTATACCAAATTTCATGTGTCTGTACATGTATACCAAATTTCACGTGTCTGTACATGCATACCAAATTTCATGTGTCTGTACATGCATACCAAATTTCAAGTGTCTCATAATGCATACTAAATGTCATGTCTCTCTACATGTATAGCAAACTTCACGTGTCTCATAATGCATACCAAATTTCATGTGTCTGTACATGCATACCAAATTTCATGTTCTGTACATGCATACCAAATTTCATGTGTCTCATAATGCATACTAAATGTCATGTCTCTCTACATGTATAGGAAACTTCACGTGTCTCATAATCCATACCAGATTTCATGTGTCTGTACATGTATACCAAATTTCATGTGTCTGTACATGTATACCAAATTTCATGTGTCTGTACATGCATACCAAATTTCATGTTCTGTACATGCATACCAAATTTCAATGTCTCATAATGCATAATAAATGTCATGTCTCTCTACATGTATAGCAAACTTCACGTGTCTCATAATGCATACCAAATTTCATGTGTCTGTACATGCATACCAAAATTCATGTGTCTGTACATGTATACCAAATTTCATGTGTCTGTACATGTATACCAAATTTCATGTGTCTGTACATGTATACCAAATTTCATGTGTCTGTACATGCATACCAAATTTCATGTGTCTGTACATGCATACCAAATTTCATGTGTCTGTACATGCATACCAAATTTCATGTGTCTCATAATGCATACTAAATGTCATGTCTCTCTACATGTATAGCAAACTTCACGTGTCTCATAATGCATACCAAATTTCATGTGTCTGTACATGCATACCAAATTTCATGTGTCTGTACATGTATACCAAACTTTAAGTTTGGGTTTCAATTTTGCGCTCAGTTTCTTTACTAAGGATACCTGTATAATCTGGCTGGAATATAATTATTAAATGTACAAATATAGATATATTACTAGTTCATACTCCACACTGCGATTAGTTATGGGAATTTGTACACCTTATTTCATGGATAAAGTTTGCTTTTAGAGATTGAAATGCTGGCTATATTTCCATGCATTGCTACATACATTAATGTATTTTTGGTAACAATACAAACATAATGTATTCAGGTTTAGATGAAAGCTTTTGAAACAAAAAAGATGAATGCTCAAGGTGAAATTGAAGGTTTTTTCCGTGATGGTGATCTGCTATATATCTGGATCAAGATTCATGGATACATTATTTCTTCCTTATATTTTATCTATGTTTATCTGTCTGTAACAACATCACTGATAGCTTATCACGACCTGCTATATATCTGGATCCAAGATCCATGGATAAATAACTTCTTCCTTTTATTATAGCAATTTGTGCGTGTCTGTAAAAGCATCAGTGATACCTGAAGACTTTAGCCGAGTCAGTTGGGAAAGTAATAAATGCCATATCAAGGGTAATATCCTTATCTTACGTCTTTTCTTAATCTTTTCAATCAAGTTTAATATGAATAGAACATTTTATATAATTTTGTTTCCTTTCTTTTCTATTTCTAATCGACAAAAATTATTTAGGATATGTGTCTACAATCATTATACCGCTTGGGAATACAGTACAGAAACAACACTTTCATGGTAATTGATTAAAACCCTGGATCTGTAGCCAAGACTTATTTAATAGGGACTAAATTTCATTGAATTGAACCTAATATCATGTCTCAAAACAATAATTTTCGTGCAGCATTTAATTTCGTGTATATATAAAAGTCCACGAAATATACAAACAAAATTGTGTTACTCTACAGTATGCTTTCAAAACAAGCATGTTCTTGATTACGACACCTCTGTCATGCATCAGATTTATAGAAACACAAACCTGCCTTATCCGGATAAATACCTAATACAGTGCAGAGTCTGTGTACTTGATGGAGATACAATAATCCAATGTGTCGATCTTTCACACAAATCTTCCCGTTGGTACGCGTCATGAGATTCTAATATGCCTCTGCCTTGAAAATATTAGCTGGGAGCAAGTTTGAAAAACAAATCTTATCTTAGATTCCGACATGAACAGGTACAACAATAAATTTGAGGAGAATTTTTGTTCAGAAAAAAGAAACTCTCTCTCTCTCTCTCTCTCTCTCTCTCTCTCTCTCTCTCTCTCTCTCTCTCTCTCACGCATCGAATTGTGATATTACATTTCCCGCTGTGTTTTTTTGGCATACAGGACACCATTGGAACCTGTGCGTCTAAGTTGTCGTTTTTTCCGTTGAAGCTTGAGCGAATGTTTGTACCGATTTTAAGAAAATCAATAAAATGTCATTCTGCCTGTCTAGGAAAATAACAAAAACAAACAAACAACAACAACAAAAGTTCGCACAAAATTAAAGGAAATAAAACAAATTCCACCGGTTCTAATTGTGAATGATTTACTATGATATTGGAACCTGTGCGATTTTGTCATATTTTCGTTACTCTGTACACCTGAGTTGTCTTAGTTCCGTTAGTTCCCTGTGAGACACTTTGTCGTTTTCTTAAGCTGGAAGTACTAGATTCTTTGTTCATTTTCTAGGAACCGCTAACTATAAGTCGCAATAAACGTCAAAAGGAGATAAGTTAACTTTGGCGTACAAATTATGTTAGTGTGTGCGACAGAATAGAAATAAACTTCACGTAAGTGGAATGAAAGAGCGCCTAATCTTCATAATTATAATTTCGCAAAATAGACCAATGTCTTTCTTTCTAAATCTTTTCAAATGGCTCCTGTGTTTCACTCCTTGCACTCAGGAATAATATTAAAGTATTTGCTTCAGCTAAAATTAATCAAACACGGCTTGGAGAACAAATAGAATAATTAACATTTTATCAACTTATTCAAGGAAAGAAATTGTACTGGAGTGAAACAAAGATGAATGTAGAATAAATGAGGGTCTTTTAAGCGTGAATGACTGTTCGCCCCTAAGGTTGCATAAAAGCTCTTACCAGATCCTGTGGTAAAGACGCTGGATGTGTCCAAACTCTAATAAGACCCTGTGGTCAAGATACTTGATGTATCCAAGCTCTTACCATACCCTCTGATCAAGACAATGGATGTGTCAAAGCTCTTAACATACCCTGTGGTCAAGACACTGGATGTATCCAAACTCTTTCCAGACTCTGTGGTTAACACACTTGTTGTGCACAGAAATTTGACTCATGCACAGTTTTAAAACATCTGGATCCTCTATAACTTCAGTCAGAGTAAATTTAGAATCAATAAATTTCAAGATTATGTTTTCGTTAGCATATCTATGTACAAAAGAAATGTCAACGATGTTGGCTGACTTTATTAGTTGTATAGTTTGTTAGTAACCGAAGATTGATGGGGTCAGTGTGCAGTTCGTATTGGCCAAGGCGCTTGAATTCATAAAGTATTGTCAGAGTTGATTTTCATCCTTTCGTCCGCAATTTCTGTCGCTGTAAGATCTTCGAAACTTTCGGTTGCAATTGTAAAGAATGAAAGGTAGACAAGTGAATCTGGCAAAATCTAATATGGCGGACTTACCCTGGATACAAACCGACACAGACTGTATACGGGATTTGTACGTTCTCCACGTGACTTAGCTTATACAATGGTATTCAAAAAAAGGTATATGAGGTGGGATAATACGTTTTATTCCTTGTTTGGAGATTTAAGTTTTAGTTTCATTGTGTCAGATATCCAGACAGTGTCGTAACTACGATGGCGTCGTAACTACAATACCATTTCTGTTATTATTTCAGAGAATAATATTAGTAGAAAAAAAAAGATGAGGGTTAGTGGAAATTATTAAAGAGACTCGGGCCAAACTGAACAAACCAGTTAGATCTACATGGTAAAATTACAACACAAATTACTGTTAATCAACAAATAATGTAAGCACTGGGTATTTACATTTGATTCAAAGATTTTATCTTAACGAAATGAAGATTGAGATCTGACGTAAGTACTGATATAGCGTTCACTCTCTTCACTGAATAAAGGTATCACCAAAATAGTCATATATTTGCAATTCTGATTCCCATAGTCAATGTTTTCTGATTTAAGTATGTTGTTGCAGGTGCATATACAAGTTTGCATGTCGGTAGGTTTGTAGAATTTAACGTTTGATTACATTACATCGATAGGGGGTTTTCTTGAGAAAATAATTTAACTGAGTGTAAGATTTATTAGAATGTTTCTTTATTTGCTCAGTGAATATTTTCTGTGCTAATATTGATAGATCTTGTTAAATCATCATGTCTGGTCTGCAAGTCACTTTTGAGTCGTCCATTCACAAATCTTGTTATTGTCTGAATAAACTTTGAAGTAAATGTCAGTAGGTTTTCAACGTGGAGATTGGACTTTCTTTCTCAAACTTTCAACATCCCGTTTACACTATATTTCTGAGACCCTACACAATTGGAGTAAAGTGCGTTGCCCATGGACACACGCCAGCGGCCAATCTTGCCTTATCTGGGTAGGATTTTAAACCGTACCGTTCTGGTAGCGAGTCGGACAAGTTAAGAAATTCGCCAACGCGACTACTCGGGTAAAAAATATATGAAGGAAAAAATGAGTTATCGTTGATAAGCGATTGGAGTTGAGACGTGTCTATGCATACTACTTGACAAATGTTTGTTTAATTGGATCTAATAGTTTATAATGTCATGTTTGGGTAATAAATATTCAACCAGATTATTTACATAAAGAAATGAAATAAAGCGACCGTAAACAAGAAAAAAGCCAAAAGTTTTTGCGCAGTTCTCGAGCATATGAAACGCCACTGGATTTATATCGATCGAAACACCCTCGTACAACACTAATCAGGATTTGTGTATAGTGGTTAATTTATCTGGAATTTTTAACAATTCAGGACTTAAGCTAATTTGACGATAAGAGTTACTAGCTGAAAAATGTCGAAGATGATATTAAATTTGAGTTGATAATTGTTGACTGCCCGAAAATTGTATGCCCCAACATCTAACACTGTAACAGAGTACAAGCTTTATTCTGCATAAAATACCTTAAATTGCCTGTGTGAGGAGATTACATTAATGTAGGTTTAAGGAGAGCAAAGTCATGAAAAAATATAAATTATCTACATAATAATAACTATTTAAGTAAACAAGTAGTGAATTAAATTTATAGAAGACGAATTTCAGATAAATATAAATCAAACATTCTTCAAAAAATCTCCAAATCTTATCTGACTGAGTAATTAGCAACATATATCAATTTTGTCAATAAATCAAGTTTCGAATGTCTATTGTTTGCGTCGCACTACTGTCAGGCAGTTGCGTTATACCTTAAGCCTCGCTCTCGAAACGCTCCTAGGACGGGATACTACTCTGATGCGAGATTGTGAAAACGACTTATTGAAGAGTGTCTTTGTTAGCGGAGGAAATATATAGTTAGGTCAACATGTTAACCGATATATTTATAAGTAAGACGTTATTAATGCCTGGTATTTCGACGTAAATGGCCGAACGAACGAAGGCCCAGTATCTCAGTTGTGTGCCAAGATCTAGTAGAGGAATGTCCTGTTGAAACAGTTGTGTGCCAAACTCTAGGAGAGCACTATCCTGCTGAAATAGTTTCCATCTACTTGTTGATTTTATACAAGTGGCTTAAACCATGTCAGACCAAAGAGGAGACAAAACTTAAGAGCTCTTTAAAAAATTTAATTTGGAGCAAAACGTTCAATTCGAGAGCTTCGTCGTAACAAGTTAACTTTTCCCTCAGAGAGTAATTGTAATAAAATACCCAGATACCCAATTGTAAGTAATAAACCTGATATTATTCATTATGGACCTATGTATGCAATAAGAATGAAAGATAAGGACCCAATTGTGTATGTGGACTCAGTACACGATTATTTTCCCTATATAGTCTCTACATTTGCTTTTCATTATTGAACTTTCCACTGAGTCCAAATCCAAATAATTCATGTTAATCAAAAGTATCTTCCTTGACAAACTTACAGTTAAGTTCTTGCCATAAGTTATATGGCATTGTTTGGACATGCTGAACTGTAAACAAAGCAATGTGCCATGGGTCACAAATTTCACTTCTGGGACAGCATCAATACCTGTTTACCCACTGTGCACCGTACACGAAAATACAAACAATCACATCACAATCGTAATTTTCTCATAAATAGACAATTTCTTTAAACCAGTAACAAGAACACCTACATCCAAGTCAAGGATCACTGCCAAATTAACAGAGGAAAAATACTCTAAACATATAGAGGGACTGCATTAGTGGGTACTGATGCAGAAGAAATAACTGCGACCCAAGTTCACCTAGAATGTATTGAAAAGACAGCTACTGATATACCTCCAGGCTTTAAAATTACACCCAATGTGTGTGTGTGTGGGGGGGGGGAGGGGGTATGGGACGTCCATATATACAAATACATGGTCCATATTGTATTGCTTTTTTCAAACTGCGTATTTACTGTTTAACGAAATAATTTTTTATCTGAAATAAGTCCAGTTACCCATACAACATATATCCATAGAACCCATTGATGATTTGTAACATGACCTTTAACATTTTAGCGAATAGTCATTGCAAATTTGTGTGTAAAAAAAAAACTACAAGATATTTCAAACTGGAAATGTTATCATGACCAAATTTGCAGTATTGTTATCCATAACTTTTATATATGGGCAAGAGTCCGTTTCTGGCTGGTAAAAATATTTGGTTCAATCGTGTTTTATCCTTCAACAATGATTGAAAATTCTCAAAATGATAGCAATGTTGAGTTTGTTTTTTTAAATAATGTTGAAAAATCTAATAAATAAATGTTCACATTTTTACAAAGATTTCACGCTCTTACATACACTGTTGAATAATTATTGTAATCAGCAGTAAAGTCAGCGAATCTATAAGGATCATGTTATTTTCTGTCAGCGGCGCTGTCGTTGTCTTTTCGGGACAAGCCTTGCAGCTTAGCAGCTTCGTCCCTTCCTTCCAGTATTTCATACACATTTACCGAGATATCAAATCCAGTTTCAAAGTTTGGGATATTTTCACCAGACACCTATTAAACAAATGACTGTATCTAGTGCCAAAATCAATAGGCTTCTACGTCTACCCATGGATCCAGTATGAGTCAATAGGCTTCTAGGTCTACCCATGGGTCCAATATGAGTCAATAGGCTTCTACGTCTACACATGGGTCCAATATGAGTCAATAGGCTTCTACGTCTACCCATGGGTCAAAAATGAGTCAATAGGCTTCTACGTTTACGAATGGGTCCAATATGAGTCAATAGGGTTCTACGTCTACCCATGGGTCAAACACGAGTCAATAGGCTTCTATGTCTACCCATGGGTCCAATATGAGTCAATAGGGTTCTACGTCTACCCATGGGTCCAACACGAGGTTTGAGGAAAAAGACCACAGCAAACTAAAGTTATGTTGTGGAAGTCACATTGTCTACGGACGGACAGACGAACATGGAAATAAAAGTATATTTGTAATCAGTGTACTGATAAACAATACGAAAACAGTAAATACAGTAATTTGCACTTATACAATTTTTAGCAGTTCAGATTCAAAATTATTCTTTTTAAATTTATATTACGATCTATTGAACAAACAATTTAATAAGTATAACTATGCTAATTACTCTAATTACATGATATTACAGCTAGATACCTGACAAAGAAAATACAGATCTACCATCCTAATTCTGCACAAATTTCGTTAATAATTTTTACATTTGTAATAATTCATACAATGTTATTTAGTAATAAAATATTAAATGCCACTTTTATGCTTCAAACATAGTTTTTAAATATTTAAATAGGTTCTTAGTTTTTGTTGTATCCACTGGGAGAATACTCAGTTGTGGGAGATGCAATTAATGCAGATAATGATTATGATGATGACGATAGATGACTCCTAAAAAAAATAAAAAAAATTTATTGTTAGTTTATGATACTATATATATATATTTTTAATCACCCTTAACTCTAGTAATTGTCAAATGAGTTCTACATAAACCTAGTGTGCTTAACAATTCACAGACCAGTCAACATGTAATTTATCTAGACTGTGATAGTAAAAAGTCACAGTAGTGATTTTTCTGACATCACACCAAGTTCAGCCATTAGCAGGGTCAAAGTTAGCTGGAATTTGTATCAAGTCCGCTCCAGAACATGACAGCGACGTATAATTTCCATAGGCAGTAATGTTAAAAAGTTGTAGTATTGATTATTATTTTGTCTTTCCAAGCTCCGGCTTTACCGGGGTTAAAGTTAGCTGGGGGGCGGGGGGGGGGGGTGAAGTGGGGGGGGGGGGTTTGGTTTTTAAATATATCCCAGAACATGACATGACAACATCGTCGTATAATTTCCATAGGCAGTAAATTTAAAAAGTTGGAGTATTGATTTTTCTTACGCCAAACCAAGATCCGCCTATAAAGTTAACTGGGCATGTATTTCCATACAAACTTCTGGATTTTTTTTAACGTCACACCGTCTCTGATCTCAATGTACCTATAGAACAAGCAGGCCTATCTCAAGCATATCTAAGTGTCATATTTCTCTGCTATCAAAATAGTTACAAACTGCAAATGTAAAACCCTAAATCGGACCTTAAATGCAGTGTATTCATACACACACTGATCCTTTACAAGTCTTACAATACTGTCACTCCCTCGTATATCGTATAAACAGGCATGCAAAAGGTTAGTTCACCCTATTCAAAATTACAAAGCTTGAAGTCTTTGGATTATTCATCAAAGACTACATATTCTTACGGAATTGTGTATCATTTCTTTTAAATAATGGTATAGTTTTATTAGTTTATGACCCCTGCATTATAGTCTAATAGGTGTCGTTTTGCAGAGTACACATATACGGTAATTTCAATGTGACCCAGTACATTGGTCCTGTTTTGAGTATTTACAGACCTCAGGCTGGTGTAACTGTGAGGAATCAAATTTCTGATAAGACGGATCAGAAAACCTTATCTCTTCCCACGTGCTCCTTTTGTAAGAGAAAAGGACACGTTATTTCTGATTCTAACAGAGCAGTTCCAAATACTCTCGTTTATAAGAAGTCAAGGTCAGGGTCATGTATCATGTATATGAGACGGAATAAGAATTTTGTTTGTTTTAAAGACGCAGTATAGAAACTATGTAATAAGATGTATCGCAGCGTTCGTCATTCTATATAGTTTCGTCACTTGAGAGGCCTTTAACGAAAGTGGTTCTTTGTATGTGATATTATGCTTCAGAGATATTATTATACAGTACATTTTGGATTTAGTACTGCTACTTCAGAAATATTTTCCAGACAGTACATTTTTGGGATTAACTCCTCATATTTAAGAATTATACAGCTCCGTTGGAATTATCGGAAACATCTCTAGAACGTGTGTGATATTCTATATTCACAAGGATTTATCTGGAATTAATAACACTTGGATATAACTGATTTTTGTTGGCACGCCAGCACGTTGGTGGTTTCATTCGGAATAATTTGGATTAACTTCCGGATCAGTGAACATTAGAAAAATTTAGGACTTTTAAGGATATTCTATACTGTAAATTATTTTTAATTCTTTCACTTTGATTGTTTGTTGAAATATGATTATATTTTAGGAAATTAAATATTTGTGTTTTAAATCTTGAAAGCTCGATTGACTCTTTTCTTTAGTTACATTACCCCTAGTCGTAACAATATTTTTAAATCAAAGTTGTTTGAAATAACTCCAATTGTGTTGCACTCGCCAATCTGAATGCGAAATCCTTTTAATTAGCCATATGTTGTTGACTAGCACCGATGCCATTCAAGATATAACACTGATGTGTATGTACTGAAAAATTCCACAATGCAGACAGGATATCAAAGTAACACAACTTAACCCAGTCTATAGCGTCTAATGCACATAAAGAGAAATCGTGAAATATAGAACGCGGAAATGACGATAGTAATGGGTTTTCATTTGTTCAGTTTAGTCTACTAATTTTTCAAAACAATGTTGCTTTGTGACATTATTTATGTCTTTAAAAAATGTTTAAATTATTTGTATGCTCTATACAATTAACAAAATACAATGTGGTCCAGAAAGTAAAGTGTACATGAGCTATGAAAATATGAGTGGTCTAGATCTAAAATAACAGCATGGCCTATGAAGTTGAGGGTATTTTCTTTATTGTTTTTTAAATGAGTGCTCTAAAACTGTACTCGCATAGGGATACAAGCCTTTCGAAATTTAATTTTAACAGTTTTTAAATGGCCCAGAACTGTTCTAGTATCGTGAGAGAAATCGTGAGGCTTTAAAAATCAAGGCAACTTAAAACTAAAGTAGTTGGCACTGACTATCATATCAGCCTGACTCGGTGTATTAGTTGCTAACCGTTGGATGCTTTTGCTGAGGATCTAATTATGGGAAAATATGTTTCTCCTTTTTTTTCCTTCTTGCATCCTCTGATTGAAAGCTGCAAGAGATTAAATTATACTATAAATGGCTTCAGTATGCCATGAGATCTACAACTTTCAATGATTTTTTTTTTTAATGTAAAAGAAAGAAAATGGCAACTCAGGACTCTTCTACATGGGTCGCGTGGGACCGCCATTTCAAAATTGTAAAGAGTCATGTTTTCTACCCACTTCAGAATGAATTGTTGTTGTGAATTTGATCTTCTTATGCTATATTTTACACTTTACCACACTAACTACTACAAATTGTGCAAAGGCGATGATTGAGGATTCATATTTAATTCGTCACTTTTATTTTTCAGTGCATCAATTGTGCAACAACTTTTGAAACTGTGTATGTACACATATCCAATGAATTGTAAAGGCTACTGTGTATCATTCATTCTAACGCACAAATCTTCTCTCTGTCTATCTGTTTAACAATCAACCTACCATACCTACTCTCTCTCTCTCTCTCTCTCTCTCTCTCTCTCTCTCTCTCTCTCTCTCTCTCTCTCTCTCTCTCTCTCTCTCTGCTTAATGTATGTATCTCCATTCGCATAACTAACCCTGAAGGAATTATGATAACAGTTATCCTTGTTGCCGATCGAAATAGCAGCGTGTCTATTCACATTATATGATACATCAATCTTCAAGCTGAATTTAACAGTTTGCAGTACGTCACGTTCGTGTAATAAATGTCCCATTAGATTAGTTACATACCAAAGAGGACATAAAATGATCATAAACAAGATTAGAGCGAATAGTTTTGCGAAGTTGTCATGTACAGAAAATAAAAACGTTTGATCTATGATGATCGAATTGCTCTTAGTACGATACTGTAAAAAGGATTTGTGTCTGTTTGTCTCAAATTTTTTCAATCTAAGACATATGCAAATTTAAGGATGCAAGTAATAGGTTGAAAAATGTCCAAGGTAGTATATTTGTCTGGGATATAAGACATAAGCAAACTAAAGAATACAATTAAATGGTTGAAAAATGTCAAAGGCAGTATATTTTTCTGGGATATAAGACAGAAGCAAACTAAAGAATACAATTAAATGGTTGAAAAATGTCACAGCGTAATACAATATATTTGAGGTGACATATATCGATTACTGGTAAATTGTTCCTAAACATGTATTTCTACAAGTGCCCTTTACTACTACAGATTTCACTCGAATCACGAATATTTAAAAAACAAATATTGCTCCTGCTTTTGTAAAGATCAGTTCTATGGCGATTTATACTCGCACTACCACTACTGCTACTTCTACTACTACTACTACTACTGTTTCTACAACATCCCCTCCCCTTTTACTCCTCCTCCAACAGCTACTACTACTACTATTACTAATACCGCTAAAACTACTACTACTGTTGCTGCTACATCTTTCCGCTTTCCCTCCTCCTTCTCCTCCCTCCACTCCTTCCTCTCCTCCTCCTGCAACTACTACTACCACGATTACTAGTAATATTTCAAGGATATATTGAAATTTAGTATATTTGCGTACATTATAGGCGTGCATATGTGCTTAAACTAATTATACTGTTGCAATTTTGATTTGAAAATGGAGTAGTACTGTAATCGAAATATTTGATATCGCATGATTCTCCTTTACATCAAAAGTTTATTCCACCAACCAGAATGAGGAAACTTATCTAAGCGTGACATTCTGTAATGGGAGAGGGGAGCGTGAGGAGGGAGGCGTTTCATTACCTCGTTCAACTCTGTCTCTTTCCACAAAGAAGTATTGGGTAAGATGAAAAAGAATTTCAATATCCAGTCAAAATGTTTCGTCAAGATTTAGGCAATTCAATATTAAACTCCTTGGGCATTTTGTAACTTGTATATAGTCGTAAATTAATGAATAAAGGATAGGGGCCAATTGACAAATTGTACAGGCCTGTCCGAATATATTTTAGCTTTAGTTTCTTATGTTGATTTTGCGATGAAAAATATTCGTGCGCAGACCTGATCCATTTGAAAACATGAATAAATAATTCTGCTATCTTTCTTTTTTTAGGGGAAGGGGGGAGGGGAGGGAGTGAATGTGGGTGGGCAGCGGAGTTTAGTCTATGTCAACAACAAGTAGCAAAATGTAAGAAACTGTTATATATTTCAGTATATCCTGCATCTTTAACCCAGCTCTACATTTACCTCTTTAATCACTCTCAATCTTAAATGAAACCACTAAAGGTTTAAACTTTTACTTTGGGGAATAAACAAATAATTATTATTACATCTTTGAAACTCTGCTATCAAGCTTTCGGGATTCTGTAGGTTTTAAAAACATTTTACACACTGACTGTCAGGAAGGTGCCCTTGATCGATGTGATGCACAAGGCGATTCAGCAGAATTCTGGCAAAGATTTTGCCGGCTATTGACAGCAAGGAGATGCCCCGGTGGTTGTATCAGGAAGGTTTGTTGCCTTCTCTCTTGTACAATTGGACGATGCATCCACATTGACTGGAAGAGTTCAGTCAGTTTCTCAGCCATATGCGAGCCTCGGGGTTCGTAGACTTCTGCAGTTATAGTATCTGCTCCAGTTGCTTTGGCATTTGACAGCCGGTCAATTGTTTCTCAGTAGAGGGCTGTCATTTTGATATAACTTATTGTACAACACTTTATTAAGGCCATCTATCGTAGTTGTGCGGTAGGCTCCAGTAGAGGGCTGTCCTTTAGACTGATATAATTTATTGTACGACACTTTATTAAGACCAGGTATCTTAGTTTTGCGCTAAGGTCTAGTGGAGGACTGTCCTGTTGACATGTTTCACGTCTATTTGATGATTCAGTACTTGTTTCTTAACAAATCCTGTCAGATCAAAGACAAACGTAAAATTTAAGAACTCTTTCAAGGGTTTGATTTCTAACGAAAAACTTTGTTTGCACGAGCTTCCTCATTGTAAGTTAGAGCACTTCAAACAAAGATCCATTCATTTGTTTCTGATATGATTAATGTATTCATATGACTATAATAATTAGTTGTATCTTAAAAAACCGCAAAATGTTTGTTTCTCTTCCTATTTTTGTTACTATTTTATGGCACAGTTGAAGATATCACTGTTTTCCTTAGATTTACAATTATTAAGTAGTCTTTACGAAAAAAAACGAAATCCCGATTCTCGTTTGAAGAATTATCAATTTCAACTTAATTTTTTCATTCATTTGTTAACGTGCGTTCGTGCATGTGTATGTATGTATGTATGTATGTATGCATGCATTTGTTTTGTTATCTACTTGTTTCTTTGTGTATTTGTTTGCATTGTCGGTTGAATGTTTAATGTCTGTCTTTCTACTTACTTATTATTAGCCTTTTTTTCTCTGCTCACTTATTATTAGTTATCTATCTGTCTGTCTGTCTGTCTATATCTATCTACTTATAAGGACCTTTCACCTCCAATCCATACCATTCTAGGTAAAATACTCTGCCTCTCCCTATATTTATTTTCAAAAGATTTATTATCTTTACCAGTAACTAGAGACCAATGTTCATTTTGTGTATTACATCTTTAACTAAATATTCTGTCGTGTCTTGCAAATTCGTTTTTGTTCTTCTGCAAATTGTAGTTTTAATTTTGACTGTTTCTCCTGTCACTGTGTTTTTTTTTCTTTTTCTTCTTTTTTTTCTATTCTTCTTCTTCGTGCAAATGTGTACCATAACAACTAGAATTTAGACCCATACTTTTATGTTGCACAGGTTAGATAGATTTTTCTGCCTCTACTGTACTTTCCGATCTGTTTTAAAAAGATGCCGTGCAATGCAAACTTAACGTGCACAGGAGCATATTTTCTTTTCTTTTTTATTATTATTGTTATTTTTTATTTATTTAGTTTTTTTTTTCAAGCACTGGGTACCAATAAGGTATTTTTGTAAGAACGACAAATTATTCCATTTAATTACCGATTATTTGAGAAAGGGCTTGTCGAAGTGGGAAGATTTACACAACAAGTATAACCTGTCCCAGTTGTTACAAACCAAATTGGCACTATAAAGACACGGGAAGTCTTGTTTAAATAGATAACTTTGATGCAGATCTCATTTATCATACTTAACAGAGCAAACAGCATTATTGAAAATCCCCAACTGTTAACTGATAATGCTTCTCTGTCTATTCAACATCGGTAGGGGTGGTTTGTTATAAAATTAAAATACACTGTATTGTAGACCTTTAGGTGTAAAGAATTGTGTGTGTGTGTGTGTGTGAGAGAGAGAGAGAGAGAGATAGAGAGAGAGAGAGAGAGAGCTCCTTCATAGTTCACATGTTGATGTTTACTACAGATGATATGCTGATAAGATAGTGTTCCATGTTAGATCAACGCGATAGGAAAATACCTCCTCATCGTGTTTTTGCGAAGTAATAAATGTGTGGCTCAAAGGATAATAAATGTTAATGAAGGAAAAGCCTACCGAATGGAAGAAATATATGTTTGTTCGGTATTTTATAATCAAATAATAGGAAAAATAGTTCTTTACCTACCAGTTTCAAGCATACGTTTATAGACACATTTTCTGACCTTTTAATGGGGTCATAGTGTCCAGAGATTTTTCAAGGGTAATTGTGAATGGGATTTGGGTTCGAGGTTTTCGGTTATAAAAAAAAAAAAAAAAAAAATTATAATAAAAGAAAGACAAATTGGGGGCACTTTTTCAGGAGTCAATTTCAGAAGATGCGAATGCTGCATAAATTTAACATACCTATTATTAGGTCATTATTGGACCAAGAAGACTCCTAACAAAATCCAAGGTATCGAAGAGTAAAAGAAATGTTAACTTTATCGGGAGGTCATTATAGATTGTAAAACGGAATTATATATTTGAAGAGTTTTATATACTTTGTTGAATGACGTTTTCTGTGCAGGAAAATCGCAAATCTAATATCATGAAGACATCTTATTGATGGAGTTATTTCTCAGTAAGCCGCCAACATTGTGGTCATTGTCGTCGTCATCATCATCGTGGTCGTCACAATGTTTTCTTTCGGAATTAAAATGTTGGATTCATCTAATTTAACCTCAGCTAAAACTGATTATTTAAAAAATGTTTTTTTTTAAGGATCAGCCGATTATTGCTACTCAAGAATTTTTGGGGAATTTGTAAATTAGCTAATCCAAAACTGTATTTCACTTTTCAAGGCATTTTATGCTTTTATTGTACAAATGTGCTCTGCTCAAAACATAAATTTGCTGTGCAAATTAACATAAGTTTTGTTTTAAGAAACTTTTGTCAAATAGTTTGATTATATCCAGCGGAAAAGTCGAGATAATGATCTACAAACGCTTATTAAAAAATCGGAGCGGTATTTAGTAAAATCATCATGATGAAACTTAAACGTTTCATGCAATCAGTATAAATTGTCCATGAAAAATAGGCATATATATATACCTGAAATCATTTGGATTATTTGGAAAAAATTTTAAAGTCAGACTTTAACTTAGCTGATTGGTTTTTATTTTTTTATTTTTTTGTTGTTTGGGGGGGGGGGAGGCAAATTGTACTGCATTGAAATTCAACCACGCCGCCAACACCTGGAGGAAAAATCTATAACTTAAATCAAACATGGGTCAGGCAAGTTTAAAAAATACTATCCTTAACTCTAAGAAAGACACAAGACAGAGAGATGAATGAATGAATGCAGATTGGAGGTAGAAAAGAAAGAGAGAAAGAAACCAGAAAAACGAAATGACAAATAGATAGATAGTTAGATAGATAGATAGATAAGATTAGATAGTGAACACGATACAAACAAGGTTTCAGTATTCCGAAAGAAAAACCCAGGACAATAATCGATTATGAATCCCACCCTGTGCCATATTTCTCAATTACAAATCATTGGGCTTCACCCTTATGCTTTGAATATATGACACCAATTATAGATATGTCAACAAGAGAAACAAATACGACGTTACGGGCCTTGAGGTTTCGGTGCTAGCATGTATCCTGTGATTCTAACCAAATCATGACAAGATCAGCATCTTTAGAGATCTTAAAATGGGTTGCCAAAACTTGTTCTGCTATCAAATTGATAGAAATAAAACGTTGATAAAGAATGTACGTGTGATAAGTGGATTTATTTTGGATTTACAAGTATACAGTCCCTGATGCATTATGACCTATCAAACGTCTGCACCTTCTAGGAGATCTATATATTGCTGAAGTCTCTGATTATCAACTTTTGGTCTGAAAATTGTCTCCTTTGCAAGATTTTCGTTTAGTTCCTTTCCTACTCTAAGATCCAAACCCTCTATATTCAATACACACGTTTCCTGGTCAATCATATTTACTTCTATATCATCCACATCCTTTTCACCCTGAATCGTGAATTCCTGCAATTCATTATCCAAGTCAGTTTCCTCAAATAAATCTTCATCTTTATGCATCTCACGTTCTCGTCTGGCCATCTCTATTAGTTCTTTTTCTAACCTCTCCTTTTCTGTAAGGTCCATTTCAATCGGTTTTATCCTCACATTTGCTTTTTTGTCGTTTTCTTTATTATCTTTGTTATCGTCAACTTTCACATCTTCCATCTTTTTCTGTCTTAATTTGATAGCAAAGAAACTTCTCTTAATTTTCATTTTCCTTTCTGGTCTCACATTTTGCTGCCCTACATTTCCTACTGGCGAGTCTTTCTTTTTCGGCAAAGAAAGTTCCACTCTTTTCCAAAATTTGTCCATTTTCTTTGCGTTCTCTTCGCCAGGCCATTCAATATAGGTGACGGTGTCAATGATAGACTCCAGATTTTTGTCCATTTTGCCCTTAATATGAGAAATGTCCTCCAATAGCACGGGAATTATCCGGTGTTTCTTTTTCAGCATCTCATGTTGGGCCTTTTGGTATTCAAACTGAGTGAACTCGCTCTCCACGTAGCGCGGGGACAGGATGATTATCGTCCTTCGGCTATTTTCTACTGCGTTGATGATATTGTTGACAATGGCTGGATAATAATAATAATAATAATAATAATAATAATAATAATAATAATAATAATAGAAATAATGATAATAACAATAAAAATAATAAAGTGTCGTCGTCGGCATCGCTATCATAATTATCATCATAATCATCATTATTAGTGTCATCATCATCATCGTCGTCATTATCATCCTCGTCGTTGTCGTCACAATTTTTGCTGTTGTAATTAAAAGTGTAAGCATAATCCTAGTAATAAGCACAAATTCACAAGAGCGAAGAATATTGAGTTGAAAAAAAATAAATATAAGTAAAACAGTAGATAACAACCAGTAATACTTTGGTAGGAAAAATAGGCCTTGAATTTTTCTGTGCCACAAAGATACCACGTACCAATACTTTCTTAAAAGTGGTGCACAATTTTTCATTATTATTAATTATGACCGCAGCGACTACTTTAGATAAAATCTTACTCCAACTCGAAAACAAACACACTTTTATTAGTATCTTTTCTTTCTTACTCACTTTCTCCGGGAACAAAGTCACGAAAATGTAGGCATAATTTGAAACCCAACTCCTTCTCCAGTTTGGGATAAAGGGTCCTAACGACGAAAGCTTCGTCAATCTCGTGAGACTTGTACGAAATAAAAGCGTCCCATTTTTTATTATCTGAAAAAAATCATCATTATTATTATTATTATTATTATTATTATTATTATTATTATTATTATTAATCTGATTCATATAGACACTTACTAGCATCGTTTACAACGATAAAAATAAAAACAGTAAATTTTTCTTGTACATGTTTAATGATTGTGAGTAGAAAAGGTTCTTGCCATGAAAATACATAGCCAATATAAATCTTACCAGTTATTGATATAAATTATTTTTGGTCCTTGGTCCGTGGAGGCAACCAATGTCGCTCATGCATAGCGCGAGGTTATGCAGATAAAACATGTCAGTTTATGAATGAGCGGGATCATATAATTAAAACTGACATTGCTCTCTTTAAGTATCAAATTTCAAATTTATAAAAACGTGATTCGACCCATTATTAATTTTCTATTTTTGCTTTTGAAAATCTTGTCGAAATATCGAGATTTAGCGCTGCTATTTCTTGTGAAGCAAAGTCATATCTGATAGAATATGCATGGGTGGAACAAAATGACGTGTATGTATATAAACACACACACACACACACACACACACACACACACACACACACATATATATATATATATATATATATATATATATATATATATATATATATATATATATATATATATATATATATATATATGTAACACCTGGACTCTAATTCACATTCAATCGTCAGATTTGACCTTCTTCACAAGGAATAACAGCATAAATTGGTTTTTTGTTTGTGGTTTTTTATTTTTTTATTTTGATGGAATTACTTACAAGCGGACAACTCTTATTAGACTGACGGTTGATAACGTTATATGCATTTACTAGTGATGTCATTTAAATCTACGGTAATTTATAACAATTATTCTTGAAAACTGTAATACATTTAGGGTTATTACATTTACCCGAGCTTATTACATCTATGGGTTTAATATCGAACTCAAACCAAACTTTGCGTGATGCCTAATATTAGGAAGACGTTGGTCAAGTTTGAGCTTGACCTTTGGAAGTCATAATTGTACGTAGTTACGGTGGGTGTTCCTTTGACTTAGAAATTGACCCTTGCATTACGAATTTCCTTTGCGCTCAACGACCTTTGAAAACAACTTGGAATTAGGTCAAAAGACATAGGTCACGTTTGATTTTAACCCCTTTGTTTCTTTCTCGGTCGATGTTTTATTGAGTTATGGCCCCTGTTTGATTTAAACCTTCCCCTTATGTTCTGAACCTAGCCTTCATTTATCATTTCTTATTGGCGGGGCACCCTCGTCGTCTAGACACTTTCCTAATCTAGCATACGACGGTAAGTACTTAGGATGTTCCGACATAGAAGATTACATAATAATTTGCAAACTGCTCAATTTGTAGAGCTCTCGCTTCTCTCTTGGCCAATACAAGCTAATTTCTGATTTTTCCCCCCTTTAGGAATGGGCAAAAAGTAAAGTAAAAGATATAAATTTAAGGGCTGAACCAGCAGATCTATCAGTGTGTATGGGGGGGGGGGGTTGCTGTTGCTGTTGTTGTTGTTGTCGTTGTTGTTGTTGTGACAATATAAAGCAGGAATTACTTCAGTTTTAACTCAAACGAGGCTGACTCTGGGGACAGTCTATCCAAGCAGTAGCGTTGTTTACCAACGTCATCTGTGGAGCAGGTTGGATAACTTAATAGAGAGTCCTGCAAATATATGTTCGAATAATCGACGCTGTGTACGGTTGCACTCATCTATGATAAGTATGGTTTCCTGGTACGTCTGTTTCCTCTATTTTGGGGGCATGAAACGAACGTTTGAACACTACTTGATCAAGAGTTTGGCGAATAATCAGAGGATGGTGTTACGAAAGTTAAATGATGAATATCATAATCCGCTTTTAAAAAGATCAGTGGGAAGAAAGAACTGAGTTAAAATCATGATTTATTACTTTCAGCTGAATTTATATGGAGTTCAAATCATACAGACGACAACGACATATCACATCTGTTGAACAAGGTGGAAATATTTCCCCCGAAAATAAAAAGCAGCTGCGGAAATTTCAACAAAGAATTGAAACATTATTAATCCACCGGTGAATATTAAAATTACTGATAGCAGCAAATATTTATATCATCTCATACCCCATACCATACTATTACTATTTTCTCTATCGTATCCAATTAAAACTGTCATTGGCAAAACAATCGAATATCTTCACATAATTCTAAAACTTCGAATTGACTTTTAATTTGATAACATTTACTATACCATCATCCTCGTAAGGCTGGAAGTAGTGCACGACCTTCATTATTAGTATGACACGGTGACGCCACATCAAGTACGGGATGGCAACCAATAACAGAAGTAGGATAAACAACGCCCCTGCGCATGCGCCAACGACCCACAGGTACCACGTGGCTTCCCTGAATTGAACACCTGAAAAGTGGAACATAATTATGTACGTTAACTCTTAAATATAAATAAAGGATGATTTGAACAGACAGGTATTTTGTGATAACTCGTCAATCGATATCAGACTAGGCCCTAAATTTACCGTGATATCAGACTAGGCCCTAAATTTACCGTGATATCAGACTAGGCCCTAAATTTATAGTATTTGAAACGTATGAGACGTTAACTAAAATAACCTTCCTACATGTCACACCATACATCACCATTTTCTTCATCCCTTTTTGCGCATGCGCAAAAATGTAGAATTTGCTTTTAACATTTTTAAAAACAAAATCTGAGATAGGCAAACAAACAAACCAATAAATAAATAATAAATAATGATAATATGGAGAAAGTTGTAAATACAGATAAAGTAGCGATAGTTTATATGTGTCTATTCAAGTTTTGCTTTGATGCAGGAAACATTATGTGCTTTGTATTTGTTACGGAAAAGGCTATTCTAAATTGGAAGAACCCTTTTGCTTTCCTAATATATCCAATAAAATATTTTTAAAACATAAATGTTTGCCTTTCTTGATTTATCAATATTTACAATTATTTTATACTCAGCGCCAAAACAATCTGTCTTTATTTCATACCACAAATGTTTCGTCATTTTCTCATTGATTTTCATCGAAGTTGTTTTTAGTGTAGAAATAAACGACCATTAAATGAAACGGGAGCAAAGTTTCATGTTTTGTTTGACATATACGCGTGGAGTATTAATTCCAGGTCCGCACCAATGTCGATAATTGTATTTTAATAGGCACTTTCTTTCTTCAGGGGGCCAATCTAATCGCGACAGCGTGATCTTGTACGGATTAATTAAGCGCCAGTACTCGTCTGGTCTTGCTTAAAGAGCAAATGGGACTGATTTCATGCTACTAGAGTTACCCGACCTTAGTGTAGACAATTGTTGCACATTAATCCCATGTTTCCCCTTCAATAATGTTCACATTTATATTATAAATATATAACGATGTTTTACTTTGGTTCAACGCATTGGTTGGCATAACGAAAACCTATCATTTTCCAACCTCATCAAGTATGGCGGTCTTCTGGATGAGAAAAAACAAAACAAAACAAAACAAGGAACAATTTGGAATTCCGTCACAAAATTGACTTTATTAACAAATAGTCATTGACACCATTCGGAATATTTCTCGGCCCTTGGTGGATTCTTGATGATACAATCATTGAGCATCTAGGCTAAATCACAGATTTCAGAAAGATGAAAGCGAAGTTCAAATGTAAGGTACCCTATGGTACTAAAGTCCTTTCGGTTAAAAAGAAAACAACCTGAGAATAACGTTTTTCTCGATTCAAGAGGAATACATCATTTCAGATAAATACCACCATACAATCTCTCTCTCTCTCTCTCTCTCTCTGTCTCTCTCTCTCTCTCTCTCTCTCTCTCTCTCTCTCTCTCTCTCTCTTGCACGCTGGTGTTCGATTAAAAATGCGTTTGAAATACAGCATCTGAACACGTGTGAATGTATGTTAGTTGCATGCCTGCGTTTGAACAATAGCATCTGAACACCCATGAATATGTGTCAGTTGTATGCTTGCGTTTATTTCAACTATTGCGCCTAAACACCTGTGAATGAATGTCATTTGCATGCACGAGTTTCGATATTAGGCATTGATTGTTTGTACCATTTCGATATTATGACTCAGTCAGGCATTGATTGTTCGTACCATTTCGATATTATGACTCAGTCATGCATTGGTTGTACGTGATAATACACGTTCAGCTGTCATTTTCTCTCAAAAAAACAAAAAAAAAAGCTCCACAATTTGCAGCAGTAGAAATATGTTAATGAATATTCTTATGTATACGTGTCCCAGACATTCAAATAATGTTTGTTCATTCAATAAACCAGTGTTAATAATCTCATTAAATAACGAAAAGGGTAAAAACACAACAATTTAGGACAAATTCAGGTGGAAATCCAACGAGACATTAAGTCCAGGACAACATGACTTTGTACTGTTTGAATTTCCCCACATAGTTTTAAGCATTCATTTGAAAGCACACTCATGTGGCAACACAATCAAATATTTTTGCTACAGATAAAAATAAAATGTGTAACTATGATTCATAATGTATGCATTTAAATATTTACTCGAAATTTCTGCTTAGTTTCACCGAATCTTTAGATGGTAGTGCAGATCATTTTTTTAGAGGGGTATAGGTACAGACACACATGTGGACAGAGGCTAAAAGGTTATCACAATGGCATGCTGGGGGGTGGGGTGCAGTTTCATTTTAGCCGCTTGTAATCTAAGTTTTATCACGACCTTCGGTAATAATTGCAGGGACCAAAACGTTTTTGAATAAACAAAAGTTGTCAGCGTAACAAACTGCGACTTAAAGCAGTTAACTATCTAACCAACCCAGACTACGAGAGAGTCCTAATAAATTTGATTAGTTTAACATAGTGTCCTGAAGTCTTCATTCTCTAATATTACTCCTGCTACCGGGGCTTAGGGTGGGTACTTTTCCGCAATAACTGATATGGATAAAGAAGAGAAAGCTGAGTTGAACAGAATGCACGTGTACGGTACGAATAATTATTTTTTCGTTTCATCACAAGTTTGATAGACAAATGTTCAACAGGGAATGACTTAAGTAAGAGGAAATTAATTTTCGCATTATTTTATGACAGGTATAATGTACACCTACAGAGCAGGTACGACGTAATCAAAGAAAGATAAAGACGACTGTTCATAAGAAATATGTCAGACCCATAACAGGCTGCATAATATATTAGTTACCTATTGTTCGTTATCTCTGTAAAAATAGAATTAATGTCCAATATTATACGCTTCTCAGTCACATAATGACTTTATTTTGTATAAATCGGATGTGAGAAACAAATGAATACCGTAATTATACCAATGTTTGGAGTATACTAAATTTTTGAATATATCGGGGAAACTGAGTTAGCGAAAATATTTTGAACGCTTAATATTATGATCAAAGATGGTACAAATTTAGCGGATAATGTATTGGCGAAAAGATTGTGTCGCAATCGTACCGCATTTAATAATGTTTAAACGTATTAGTGAAAATATTGTGATTCACGGTACTTCAAACTTGAAGACAAAATGAAACGGAGCGTGCATTTTAATTCCACGCGTGTTTATCGGTGAAAGCCGATCACGCAACTGTTTGACCGTGTCAAAGAGTCTTGGAAAGATGGCCTGTTTCCGTACAAGAAACTCTGAGACATCACTTATCTTAGACTACTATGCGTATTACTTGGATATTTGTTAGGTATGCATTCTACTTAAGCATGTGTGCCATATGTTTGAATGACGAGCTCCATGGTTCAGCACACTTTCGGCTGGCTGTGAATGGCAATAATAATGTGTGGCCCATTACAGAGATGCTGTGGTTTGATAGTCACACTCCATTAACAGGGGTTCATGTATGACTGGCCGTTCACGTTATTAACATGGTGATTCTTCACGAAGAAAAACTTTCACGAACAAGCCGACTTTCTTCGCGAAAAAAGAGTTTTTTTCACGAAAAATCATTTTCTTCGTGAATAAAATGTCTTTTCTCATAAAGGTTTATCTAAACAATACTGTCAAAATCTTAATGAAAAAGTGATCGCTTTTTCACATACAAAGTGTGTACCTTGACCGAACAAATAACAAATTGAATAGATTTTTCATGAAGAAAATTGTTCTGATGAGCCAACTTTCTTCATGAGGAAAGTTACTTTCTTCATGAAAAATGAACATCCTCACGAAAATTGCACATTTTTCATGAAGATTGTCCTTTTTTCATGGAATAGATTTTTTTAAAATAAACTTGCTCGAATGAGTATTTCTTCACGAAGAAACCACCAATCTTCATAAAGACTGTCACCTTCTTCGTGAAGGCACACTCTTTTCGGGAAGAAAATTACTGTCTTCATAAAGATTGCACCTTTATGACGAAAAACAAGTATTGAGAAAAAAAAATATTGTAACTTCTTAGCTCATGTATTTAATCTATATCGATAATTTTACATTTCTTTTGAAAAGTGATTTGTTGGCTTTGATGCAAACAATATTTTTTTTTCGTAACAAAAATGCAGTCTTCACAAAGAATGTAAATGTTTTACGAGAAGAAAGCCATTACACGTAACAGCAAGCCTTTCACGAGAAAATTAACATTCTTCGTGACAAATTTCAAGATGGAATGGTCATGACGAATCTCATTTTCTTCAGGAAGATTTTGTTTTTATTCTTCTCTACACGATGTTTACCTTGCACCAAACAACTTGCTCCTTTTACGATAAAAGTTACTTATTTAGTGAATACTTGCATTTATTCATAAACATTGTCACTTTTTTGAGAGAAAAAAGTAGATTCTTCATGAAAGATGTTCTTCTTTTCACCAAAACTGTAACACTCTTCATTAAACTACGTGGTTCCTTTCGTAAACAAAGATGATTTATAAAATAAATTTGCATTTTTCACGAAGAAAATAATATTATCATGCAGATTGTTATTTTCGTCCTGAAGAAAGATCCCACAACATAAAAAAAAGTTTCGTCATGAAAAATCGATTCAATTTTTGACATGTTCGACCAGGGTACACACATTTTACGTGAAAAAGAAAATTGTGACATTATTGGCAAACAAATCTTCGTGCAAAAAGAGTTTCGTCACAAAGAAAGTGACTTTTTGGTGTAAAGGACGAGGTGGGGTGGGGGTGAGCCCAAGAAAGTAGTTTTTTTGTGAAAGTTTTTCTTTGTGAAGAAACAGTTCGTTAATGATTTGAACTACCATTCATACTTTCGTGTAGTTAAGGCTATCGTCTGCTTTTCTTCGAGGATTCCTCTGTGTGGACACGTAGAGCAATCTTGCCCATACCGAGGGTGTTAATTTGTCTGTTAGGTATTATCTGAGTTGCACTTTTTCTGCCACCTATTATTTGTGTATAGGACTTTTTCTACCACCTATTTTTTGTGTATAGGACTTTTTCTACCACCTATTATTTGTGTATAGGACATTTTCTATCACCTATTATTTGTGTATAGGACATTTTCTATCACCTATTATTTGTGTAAAGGACTTTTTCTACCACCTATTATTTGTGTATAGGACATTTTCTATCACCTATTATTTGTGTATAGAACATTTTCTACCACCTATTATTTGTGCATAGGACATTTTCTATCACCTATTATTTGTGTATAGGACATTTTCTACCACCTATTATTTGTGTGTAGGTCATTTTCTATCACCTATTATTTGTGTATAGGACATTTTCTACCACCTATTATTTGTGTATAGGACATTTTCTATCACCTATTATTTGTGCATAGGACATTTTCTATCACCTATTATTTGTGTACCACCTATTATTTGTGTATAGCACATTTTCTATCACCTATTATTTGTGTATAGGACTTTTTCTGCCACCTATTATTTGTGTATAGGACTTTTTCTACCACCTATTATTTGTGTATAGGACATTTTCTACCACCTATTATTTGTGTATAAGACTTTATCTGCCACATATTATTTCTGTATAGGACATTGTCTACCACCTATTATGTTTCTGTTCATGATTCTGGTGGTAAAGATATAGCTGTGAGAGAGTTACGAAAAATTTAAATGGACTTGTAAAACCGTACTTTGAGTAGTCCTAAAGAGGAAAATTCGGTAGTTTGTATTTGACCGATTATAGACCCAAATCAAATAAAATAAGGTTTAGCAGTGAATGTAATGATACTATTATTTGTGTATAGGACATTTTCTATCACCTATTATTTGTGTATAGGACATTTTCTACCACCTCTTATTTGTGTATAGGACATTTTCTATCACCTTGTATTTGTGTATAGGACATTTTCTACCACCTATTATTTGTGTATAGGACATTTTCTATCACCTATTACTTGTGTATAGGACATTTTCTATCACCTATTATTTGTGTATAGGACATTGCTACCAGCTATTATTTGTGTATAGGACATTTTCTACCATCTATTATTTGTGTATCGGACTTTTTCTACCACCTATTATTTGTGTATAGGACTTTTTCTACCACCTATTATTTGTGTATAGGACATTTTCTATCACCTATTATTTGTGTATAGGACATTTTCTACCACCTATTATTTGTGTATAGGACATTTTCTATCACCTTGTATTTGTGTATAGGACATTTTCTACCACCTATTATTTGTGTATAGGACATTTTCTATCACCTATTATTTGTGTATAGGACATTTTCTATCACCTATTATTTGTGTATAGGACATTGCTACCAGCTATTATTTGTGTATAGGACATTTTCTACCATCTATTATTTGTGTATCGGATTTTTTCTACCACCTATTATTTGTGTATAGGACTTTTTCTACCACCTATTATTTGTGTATAGGACATTTTCTGCCACCTATTATTTGTGCATAGGACATTTTCTACCACCTATTATTAGTGTATAGGACTTTATCTGCCACATATTATTTCTGTATAGGACATTGTCTACCACCTATTATGTTTCTATTCATGATTCTGGTGGTAAAGATATAGCTGTGAGAGAGTTACGAAAAATTTGAATGGACTTGTAAAACCGTACTTTGAGTAGTCCTAAAGAGGAAAATTCGGTAGTTTGTATTTGACCGATTATAGACCCAAATCAAATAAAATAAGGTTTAGCAGTGAATGTACTGATACTTATAAGTGTTATGTAGATCAGTTATCAGTCTATCGGAAAACTTTGAGAAAAAGGATGTGTTTCTGATATTTGGAAGAAAAGAAAATTTATAAGAAATGTGTGTAAGAAAGCAGTTTCAACACAGAAAGAGATTAGCATACGAGTTATCTAGTTTGAAAAGTTCTAATTACAGAAATCTTTGGAATTTCTATAAGAAAACCCAACATGTGCCATTGTGCTGAAAGTTTTTAGCCTGAATTTTTTTTTCCAATAGTGTATTGCTTTGCAAAGTCAAAATGAAGCTTTTTCAAATGAAGAAACGAATGATTGTATACGAGGCATATATGCAAATGATCATTTGGATCAAGTAGCAATCATTGGAAAACTTGATAAATAAATAACAGAGGACGAAATCACAAAAGTGATGAGAAATCTCAAAATCCCGAAACAATATGGCAATAATTATCTTTTCAATGACTGTTTCAGAAAACGGAGTGGAAATACTTAGATTCTATATATGTAAAATATTTAATGCTATATTTGATAGCGGTCATTTTCCTATGCAGTGAGGGAGAGGTAAGTTATATCTGGTGATGTTTGTAATACAGGAAATTAAAGAGGTATTACTCTACTAAGTTGCTGTTCAAAATTCTTTAGCAGTATTTTAAATGAAAGACTTTTGAATTGGGCGAAGGAAAATGACAAACTATCGGATGCACAATTGGTTTTAAGAAATAGCGGGAACTACTGACACTAGATGCTAGATGTTCCTTGTTGTATGTACAGTGTAGTTAAATCATATGTTTCACATTGGGGTACTCGTAGTGTCTTTTTCGAGTATGGAGTAGGTTTGATACAAGGTGAAGTTTTATCACCGATACTAATTTTGTTATTTATTGAAGATCTGGAAATATCATTGCAATCTACGGGATATATATATATATATATATATATATATATATATATATATATATATATATATATATATATATATATATATAGTTAGACGATAGACGAGTTGACTTTATTTTTGTTACTGTTTGCTGACGAGTTAGTTTTATTTTCAGAAACCATTGAGGGTTTATAAAAGCTCATAGATAATTTGCACGATTACTGTAAGAAATGGAATCTAAACAATAACTATGATAAAACTCAAATTATGATCTTTATACAAGACAAAATATGGAATATAGATGGAAATAATATTAATGTTGTTGAAAATTGTAACATTAGTTAAGTTAGTTAAGTATTAGTTTAGAATAAAATAAACATTCTGTAAATATTACACTGAGTACTACATAAAAAGAGTTATTTATTGTAAATTAATCAAACAATGGTATTAACTGGGTTACACTACTTAAAGATACTTCAAAACAGATCTGGGTTTGGTGAAGTTTGAATGTTTCATGATTCTGTAAATTGCTCCAAGTTTATTCCAATATTTGAACAAAGGGTTACAGATGCTTTCCTATCAGACTGGAATAACACATTCTGATAAACTGTATCTATATAAACATAGCAAGTGATTATTTCAAATTCTTGTGTAACCATAAATACTGATCAGCTTTGACAAAACTAAGAGTGTCATCTCATAATTTTAGAATTGAAACTCGAAGATATGGAAGCAATATAATCGAAAGAAGTGAATGATATTGTATAATATGTGACAACCATGATATCGAAGATGAATATCAGTTTATTTTAGTGTGTCCAGTAAATACGTAACAATTTAATTAAAAGCTAATTTTGGAACAAACCATCCATGTATAAGTACATTTAATTGTTAACTTCTCTTAATAAAAAACAATATGCTCACTAGCTAATTTGTTTATGAAGCGTTTAAATTAAGAGATACATTATTATTTTTACAGTAATTTGTTATAAAGATTGTTCATATTTTGTTCACCTCTCTTTTCCAGCTTTTGTTTATTACCTTTTTTGAGTTTCTGTTTAAAGTTGTACGTAAAACAAATTGAATTGAATTGAACTATTTGAATAGGACATTTTCTGACACCTATTATTTGAATAGGACATTTTCTGCCGCCTATTATTTGAATAGGTAATTGTCTGCCAGCTATTTCTTAATAGGACATTTTCTGACACCTACTATTTGAATAGGACATTTTCTGACACCTATTATTTGAATAGGACATTTTCTGCCGCCTATTATTTCAATAGGTAATTGTCTGCCAGATATTTTTTAAATAGGACATTTTCTGCCACCTATTATTTGAATAGGTAATTGTCTGCCAGCTATTTTTGGAATAGGATATTTTCTGAGACCTATTATTTGAATAGGCCATTTTCTTACACCAATTTTTAAATAGGGCATTTTCTGCGACCTCTTATTTCACTAGGGCACTTTATGCAATCTGCCGTTTGAATAGGGCATTTTCTGCAACCTATTATTTGAATAAGATAATATCTGCAAGCTGTTATTTGACTAGGACACTTTCTGCAGCTTATTATATAAATAGGGCACTTTCTGCAGATTATTATATAAATAGTGCACTTTCTGCAACGTATTATTTGAATAAGCTCATTTCTGCAACGTACTATTTAAATAGGCACTTTGTGCAAACTATTATTTCAACAGGACAATATCAGCAGCCTATTCTCCGAATAGGAAATGTTTGTTCATATGATTATTCAATCCTTCATCTGAAAAGGAAACCTTATTTTACTGTCCGAGTAATAATCATCTCATTATCTGTAAAAGAAGGTGTTTTCTGACAAAGATAGTGTTTAATCTTACATGAGTCATAGATTATGTGTGCAATAAGGTGTTTCCTGACAAAGAAAGTGTTCAATATTACTTGATTCATACATTATGTGCAAATTAAGGTGTTTCATGACAAGAAAGTATTTAATCTTATTCGAGTCGTATATTATGTGTAAAATAAGGTGTTTCCTGACAAAGAAAGTCTTTAATCTTACTTGAGTCATACATTATGTGTAAAATAAGGTGTTTCCTGACAAAGAAAGTGTTTAATCTTACTTGAGTTATACATTATGTGTAAAAAAAGGTGTTTCCTTACAAAGAAAGTCTTTAATCTTACTTGAGTCATACATTATGTGTAAAATAAGGTGTTTCCTGACAAAGAAAGTGTTTAATCTTACTTGAGTCATACATTATATGTAAAATAAGGTATTTCCTGACAAAGAGAGTCTTTAATCTTACCCGAGTCGTACATTATGTGTACAATAAGGTGTTTCCGGACAAAGAAAGTGTTTAATCTTACTTGAGTCATACATTATATGTAAAATAAGGTATTTCCTGACAAAGAAAGTCTTTAATCTTACTCGAGTCGTACATTATGTGTAAAATAAGGTGTTTCCGGACTAAGAAAGTATTTAATCTTCTTTTAGTTATATTTTATGTGTAAAAAAAAGGTGTTTCCTGACAAAGAAAGTCTTTAATCTTACTTGATTTATACATTATGTGTAAAAAAGGTGTTTCCCGACAAAGAAAGTGTTTAATCTTACTTGAGCCATATATTATGTCTAAGAAAAGGTGTTTCCTGACAAAGAAAGTCTTTAATCTTACTCGAGTCGTACATTATGTGTAAAATAAGGTGTTTCCGGACTGAGAAAGTGTTTAATCTTACTTGAGTTATATTTTATGTGTAAAAAAAAGTGTTTCCTGACAAAGAAAGTCTTTAATCTTGCTTGAGTCATACATTATGTGTAAAATAAGGTCTTTCCTGACAAGGAAAGTGTTTAATCTTACTTGAGTCATACATTATATGTAAAATAAGGTATTTCCTGACAAAGAAAGTCTTTAATCTTACTCAAGTCGTACATTATGTGTAAAATAAGGTGTTTCCGGACTAAGAAAGTGTTTAACCTTACTTGAGTTATATTTTATGTGTAAAAAAGGTGTTTCCTGACAAAGAAAGTCTTTAATCTTACTTGAGTCATACATTATGTGTAAAATAAGGTGTTTCCTGACAAAGAAAGTCTTTAATCTTACTTGAGTTATACATTATGTGTAAAATAAGGTGTTTCCTGACAAAGAAAGTGTTTAATCTTACTTGAGTCATTCATTATATGTAAAATAAGGTGTTTCCTGACAAAGAAAGTCTTTAATATTACTTGATTTATACATTATGTGTAAAATAAGGTGTTTCCTGACAAAGAAAGTGTTTAATCTTACTTGAGTCATTCATTATATGTAAAATAAGGTGTTTCCTGACAAAGAAAGTCTTTAATATTACTTGATTTATACATTATGTGTAAAATAAAGGTGTTTCCTGACAAAGAAAGTGTTTAATCTTACTTGAGTTATACATTATGTGTAAAAAAAGGTGTTTCCTTACAAAGAAAGTCTTTAATCTTACTTGAGTCATACATTATGTGTAAAATAAGGTGTTTCCTGACAAAGAAAGTGTTTAATCTTACTTGAGTCATACATTATATGTAAAATAAGGTATTTCCTGACAAAGAGAGTCTTTAATCTTACCCGAGTCGTACATTATGTGTACAATAAGGTGTTACCGGACAAAGAAAGTGTTTAATCTTACTTGAGTCATACGTTATATGTAAAATAAGGTATTTCCTGACAAAGAAAGTCTTTAATCTTACTCGAGTCGTACATTATGTGTAAAATAAGGTGTTTCCGGACTAAGAAAGTGTTTAATCTTCTTTGAGTTATATTTTATGTGTAAAAAAAGGTGTTTCCTGACAAAGAAAGTCTTTAATCTTACTTGATTTATACATTATGTGTAAAAAAGGTGTTTCCCGACAAAGAAAGTGTTTAATCTTACTTGAGCCATATATTATGTCTAAGAAAAGGTGTTTCCTGACAAAGAAAGTCTTTAATCTTACTCGAGTCGTACATTATGTGTAAAATAAGGTGTTTCCGGACTGAGAAAGTGTTTAATCATACTTGAGTTATATTTTATGTGTAAAAAAGGTGTTTCCTTACAAAGAAAGTCTTTAATCTTGCATGAGTCATACATTATGTGTAAAATAAGGTCTTTCCTGACAAGTAAAGTGTTTAATCTTACTTGAGTCATTAATTATATGTAAAAAAAGGTATTTCCTGACAAAGAAAGTCTTTAATCTTACTCAAGTCGTACATTATGTGTAAAATAAGGTGTTTCCGGACTAAGAAAGTGTTTAACCTTACTTGAGTTATATTTTATGTGTAAAAAAGGTGTTTCCTGACAAAGAAAGTCTTTAATCTTACTTGAGTTATTCATTATGTGTAAAGTAAGGTGTTTCCTGACAAAGAAAGTCTTTAATCTTACTTGAGTTATACATTATGTGTAAAATAAGGTGTTTCCTGACAAAGAAAGTGTTTAATCTTACTTGAGTCATTCATTATATGTAAAATAAGGTGTTTCCTGACAAAGAAAGTCTTTAATATTACTTGATTTATACATTATGTGTAAAATAAAGGTGTTTCCTGACAAAGAAAGTCTTTAATATTACCTAATTTATACATTATGTGTAAAATAAGGTGTTTCCTGACAAAGAAAGTGTTTAATCTTACTTGAGTCATTCATTATATGTAAAATAAGGTGTTTCCTGACAAAGAAAGTCTTTAATATTACTTGATTTATACATTATGTGTAAAATAAAGGTGTTTCCTGACAAAGAAAGTGTTTAATCTTACTTGAGTCATACATTATATGTAAAATAAGGTATTTCCTGACAAAGAGAGTCTTTAATATTACCCGAGTCGTACATTATGTGTACAATAAGGTGTTTCCGGACAAAGAAAGTGTTTAATCTTACTTGAGTCATACATTATATGTAAAATAAGGTATTTCCTGACAAAGAAAGTCTTTAATCTTACTCGAGTCGTACATTATGTGTAAAATAAGGTGTTTCCGGACTAAGAAAGTGTTTAATCTTCTTTGGGTTATATTTTATGTGTAAAAAAAGGTGTTTCCTGACAAAGAAAGTCTTTAATCTTACTTGATTTATACATTATGTGTAAAAAAGGTGTTTCCCGACAAAGAAAGTGTTTAATCTTACTTGAGCCATATATTATGTCTAAGAAAAGGTGTTTCCTGACAAAGAAAGTCTTTAATCTTACTCGAGTCGTACATTATGTGTAAAATAAGGTGTTTCCGGACTGAGAAAGTGTTTAATCTTACTTGAGTTATATTTTATGTGTAAAAAAAGGTGTTTCCTGACAAAGAAAGTCTTTAATCTTGCTTGAGTCATACATTATGTGTAAAATAAGGTCTTTCCTGACAAGTAAAGTGTTTAATCTTACTTGAGTCATTCATTATATGTAAAATAAGGTATTTCCTGACAAAGAAAGTCTTTAATCTTACTCAAGTCGTACATTATGTGTAAAATAAGGTGTTTCCGGACTAAGAAAGTGTTTAACCTTACTTGAGTTATATTTCATGTGTAAAAAAGGTGTTTCCTGACAAAGAAAGTCTTTAATCTTACTTGAGTTATTCATTATGTGTAAAATAAGGTGTTTCCTGACAAAGAAAGTCTTTAATCTTACTTGAGTTATACATTATGTGTAAAATAAGGTGTTTCCTGACAAAGAAAGTGTTTAATCTTACTTGAGTCATTCATTATATGTAAAATAAGGTGTTTCCTGACAAAGAAAGTCTTTAATATTACTTGATTTATACATTATGTGTAAAATAAAGGTGTTTCCTGACAAAGAAAGTGTTTAATCTTACTTGAGTTATACATTATGTGTAAAAAAGGGTGTTTCCTTACAAAGAAAGTCTTTAATCTTACTTGAGTCATACATTATGTGTAAAATAAGGTGTTTCCTGACAAAGAAAGTGTTTAATCTTACTTGAGTCATACATTATATGTAAAATAAGGTATTTCCTGACAAAGAGAGTCTTTAATCTTACCCGAGTCGTACATTATGTGTACAATAAGGTGTTACCGGACAAAGAAAGTGTTTAATCTTACTTGAGTCATACGTTATATGTAAAATAAGGTATTTCCTGACAAAGAAAGTCTTTAATCTTACTCGAGTCGTACATTATGTGTAAAATAAGGTGTTTCCGGACTAAGAAAGTGTTTAATCTTCTTTGAGTTATATTTTATGTGTAAAAAAAGGTGTTTCCGGACAAAGAAAGTCTTTAATCTTACTTGATTTATACATTATGTGTAAAAAAGGTGTTTCCCGACAAAGAAAGTGTTTAATCTTACTTGAGCCATATATTATGTCTAAGAAAAGGTGTTTCCTGACAAAGAAAGTCTTTAATCTTACTCGAGTCGTACATTATGTGTAAAATAAGGTGTTTCCGGACTGAGAAAGTGTTTAATCATACTTGAGTTATATTTTATGTGTAAAAAAGGTGTTTCCTTACAAAGAAAGTCTTTAATCTTGCATGAGTCATACATTATGTGTAAAATAAGGTCTTTCCTGACAAGTAAAGTGTTTAATCTTACTTGAGTCATTAATTATATGTAAAAAAAGGTATTTCCTGACAAAGAAAGTCTTTAATCTTACTCAAGTCGTACATTATGTGTAAAATAAGGTGTTTCCGGACTAAGAAAGTGTTTAACCTTACTTGAGTTATATTTTATGTGTAAAAAAGGTGTTTCCTGACAAAGAAAGTCTTTAATCTTACTTGAGTTATTCATTATGTGTAAAATAAGGTGTTTCCTGACAAAGAAAGTCTTTAATCTTACTTGAGTTATACATTATGTGTAAAATAAGGTGTTTCCTGACAAAGAAAGTGTTTAATCTTACTTGAGTCATTCATTATATGTAAAATAAGGTGTTTCCTGACAAAGAAAGTCTTTAATATTACTTGATTTATACATTATGTGTAAAATAAAGGTGTTTCCTGACAAAGAAAGTCTTTAATATTACCTAATTTATACATTATGTGTAAAATAAGGTGTTTCCTGACAAAGAAAGTGTTTAATCTTACTTGAGTCATTCATTATATGTAAAATAAGGTGTTTCCTGACAAAGAAAGTCTTTAATATTACTTGATTTATACATTATGTGTAAAATAAAGGTGTTTCCTGACAAAGAAAGTGTTTAATCTTACTTGAGTCATACATTATATGTAAAATAAGGTATTTCCTGACAAAGAGAGTCTTTAATATTACCCGAGTCGTACATTATGTGTACAATAAGGTGTTTCCGGACAAAGAAAGTGTTTAATCTTACTTGAGTCATACATTATATGTAAAATAAGGTATTTCCTGACAAAGAAAGTCTTTAATCTTACTCGAGTCGTACATTATGTGTAAAATAAGGTGTTTCCGGACTAAGAAAGTGTTTAATCTTCTTTGGGTTATATTTTATGTGTAAAAAAAGGTGTTTCCTGACAAAGAAAGTCTTTAATCTTACTTGATTTATACATTATGTGTAAAAAAGGTGTTTCCCGACAAAGAAAGTGTTTAATCTTACTTGAGCCATATATTATGTCTAAGAAAAGGTGTTTCCTGACAAAGAAAGTCTTTAATCTTACTCGAGTCGTACATTATGTGTAAAATAAGGTGTTTCCGGACTGAGAAAGTGTTTAATCTTACTTGAGTTATATTTTATGTGTAAAAAAAGGTGTTTCCTGACAAAGAAAGTCTTTAATCTTGCTTGAGTCATACATTATGTGTAAAATAAGGTCTTTCCTGACAAGTAAAGTGTTTAATCTTACTTGAGTCATTCATTATATGTAAAATAAGGTATTTCCTGACAAAGAAAGTCTTTAATCTTACTCAAGTCGTACATTATGTGTAAAATAAGGTGTTTCCGGACTAAGAAAGTGTTTAACCTTACTTGAGTTATATTTCATGTGTAAAAAAGGTGTTTCCTGACAAAGAAAGTCTTTAATCTTACTTGAGTTATTCATTATGTGTAAAATAAGGTGTTTCCTGACAAAGAAAGTCTTTAATCTTACTTGAGTTATACATTATGTGTAAAATAAGGTGTTTCCTGACAAAGAAAGTGTTTAATCTTACTTGAGTCATTCATTATATGTAAAATAAGGTGTTTCCTGACAAAGAAAGTCTTTAATATTACTTGATTTATACATTATGTGTAAAATAAAGGTGTTTCCTGACAAAGAAAGTGTTTAATCTTACTTGAGTTATACATTATGTGTAAAAAAGGGTGTTTCCTTACAAAGAAAGTCTTTAATCTTACTTGAGTCATACATTATGTGTAAAATAAGGTGTTTCCTGACAAAGAAAGTGTTTAATCTTACTTGAGTCATACATTATATGTAAAATAAGGTATTTCCTGACAAAGAGAGTCTTTAATCTTACCCGAGTCGTACATTATGTGTAAAATAAGGTGTTTCCGGACAAAGAAAGTGTTTAATCTTACTTGAGTCATACATTATATGTAAAATAAGGTATTTCCTGACAAAGAAAGTCTTTAATCTTACTCGAGTCGTACATTATGTGTAAAATAAGGTGTTTCCGGACTAAGAAAGTGTTTAATCTTCTTTGAGTTACATTTTATGTGTAAAAAAAGGTGTTTCCTGACAAAGAAAGTCTTTAATCTTACTTGATTTATACGTTATGTGTAAAAAAGGTGTTTCCCGACAAAGAAAGTGTTTAATCTTACTTGAGCCATATATTATGTCTAAGAAAAGGTGTTTCCTGACAAAGAAAGTCTTTAATCTTACTCGAGTCGTACATTATGTGTAAAATAAGGTGTTTCCGGACTAAGAAAGTGTTTAATCTTACTTGAGTTATATTTTATGTGTAAAAAAAAGTGTTTCCTGACAAAGAAAGTCTTTAATCTTGCTTGAGTCATACATTATGTGTAAAATAAGGTCTTTCCTGACAAGGAAAGTGTTTAATCTTACTTGAGTCATTAATTATATGTAAAATAAGGTATTTCCTGACAAAGAAAGTCTTTAATCTTACTCAAGTCGTACGTTATGTGTAAAATAACGTGTTTCCGGACTAAGAAAGTGTTTAACCTTACTTGAGTTATATTTTATGTGTAAAAAAGGTGTTTTTTGACAAAGAAAGTCTTTAATCTTACTTGAGTTATACATTATGTGTAAAATAAGGTGTTTCCTGACAAAGAAAGTCTTTAATCTTACTTGAGTTATACATTATGTGTAAAATAAGGTGTTTCCTGACAAAGAAAGTGTTTAATCTTACTTGAGTCATTCATTATATGTAAAATAAGGTGTTTCCTGACAAAGAAAGTCTTTAATATTACTTGATTTATACATTATGTGTAAAATAAAGGTGTTTCCTGACAAAGAAAGTGTTTAATCTTACTTGAGCCATACATTATATGTAAAATAAAGGTGTTTCATGACAAAGAAAGTGTTTAATCTTACTTGAGTCATACATTATATGTAAAATAAGGTATTTCCTGACAATGAAAGTGTTTAATCTTACTTGAATCATACATTATGTGTACAATAAGGTTTTTCCGGACAAAGAAAGTCTTTAATCTTACTTGATTTATACATTATATGTAAAATAAGGTGTTTCCTGACAATGAAAGTTTTTAATCTTACCCGAGTCGTACATTATGTGTAAAATAAGGCGTTTACGGACAAATAAAGTCTTTAATCTTACTTGAATCTTACATTATGTGTAAAATAAGGTGTTTCCTGACAAAGAAAGTTTTTGATCTTACTTGAGTCATATATTATGTATAAAAAAGGTGTTTCCTGACAAAAAAGTCTTTAATCTTACTTGATTTATACATTATGTGTAAAATAAGGTGTTTGATGACAAGAAAGTGTTTAATCTTACTTGAGTCATACATTTTGTTCTAAGATGGCGACATTTGCATTTTCAATGTTATGATAATCTGGTCAAATTTAGTCAATGTAGTTCATATTAAGATTGCAGCGGCTATCAGAGAACAGCCATGCTGTTGTACATTCGTAGTATCTATTTGCTAATAAATTTTTTGAACGCCTGGCCTTTGTTCCTTTCCTAATTAATCCGCGCTCTTAATATCCTTGTGACGTCTGGCCTTTGTCCCGTTTCTAGTTAAATCGCGCTCTTAATATTCTTGTCACGTCTGGCCTTTGTCCCCTTTCTAGTTAAATCGCGCTATTAATATCCGTGTGACAATTTGTATGATTTTAATCCGTATGTATTGTTTTAGTGGATATGCCTGTAGAGGATGCGGGTGATCTGATTTTAAAATGCTAATATGTCACAAATACCAATAGCACAAATATTATTAATTATTATGTACATTTTTCTTTCAAAACTCGATACCTTGATGATTTTTTTTAAAGTTGCGATGGCACATTTTCGGCGTGCACCATATATTAAGAGAACTTTGACAGTTTGGTACAGTCTAGCTTATTAACAAACAAAACTTTTGTTTCAAACTTCTTATGCTACACTTACGTAACGATATTTGTGGGGAGTTATAAAATATCCCCGATCCCTGCCACAAATGTAAGCCGCCCTGTAAGAGGCAAATCAAAAGGCCTTAAAGGTTTCACATGACTCAGTGTAAATTTGGATGTTTCATTGAGTAAACGTGTGGGTGCTAACAGCAACAGTGTGTTTGTTGCAAATGTTTAGTAATTTTAGTTCAATTGCTATTTAGGAATACTTTCAGCAACATTATGAAGTGAAAATATTACATTTCCGCTATATTTTCTTTCTCAGATTATCTTAACTTTCTTATTATAACTACACTCTCTACCCATGTCCATGACCACCCAATTTGTCGACGGTTCGATCTCATTTGCGTTCAGGGTTTCGTCGTAACTTGCGCCCGGAATCAAACTTTGATGAAGCCACAAAAGTGTATTTCTACGGGGTTCGTAGCATCAATTGCTGGTGTAACGAATTCAGTTCGTTGCTATATCGGATTGTTCATATTTAGCCCTGATTTCCTGTTGCTCAGTTTCAGCTCGAACCGTATATGTTTTATTGCATCTAAGTTTATGATTAGTTTTACTATTGAATAGTTCAACTGACTTTCAGTAGGATATATCAATTTAATACATTCTGCTACAGTGTGATTGGATTCATTATTGGTTCTTTTTTTTCCGTAACAAACATCATATCTTAAAGTCATTTTGGTATATATAATCACCATGAAACCACATAATTAACATTGCAAGAAAACATTGTCATACAACGTCTCTCATTATCTTGCGTACTCATCCACTAAAGTAGAATTTTATGATTTAAGTCACATCACCATTTATCTGTATTCTGACGTTTAGTCTATCACATCATCCTTTATCTGTATTCTGACGTTTAGTCTATCACATCAACATTTATCTGTATTCTGACGTTTAGTCTATCACATCATCATTTATCTGTATTCTGACGTTTAGTCTATCACATCACCATTTATCTGTATTCTGACGTTTAGTCTATCACATCATCCTTTATCTGTATTCTGACGTTTAGTCTATCACATCATCATTTATCTGTATTCTGACGTTTAGTCTATCACATCATCATTTATCTGTATTCTGACGTTTAGTCTATCACATCACCATTTATCTGTATTCTGACGTTTAGTCTACCACATCATCATTTATCTGTATTCTGACGTTTAGTCTATCACATCATCATTTATCTGTATTCTGACGTTTAGTCTATCACATGACCATTTATCTGTATTCTGACGTTTAGTCTACCACGTATGGGTATGGATCCATATTTTTCGTGTAAAATTTATACCAGTTACAATTTTGATGGCGGAGGATTCCGCGCGATCCTATAGTCACCCTATATTTGATTTTTGAGGTAACGGTTCTGTATATTGCTTATGTAGAGTTTTCTGCACAACCGTACAGAGACACACGTCTCATTCCTTGGGACAATAGTTCTATGTTATGTTTTGTTAGAAGGTTCCGGACCACTCTACAGTGACCCCAGTCAGGGTATTCATTCTGCTTTTACTTTTGGAATGTTTGAATGGCAATAATTATCATAATACAGTGTAGTATTTCATAAATAATATCATGATAATATCAGTAGTGGTAGTGGTGTACTTATAATAATATGATAATAATGTTAAATTACGTCGTCATGATAACACCATTATCAACCAGTTTAAATTCTTTCTCCATATGCAGCTGATCTGAAATTTTTATTCTTATCCAGCGCATAGCGCAAGACCTGGATTTTCTCTGCAGACATGGAGTTATATTTATCAGTTTGGCAGTTGAATACGTTCCACTGACCTATTCATTGCGGTTTTACACTGCTGTTGCACATTCTTATTATTTTTCTTTTTTAATTCATTCTTTTTTTTTTTGACATAATGCTATCAGATATTGTACTGTCATTTCAATTTACATGCAGCTCCCCACCCCGCATAAAGGCTTCTTCCAGCGTAGGGAACGCAGAAAAACAAACTGAAGCCTCCAGACGACAAGTACTCTATGCCCGCCAACCTCTTGCTGCCGCTGTACCCAATCCGGAGACTCGAGCTTACAGGTGCACCCAGCCATTCTATGACATATTACAGAGGTCACCAAGCCCGTAGCATAATCCCTGAGACAGGAACTGTCAAAACCAATATTCAGATAATCATCCAGCCTCAGAAGCAACATCGAACCCTGCCAAGTCAGTTTTGATGCAAACTACGGGAACCATTGTAGCTCTTTCACAAATAGGTATTTTGCTCTAAAATAAAACCAATAATCCCTCTCTCTTTTTGAATTTGTACTCGCCTCCCGCCCAATAACTTCCCCAATTTCAGACAAGCTGAACGCCCAGATATAGTCTGACCAATATATTGACCTCCTCACCTTGTTGAGTCCCTCCCATGACTCATCTTACAGGCTGTATATTGAAGTAGGCTCCTCCAAAAGAAAATTAAGCCTTGCTTCAATAATCTCAACATTAAGTCTTTATGAACCAGTGAATAATGGTTTGGAACCAGTCAGTGTTCTATGCGAGAAGAAACCATAAATAAGCAACACTCTTCACCATCACATGGAGATTGCAATGAAACTATATGACAAGAAAGCAAGCTGTCATTGTTATTACAAGCAGTTTCGCGACCTTGTTTTGACGTAGAGAGATCAGCTGTGGCATCATTCTCGTGGAGCTGAATATGCATGCAATGCTGGATGGTCCTGGTAACAGGTCATTTAGGGAATCGGAATCTGCGTCTAATGTTAGATTCCCAAAAGGTGCTTGCTCTCCAAACCAAAGGAAACAATACTGCCCAGCTGACTTGACCTTTAATTTCCGACAAAAGTGCCTTAATTGCCTGGGGCCTCTTTCCATCAGACTGGTGCAAACAATCGGTCAGTTTGCAATTTACGGTTTTGCCAAGGTGCACACAGACTAAAACACAAAACAATCATCCAAAAAACACATCCTTTTTCGGTCCCTCAAAGCCTAATAAACACTCAGGCATAGCAGCTTCACACAGTAACAAAGAGAACTCCCGAAATGACACCAACTCTACTCCACGTTCATAGATTTCCTATAAATCTTACCAGTTCTATACTACATGGTTTCGTCATGGTTTAAAGTGGGATATGAAGATCTCCTGTCAGCACATAATGCCACAAATTTGAGATAAAAAAAACTAACTTACTACAAAAACGTAAAAAAGCATTTGCTGCAGGTCGAATAGCTGGGCTTTTCGACAACTAACTTCTTCCGATATTTCAAATTTCCCCATTAGGCCTTGTAGAAGATAACAAAAACACACTTTTCGTATCAGTCATCACCTATCTTACCCACCCGGTACTTAATTTAATGATGGCATTCTCCAAGATAAATATTCGGATCAGTAACATACAATAGATACTGTTATTGCTATAATCAAAATACTTGACAGAGGATTTTTTTATTTATTTATTATTTTTTTTTTGGCGAAAAAAAGACATTGCCTGTACATTTCGTATCATACTGCTATCACTTTTTCAGCACTAGAATGTAAATTGTACTATAATAAGTGCCTACAGGTTTATATTGCTGCTTGCGGTCAGACTAATAGTTACTTGTTTTTATACCACATCACAGTGACACGGCAAGTATTCCATATAGCCTTAAACAGCGGACTTACTTGTTATGGCTGCAACCCCTCCTACTACTTTAGATCCCATTGTTTTAGGATAGGTGCAGTAACGGAAGTCGCTAATCATGTCATGTCAGATAGTCCAATTAGACAATTAGCCTGAGTGAAAACCGAGGCTTTTAAAAGATATATCCGCTTTTCTGAATGAATTTTAACTCTTTATTATACATCTGACTCAACCAACATCGATACCTTTAATGAGAGGGTTCTTTCATACTTAAATTCCATTCATGGACATCACATATTCTTATGTGATTAGGACATTACATATTTCTATGTGATTAGAGACATTTTCTTCTATGGGTTTTACTATATTGAAGTCGAAATTGTTTTCTGTTTTCAAATCATGCAGCAAGACATCACTACAGTTAACAACACAGGAACCTGATGATAATATGTATATAGTTCTCTTGCTGTTATAAGGGAAAGTTGCGTGCACTTGCAACATTCACAACGGAGAGAATATTGGCATACATCTGTGCTGTTTTCCTGTAATGTGACTAAAATTTCTTTGTATGATGTTTTCGGGAAACAACGCACAGCATACAGTTGATAGAAATGGCTTCTCCAATGTGCTCGAGAAATGAACTTGAACTAGTCCAAAGTACACTAACTTTAGCAGCTATTAAAATAGAGAAATTGAATTTTTTCAGAGTGGACAATGCTAGCTTGTGAAAGTGCAATAAATGAATTATAAAATATAAAAAGTCAAAAATAAAACTTCTGGGCTATTTGTTGTTGTTGTTGTTGTTTTTTGTTTTTTTGTTGTTTTTCTTTTTAATCCAATTTACCTCTGAAGTCAAGGAAGCAAAAATGACCACCAAAATAAAAGTAATTAAAAGTTATTTTAACTATGATTGAGATATAAAAGGTCTCTTTGAATAACCAGGATTACCAGTGAGGAAAACCTGGGAAATATTTTTATTTACAAATCAAACCCTTTTCAAAGTGCGAAACTCCAGTGCGGAACCTTCGCTCTGGCTAGATCCCTGTATTGTTGCGGTTCAGCCCCAATTTCGTATTGTAAATACATTATTTAACAGTTAGAAACATGTTATATAAGATAGCTTAAATGATGACTCATTGTTTGTTCCCTATGTAAACTAGGCAATAATCCCATATCTCTTAAACTGCAAGAAATAAGATTTTAAGAGTAGACATGTATGTCACCATGCGTGGCCTGCATTGGAGAGAAAAGATATAGTTTGTTTCATCTTACATTCTTAATTTTTTGCTTTCCCTGTCATTCTTTCTTTAGTTGAGTACGTGATGTCTTGTATGTATGTGACCTTGCCTTTCGCACACTTCTTTTAGTCTCATCTTTATTCAAGATTAATTACCGTCTTTCTACTTATATCCTTCTTACTCCATATCACAACTACATAACATTACTTATGCTAGTGTAAGGACATTTATGGGGAGTTATAATAAATCCCAGATCCCCGCCACAATGTATGATTCATAGCGTCAAGTTCAACTTTGGATGTTTGATTGAGTAGATGTGTGTTTACAAGCAGTAACAGTCATTTATATTACCTCCACTCCTCCTTCAATCTCTGAAAAAAGAACTGAATACGTCACATGTCATAATGATTTCTCTGTATATGTTGCCATTAATGTTATCTTAACTTGTTCTTTTTGAATCTATATTTAACTTGCATGCTTATGCTTGAGTAACAATTATGCCACTTACACTTTCTTATTCATATGTCATGATAGCATACACATATGTGAGGTTTTCAATTGTTTTCATCACAGTCTACATTTTTATCTGCTGGTTCTTACAAACATAATGTATTTGTGTCATAATTTCAATTCAGTATTTCACATTGGACTACTGTTAATGTATATACCTTTCTTTTGCTTCCCAGATTACTTACATTGATTTTCGGATTCAGCCCAATTTCCTATTGTAAATACACAAGTTACATTTAACAACATGGTTATATAATACTCTCTGTACTTCTTTGTTTAGTGGATTACAGGAGGTCTCGTGTGCACGTGATCTTATCTTTCTCACACTTTCTATAAACCAACCTTTACGATATTTTATTCAAGACCCTCCCCCCCCCCCCTTCTACTTACTAACATTCCTCCTCCACTACACAACCATATAAACCATATTTATCAGCAGAGATCATCATGGTAACTGCACGAAGTCAGAACAAAAGATAGGAGGACTGAGCAACAACCTTAAGATTAATTTTTCCTCTCTCCTCATAACCAAAAATCCATATTTTGATAATCTGACTGACTTAAGTAATGAACGAAAATAGACAGAGGATTGCAAACATTGATACAAGCTAATGAGATATTGAAAGGAAATTGTATATGTAATAGTATAAAATTATCAGACGGTAATTAAAAAGCATTGATAGCAGAAATATATTGCAGTAAATTAAAAACATTGATAGCAGAAATATATTGCCGTATATGAAAAGCATTGATAGCAGAAATATATTGCAAATTCAAAGCATTGACAGCAGAAATATATTGCCGTAAATTAAAAGCATTGACAGCAGAAATATATTGCCGTAAATTAAAAGCATTGACAGCAGAAATATATTGCCGTATACTAAAAGACAAACTATGAAAATGTTGGTGCTCATGGGGGTTGGGGGGGGGGGGTGTACAGAACTTTTAATTTCATTTCAGATTGTATATACAGTATGTCGTAACTAAATACATACAAAAGATATATCAGTTTAGTACGAATACATAAATAGTAACTATACAATACATCTTGGTAGCTATTAGCAAACTATGGACCGCTTTAAACATCTCGTTGTTCTCAAGCGATTGCATCTATACAGCTACAACTATTTACGATAAGATATCGACAAACGGATTAGGTCGGATAAATAGAAATAAAGATTAAAATGGACAAGTAGATAATAAAGAGTAAGATGGATCTGTAAATAAGAAAGAATTAGATGGATAGGTAGAAATAAAGTTTAAGATCAATAATTAGAAATAAAGATAAAGATGGACAAGTATATAATAAAGATTAGGATGGATAAGTGAATCGTAATAAAGATAAAGATGGACAAGTATATAATAAAGATTAGGATGGATAAGTGAATCGTAATAAAGATAAAGATGGACAAGTATATAATAAAGATTAGGATGGATAAGTGAATCGTAATAAAGATTAGGATGGATAAGCTAAAACAAAGATTAAGATGGACAAGTGGAAACAAATATTAGATATATCGATATGCAAAACAAATCATATTAACACTAGGATCTTATTTCAACTAAGATGCAAAAACACAATTAGAACTGAAAATGTATTCAGGGAACACGGAATCTCCACCTCATTACCTGAAACCAGACCTGAACATAAAATCATAACTTGACGATCGACTGGACGGACGGACCGGGGTAACAGTATATAACATTCCAATGTCGTGGTAGGAACAAAACAGTGTAAATAGAGTTTTCTTTTGGTTTTGGACTAATTGAGTACAATGGGATAAAAGGTACATAAGGTCTAAATGTCATATCATTGTCGACTATCGTTCATTGCTTTCCTGTCAGAGATAAATGATCTCATCTACGACCACAAATCAAATAGTTTCTTTAATGATATAGAGCAAAAGTAACATTATGATTATACTTTGTGTTGATTATTAATTTAATGGTATAAGTTTTTACCTGTCAACCGTTGAGATAACAAAGATACACAGTGCTTAGCCATATCTAATCTGATAAATGTCCACTTCTCCACACTCTGCAACCCTAACACAAGAATTGTACCTATCGACCGCTGAGACACTATAGACGGACAGTGCTTGACCAAAATCTCCCACTCTCCCCACCCAGCAACCCTAACACAAGAACTGTACCTATCGACCATTGAAACACCAAATTTACACCAATGCTTGACCAAAACCTCCACCTCACCCCACCAGGAACCCTAACACAGTGGTTGTTGTTGTTGCCGGGGGGGGGGGGGGGGGGGCACTCTAAGGCTGTAAGTTGTGGTGTATTGCGAGACTACAAATGTCAAAAACACTTAGAAAGAAAGAAATATAAAAAATAATAGTGAAAGCGTGAGAAAAAACAATCAACGATTTAAATGTATCTTTGTTCCAGCATTTAATTTTAATTTTATATTTGACTTATACAAAGTTAGTATTTGATATATCCTCGGGTGTATATTGTGACTGTGTCTAGACAGTTTCTTGTTGCACTTCTCAAGACGAAAGCTATATGTATGCATTTTTGTTAAGTATCTTTTATTTATATAGATTCTCAATAGATCTCTTGCCTCTTTTCCAAGTTTCAGTGATCTCAATACGCAGAAACATCAATCAACTCGATTATAGAATGGTGTCATTCCTGTAGGTTGGTAGTGGCTGGTGGGTGGGTGGTGGGTGTTCACACATGACATTTTTTTGCGGTAAATACATTAGACTATAGCCTATCGTTTATTGTGTTCTATGATAGTTATAAACGAGCGGTCTGAGATAACTGTTTCCTCATAACATAAGACAAATCAGTATGTCTACGGTGTGGACAGATTTATTACATAGGTGCACTCTATTTACCGTGTGTTTTCACTAAGATCTACAGAGAAGCAAGGTAAACTGCAATTCACAAAGAAGCCCTTAGTCACCTGGAGAAACGTTTACACTCTTTTACAAAATGAAATACAAACCAAAAACACCTTATGCAATGCGCTGTCGAATCTGAATCTTTAACTCTCTTTTTAAAAATCTTAAAAAATATCTACATTCTGAGATTTTTTTTAAATTTTAAATTTAAGTAACCTTTTGTAAATGATATGGTAACCAATGACCCCGAGTCGTGTCATACGGTAATGGTCACCACCATTGACCCCGATTAGTGTCATACTGTAGTGGCAACCCCCATTGCCCCCGAGGCGTGTCATAAGTATTGGTCACCACCATTGCCCCAGAATCGCGTCATTGAGCAATGATCACCACCATTGCCCCCGAAGCGTATATTACAGTAAAGCAGTTGTCAGCATAAAACAATCTGTAAGAAGTGGTGGAAAATATTGTCCAAAAGCGCACAATGCGTACCACTTCATGGTTGCAGTGAGCGAATGCCACAGTAGAGACAGTATATAACACGCTTAAAAACATATATGTTAGATGTTAGTCACAGTATGTTAGACTCATGTCACAATCTGACTATTTGCAAGCTCTTTGTGCAAAAGCACAAACATTTCTTACCTGTATAGATGTTATGTAAGTCGGTCAAAAAAACAAAACAAATATATATATATATATATATATATATATATATATATATATATATATATATATATATATATATATATATATATATATATATATATATATATATATATATATATAAAATCTGCCAAACAATAACCTACTTTACCCGTCTCGGTAAACTTCGTTTTGAAAGGAACAATCAGTTGTATAGACTTTTGGCAGCACAAACAAGTTTTTTATGATTGGGCATGGGCTACATTTTTGAGTAAAGGGACATCCAAACTTTATCTACATGTTTCTCACAAGTTTTTTATGATTGACAATGGACTAAAGTTTTGAGCGAAGAGACATCCAAACTTTATCTCCACGTTTCTCACTCATTCTTTACAGTGGTGCCAAAAATGCGTGTTTTTATGTTGTACAAGGATATGATTCTATTGGAAAAACATAATATCTGCTCTGGTCGGATTCGAGATTAAGTATTGGCCTACAATGTGAATCGGCGCCTGTGTCTCCAAGTTATGTCTTTATGTTTTTAACGAAATCTTCATTGGGAGTGATTTTGTGGGAAATATGTTCCATTCATTGTCCTTTCCGCTTCGTCATGGTAATATATGGGACACAACTGTCACCACCATATATATATATATATATATATATATATATATATATATATATATCTATATATATATATATATATATATATATATATATCCAATTTATTTTAGTATATATTCTGTATCAGGTTGAAAATTGCGACTTAAAAGGATTCGAGGCGCCTGGGGGCAATGTTCTTTAATGGCGCCCCTACTTTGCCACAAAGAACAGTTTTTATGTCTGTTGCCAACCTCCATCCTACGCCCCATCTAAGCCTCCGTTACAGCTGCCAAAAAAGCTCCTAAAGGCGCCTCCCTTCGCCTGACCCCCCCCCCCCCGCACACACACACACACACGCGACCCTCTACCTCGCGCCGCCACTGACATCAACTGAAAGATGTATCCATATTGTCTTCAATTGATTCAGTTTTAAGGAGCGATACAGTTCAAAGTAAAATATGTCCGTTCTGACGTGTACACCTAACGCGTTTCTTGGAAGTTATTGCGGAAAGAAAGATATACGTCCATAAACCCATCCTTAAAATGTGGTAAACATGACTCTTAGTAATTATTTGTACTAATGGACTTATCAATCAAATTGATTCCATTGATTTATGACGCTTGCCACTTCTGTTTATTTTTTTTTCTAATCCTGGCAGATATTGTGGGAATACTCCGTTAGTGAGATAAAAAAATAATAATACAAATGATATATAGGAACAGGAAATATTGTGATAGGGTTGTGTTTTTATTACGGAGAGAAGAATCAGTATAAAATTATACCAAAATAGTTGGTACATAGGGAATATACTAAACTAGTTGATACGCAAGGAATATACCAAAATATATTGATACAAAGGAAATATACCAAATTATTTGATACCTAGGGAACATACCAAAATAGTTGATACCTAGGGAATATACCTAAAATAGTTGATACCTAGGGAATATACCGAAAACTGTTATAGCTAGGGAATATACCGAAAATAGTTGATACGCAAGGAATATACCAAAATATATTGATACAAAGGAAATATACCAAAATATATTGATACAAAGGAAATATACCAAAATATATTGATACAAAGGAAATATACCAAAATATATTGATACAAAGGAAATATACCAAAATATTTGATACCTAGGGAATATACAGAAAATAGTTGATACCTAGGGAATATACAGAAAATAGTTGATGCCTAGAGAATATACCGAAATAGTTGATGCCCAGGGAATATACAGAAAATAGTTGATACCTAGGGAATATACAGAAAATAGTTGATGCCTAGAGAATATACCGAAAATAGTTGATGCCTAGAGAATATACCGAAAATAGCTGATGCCTAGAGAATATACCGAAAATAGTTGATACCTAGAGAATATACCGAAAATAGTTGATGCCTAGAGAATATACCGAAAATAGTTGATACCTAGGGAATATACCGAAAATAGTTGATACCTAGGGAATATACCGAAAATAGTTGATGCCTAGAGAATATACCGAAAATAGTTGATACCTAGGGAATATACCGAAAATAGTTGATGCCTAGAGAATATACCGAAAATAGTTGATACCTGGGGAATATACCGAAAACTGTTATAGCTAGGGAATATATCGAAAAGTATTTTAGCTATGGAATATACCGAAAATAGTTGATACCTAGGTAATATACCGAAAGTAGTTGATGCCTAGAGAATATACCGAAAATAGTTGATACCTGAGGAATATACCGAAAATAGTTGATACCTGGGGAATATACCAAAAATAGTTGATACCTAGGGAATATATCGAAAATAGTTGATACCTAGAGAATATAGCAAAAAAAAAGATGATACGTGTGGAATATACCAAACGTAGTTGCTACATAGGGAAGGGTTTACACAAGTTGCATACGGAAGAGGGAGACAGAGACAGAGAGATACTGGTGTTTGACGGCACATCAGCATAAAAGAGTATTTGATGCTAAGACATTGGGAGACAAACAACATCATCTTACACAGGTTGGTCCAGGCAGGATTCGAACCCGCAACTAAACTATTGGTTTTGAGCCTCGCACGCTAACCAGCGTATCACCAAGACCCCAAATAACGACTCACTGTTTGGAGAGAGAGAGAGAGAGAGAGAGAGAGAGAGAGAGAGAGAGAGAGAGAGAGAGAGAGAGAGAGAGAGAGAGAGAGAGAGAGAGAGAGGGAGAGAGAGAGAGAGGGGGAACTCTATGCTATTTGTGCTTAAAAGTATAACTCGGCATGGTCTCAAACGAATCAAAATGCACACATTTTATGAAATGTAACAATTCGTGAAGAATCTTAAAAAATATGGACAAATGGATTATGAATGCATACAATTAAAATTAAAAAGACAAACGAAGAAGAAGTCGAATAAAAGAAAAGAGTGAATATAAACAGAAAGATAAACAGGCACCAACAATAATGAGGTACAGAGAAAAGGATGGAAAAATCGAAGCTTGTGGCTGAACCGCAAATGATGTAATTTAAGGGTGAAAAAAAAATTCATCCGGATAAATGGGATAGTGAGATTTAAAGTTTTGGCGTATGAGCCAACTGTATGCAATTAGGTATGCTTGGAACTCATCTTTAATTGACGCAGGAAACATTAGGTAGAAAAATAAATAAAACTTATTCTCATTTGTAAGGTGAATGATTTCTAAATTGAACTTGCGCACAATCTATGTGAATCATGCTAACCTGAAGCACTCCTTCCTATAACCTCATCAGCAGTTCTTTCTTTATGGTGAAACTCATGAGAGTTGATCAGTAACATATTTAGTTTTCCAAACAAAAATGCAGCAGTAGGAAATATGAGAGAGCAGGCACAGCGATATTTTTGTGTAAGTTAAAATAAATAAAAAGAGTTTTAAAAATACTAGAATAGTATAATATCTTTTAACACTAATGCACTAGTATCAATATGTGACAACACTAAAATAAAAATATATATACTAGCGCAGTCAAATATTTTATTACACTAACACACTCGTGTCCCCTATACAACAACACTAAAATAAGACAATCTGTACACCAATGCCTGCTCAGCGCGGCAATCACGTAAACCAACATCGCCTCTGGGATACAAGTTACGCTTGTATAATTTATTTTGTACAATGTTAGTAACTAAGGCCGCTTGGTCTAGGCGTATCGCGCTGAATTACAAACCGAACAATCTGCATTTCACTTCTTGCTATAGGTGATTTTGTTTCTTAAACAAAATATAATTGAGAAACACTTCTTTGTCCGTAGACACTAATACTCGTAATATAAAGATCATAGTCATAGTTAAAATACATTCAAAATAGTTATATATATATATATATATATATATATATATATATATATATATATATATATATATATATATATATAGAGAGAGAGAGAGAGAGAGAGAGAGAGAGAGAGAGAGAGAGAGTTAAATAAATTAAAATGAACAATTGTATACTTGATTCATCAATACGGACACAGGTAAGAAAAAATTACGCGCTTCCTTAATGCACATAAAATTAGAAAAGAATAAAGAATTGAAACGGATGAACAAAAACTATATAGACTTAACGATCAGACTTATGAAACAACTCATTCAAAAGGGAGAACAAAAGGAGAGCATATTAAGTTTTAACACCGAACAACACCACAAAATATATTGAATTATGGCAAAATGGATGATGTTATTTTTTTCTCCACATTTTACAAACAAATTTCAACAAAAATAAGTCACTGTCCACAATTATTGTAAAATTTCTGAACTTCCTGTTATAGATGTAGTGACAGTTCTAATTCGTCTACAGTCTTAACCGTATTGGAACAGAATGGGAAATATAAATCCATGCGAGTCGATGTTTGATGATTATATATATATATATATATATATATACATATATATATATACATTGCGATCTATGGAAATTGAATTAGTTGTGTGTGCCCATTATTGTGCGATACAAACTACGTGAAACTTTCAACTTTAATGCCTCTCCTATCTCAACAGTCTAGCTAATTTTGGTTCAGATGAATGCAACTGGTAAGATTGACGCAAAACTACACAGTCACCTGGAAACAAAGGTCATATGACTGGTAAGTAAAATCAAAAGATGTATTATTATTCCCTGCGGTCTTCTCGACTATGCTGTGGTCAGAACACTAATGATACTTTTTTGATCTCTTTAAACAGACAGATGTATAAGTATAGATAGATAGATAGGCTGGTACATAGGTAGGTAGGTAGGTGGATAGATAAGTTAATAGAAAGGAAGGAAAAGGGAGGTAATTAGATGGATACAGGTATGCATATTGACTGACATATAAACGAACAATAAAAACAATGAGTGAAAGTAAGGAATATAAATATACTTACTAATAGGCTCTGGAACGTACACATCGCACTTTTCCCCTATATAGCGACCGTGACAGTCACAATACTGGGTGTAGTTACCCTCGGCATTTGCGTTATTCATACACTCTCCGTGATCACCACAATTCTTGCAACATTCGTACTCGCACATCAATCCCCGGGCTCCAATATCGCATACACAATCATATTTCAAAGCATTTCTTATTGGAGTTATCTTACACATTCCATATCTGCATATCATATTATCAGCACAACGCCTTTGTGAAAGTGCTCTTATTAATGGATATTCCGTGCAGACGTTATAACGAGGGTCAGGCGTCGTGGAGATTGTGCTCAGACTGTAATCGCCGGTGGCATTTGTGGTATCTATATTAGTCTCGCATGAAAACCCAGTCCACCCTTGGTAACAATTGCACTGATAAATTCCCTTCCACTGAAGATTTCTATCACAAATCCCATGTTGGCATATCAAGTTCTGGGCGCAAGGAGATAAAGAGTTGGTAGTGTTGTTCGTGCCGCCTGTTGTAGTTGTAAAATGTCTGGATATTTCAATTTCACAGCGTTTCCCTTCATAATTCGATTTACAAATGCAGTAATTAATGCATGTATTTTTGTCTTGCATGCATTGTCCATCGTTTAAACAATATTTGTTCACAACGGATTTGCATATATTAAAGGTACAATTCACGGAACCGTTATTGCTGTTATTATTATCCGTGAACGAGCCATAAATTACTTGGATATTAAACATAAAATGAATTACATAAGACTTAAAAGAAACTTTGTAAAGCATTTTCAGACTTTTGAACACGTTAACCTGTTTAAAAAGAGAAATAAGTCTCTCCAATTCTCTCTGTGTCTGAGTGCTGCAGTACGGGACGTGTACCAATATCTGGTATTCTTCGTTCACTTTCTATCCATATTAACTTCTTGACACATTTCAATCTGTTCATTTTACGTCATCCGCTGGCCATTCTTTAAACATCCTTACATACAGTGTAATCTTTTGTCGGTACATTCTATAAACATCCTTACATACAGTGTAATCTTTTGTCGGTACATTCTATAAATATCCTTACATACAGTGTAATCTTTTGTCGGTACATTCTATAAACATCCTTACATACAGTGTAATCTTTTGTCGGTACATTCTATAAGTCCAAGTTATTTCCATTGCCTACTTTCCACTCTGAAATAATTTACCGTTTAATGCCGTAGAATATGAACTGTTTAGAATGGAGTCCTGGAAACGAGGCTATTGATACGTTCCTTGAATTGCGAATATCATTATATTTTTGATCCTAAATTTCTCTTATTTGTCATATGAATCTGAAATATAAAATATAACATATTATGATGTGTGATGGATTTATGTGGTTTGTAACATGTACATAACAACTTGAATCTGATCGGCTCACCATGCAAACCGCGAAGTGTGAATGACAAATAGAATTACTTCATGTATAAACAAATAAATTTGAATATCAAGCTCTCTGAAAATAGAAACAGGGTTCTGACTGAGATGAAATTGCAGTACTGTAAAGGATTTGTTCCTTCCATGGGTCGCAACAATATTTCCTCCGCTGAAGCGTTCAATCAAAACTATAAATAGAGAATCTTACAACCAGATCCATAATTTCTATCTTGGATTGCAAAACATTGACACGTATCAAGGAATTTCCTAAATTTCATGGGTTTAATTATCACGTTAATAAAACTACTGCTTTTATTAAATAAAAGCGCATATAAAGAGTATAGCACAGTCAGGTGCCTTGGAGATTACCCCTCTGCTTTCAATGACGTCATCAAGCCATTTTTGACGTCATTGTGTCGTAAGACATGTGTGTTCGGCATCTCGTCTAATATAGGTTTTTCAACACAACTCGAAAAATAAAAATCCATAATGAACATATCACTGCATAGTGATCATTTTAATATATACATAACCTTAATTTTAATAATGCATGCTGTATATTTCCCAATATTATTTATTATCTATAAACTGTCAAAGTAAAGGTTTATGTAATTTGTCATTGCTGTGTATAATCAGTGAATCTTACATATGCATAAATAAGTCCCTAGTATTATAGCTTTAAAACAAAAATTTATGTCAAAAGTTAGATGAAAATTAAGATGAGATGTAAGTAGATTTAAAATACGTCATTCACTGAAAATAAAATAATAAAAGATTGTAACCTGAAGATCATCATGATAATCAGGATGAATGTATTTTGTTGCTGTTCTTGTTGTTGTTGGTAGTAGTGGTATCATTACTATTGTTATTATTATTATTATTATTATTAGTAGTAGTAGTAGTTGTAGTAGTAGTAGTAAAAGTTGTAGCAGCAGCAGCAGTAGTAGTAGTAGCAGTAGTATTCGTTCATGTTCTTGCTTTAGTTGTTGTATGGTAGTATTAGTTGTTGTTGCTGTTCTTGTTGTCATTATTGTTGTCAAGCTGTCAATACCCTGACGCTTATTACCTCCCTTTATTTTGTATCATCTCTCCTGAACTAAGAACGTATAATGATACTTAAATATAAAATCACATCCATTCTGGCATAAAGGTTCAACTTGTGACAATTGTTATCATTAATTATATCAAGAACAAAAGGGTTAAGGAAAAAGTTTACATATTTTCTATGCATTCTGTATTATTTGTAATTTCATTAGTGTAGCATTTACAGAAGTTGTCCGCTATAGTAGATAAATTACAGTTCTTATTAATTGAAACATAAAAGGAATATTCTTAAGAACAATATGCATTTTGCGATCTTTTATTTTATTATATATATATATATATATATATATATATATATATATATATATATATATATATATATATATATATATATATATATATATTGATTTTTTTTTTTTGGGGGGGGATGGGAGGAATTATATATATGAAAATCAAATTCTTAATTTGAAAACGATGTACATAACCGACCAGGCATGAAATATGGGAATAGCAAAAGCTACAATATTTATCTCCCTTCTATACAATATAGGTTTTCAATATTCAATATGGATGCACGAGAGTTAGATCAGAAACTATACCTTATACAATTATAATGGCCAATCACAGGGTATAACTTAGGCATTATGACTGATTACACTATAGTAGGTGTATAATAATAAGATATATTTCTGGGATTAAAAACCAGAGTACACGTGTGCATCATTCTCCCGCGGAAAATAAGATGAATTCATGAAGGAGACATTTTTCTTTACCATTTCAAGAAAAAGAAGTGGTTAGAAAACAAATGCCAAGATTTTCTGTCATTGATTGGTTATTGTTTAAGTAGAAATATGTTTTGAAAACACAAGCACAGAAAGCTTGTTTATATATATATATATATATATATATATATATATATATATATATATATATATATATATATGCATGTATGTTTGTGTGCGTATGTATGTGTATGAACATAGTACTGATTTCCTGTTGAATTAGTAAATTATTATTTATACAGCACTGTACATTCATGTTAGCACACTTGTACCAGCACAACTATAAATAACAAAAACAATCCAGATTAGAAATATATTTGTGGTAAAAAGGAAGCCACACGAATTTCAAATATGATTTTTCTCGAACTCCTCCTCTAACTGTTTTAATTTGTTCATAGCGATAGGTAATTTTCAACATGTATAAATCTTATTCCTCCTGTAAATTCGTTGAGAAGAGGAAAAAGTTCAACCTTTTTATAAAAAAAATCACATTTTACCACAATTTATGAATAATTTCTCTCATCAGAACATCAGTATATCTTCATGAGAAGATTCCATCGTACCTAGTAACGCTCATTATTTCCTTCACTCAGTGAGTTGCGGTAGTTTAGTTGATAGAACGGGTCGCAGATTAGATTCCCGCCCAGGTCAGCAGGTGTCGGCTGCCTCATTGTGTTCTTGAGAAAGGCACTTAGCTCCCATTTCCTTGGCATGATATAGTCAATAATGTGTTAAAGTACCGTTTAAAAAAAAAAAAAAAAAAAAAAATGAAGATACTTCGGTCATTTGAAGAGTAATCCAACACTTGTTGATCCTCTCTTGATCAAAGATCGCTCTGTTGTGATAACGGTTACATGTTTGAAGGTATTATGACGCATCCACCACAATAGCACGCATAACGTATCATTCGAGCAAAGTATAAGGTAAATGGACATATAGAACTCAAACTCAACATTATATCGTTGAACTATTTTAATTAATAAATGTCAAACTTATATACAATAAAATGCGTGGTAGTTTGTACAATCATATTGTCCCGCTAGAGGGCAACATTAGTTTGACCAAGTAATCCAAAGATCTAGTCATAGGGTACAAGTTACTATCTTTGCGGATTATTCAAAACGTAACTTGCTTTACGCTCATTGCACAATATTTGTTATTTATCATTTTTATTTTATTTTTCTGAAAAAAAATGTTTAGAGGGAGGTGGGTGTTTGTGTGTGTGTAACAGTACCGCTGATATTTGCCGAACATCCTTAGGTTTTGACTGTGAACATATTTTTTTTGGTGAAATATTTGACAATTCGGGATTGGACACGAGTTATTCCAACTTACTGATGTCCTTCCCCTATTAGTACAAAGCACTCTTATAATGAAAAAATGGACAAACTAAAATTACATTCAAACACGTAGAACAACATAAAAAGATAATAAGCAAAGGAAGGACAGGAAGTAAAGAAACAATGAACGAAGGAAAAGAGAGACAGATAAAGTGAGAAAAAAGCTGTTATTGTCATTGATAAATTTCAATTAAATTTACATCATTGTAACAGTAGCGCCGTTCTATCTGAGTAGAAAAAAGCAAAAATGTTTAAATGCACACGATTCAATCCGTCACTTGATACGAATTCACAGAAAACCATAAGTTAGATCGTAGATAGATAAGCAATGACAATGAAATCAAATTAAAAAGTTATAATTCTCTAATGTATCACTTCACTATTCAAGCCATTCAGCTGTATTATAGTCCTTAAAAAAATCATTAATATTTTGTTCCATTTTTTTTTTGCCTGGAGAATCGCTAAGCAACGAAGAATGTTACTTGCTTCCAATAGCAAGCAGCATTAATGCCTAAACAGAAAATGCAATATTTATTGAACTCATCCTCTGTGCACAAAGAGGAATTGGATTAAGAGTAACCATATAAAAGTCAGAGTTCACTGAACTATACATGAATGCCTAAGTTTGGTATGAATAATTTAAGTGTCTTGGTTCCAAAAGCAAATGCAACGCGATCGGGAAGATTGGAATATTGAATGGAAAAATTAACTTTTAAAACACTTGACTGATGGAAGGAATTTAGTTTCTTTTAGAAGTGAGTTCCATAATTTAATTTGATCTTAATCTATGGTTGAAAATTGTTCTTAACATAAAACGACTTATTTGTTACGTGTTTTACGAATTCTGTTTGATTCTATCATTTATGCTTAGTTTTAGTCACTGCGATATTTAATGTCGCACGCAAAGCGCAATCAATAATGGAAACATTGTCTACTCTAAAAGCTGCCATCATTATTTTTCAAGCTTAACTTGTGAGAACAGTTTTTCTCAGAATTGCTGCATATCGGTTATTAATTGCACTGAATAAGTGCCTTCCACTTTGGACATAGCTTTACACCTCTGCAGTCTCAGGGTCAATACCTTGTTCAGAGGTAAGTGGTCGGTTTCCTTTGGATGTTCCAGTTTAAGTAACTTCAAAGACCACCGTCATATAGCATCTGAGCCGTCAAGTATCTTACGAAGAGGTCAATACAATGTAAGTCTGTTACTTGCAATCGATTGAAAACAATGTATCTCTTTTACGAGCACTAGCAATTGATCATATAAATATTGTTCTCTTACGTTCTGATAAATATCTCAGTAAAACCACAAGAAACGTTAGGAAAAGTCATCTTTTATATGCAAAGAAAATGAGTATGTGTTCGTTGTAGTACACGTGCGTGTGCGAATGTGTGCGTGCTTACAAGCGAGAAACAGAGTGGCGTAAACATTTTAATAGTTAAGTAGGACGAGTAAATGAGTGCACCTGAAGCTTCAGGCAATAAAGACCGGTGATCAGGCAAAACTTTTAGAAGAAAGGCTTTCGTACATACCTACAAGGTAAGGTGGCTCTCTGCATCTATTTGATACCAGCGCAGAATACTCATCCTAGATGTCCAGATATATTCTTTAAATTCAGCAAACGTAGAGAAGCATCAACAGAATCAGTAATACCTCAGTGTCGACATCATTCAAATAGTATACAGAAAATGCAGACGAATTTATGGAACGTTTTAGAGCTAAATGTGAGAAGAAGTACAAGACACCGCTTCCGGTAACAAGACTAACATGACACTCATATGTAAGTGTTTTATGTTGTGGTGTTGCAATGCATGGATTTCCCCTCAGGGCGTGACGCTATGGTTCTCATATACATACTATGATATGTTTATAATACTGCCTGCTGTCAATGTAACTAAGTTAATATTGTGTGTGTTTCCAAGGGCCATTGGTCTTATTGCTATACTAAATTTTATGATATACAGCGGTAAGTGAGTACAAACACAATTGTACATTCTTTTCCTGCTATAGTCCATATTATTCTAGTCCCTAGCCCTTTTCAAATAATTGAAAAAACACAGACATATATGAGTAAAATAAATAAAAAAATAAATAAAACAACCAACTAAGCAAATAATGAAATTTGTATCAACGTGATTTTCTGCGGACCACATGCAAAAAGCATATGTGAGTACTTACGTTGTAATATTTAGACAATGGTAGTATAAACGTAGAAAAATGTACAAGTATTTTTGTAAGAACAGCTATTTTGAACTGCACAGAAAAACCTTAAATCCGAGTATTGTCGTATACATAGTGCTGTAAAATATACTAAAGTCATGTGTTACTTTTGAAACAGCCTTGAGGAAGTTATTTCTCGGAGATTTTCACTAAACTCAGTTTTCTTCCTACAATTGAAAATTTTCTTCTTCTATATTGCATCTTTTTATTGGTTTAATGGCAGCAATGGATTTTTCACTGAATATTTAGCAAGCATCAAAATATTCAAAACAAGTCATAACATTTTTGAATTCTCTGGAAAGAGTATATTTTATCTCTAAGGAAACGTTGAGCATTTTCTAAAATGTAAAGAAATCTTCAAGTCTTTTTCAAGAAAAGAGGATTCCCTCATGTACATTTGAAAAATAAAATATTAGGCTAGTGTTAGTTCATTCTACAATCTCTGTCTATGAGAAAAAGTTTAATAAGCAAAACTATGTAAACTTTCAATCTGAGTAAATATTTTAAGAAAAATTTAGTGAAGTCGGATCCAGGTGAAATTTAGTGAAGTCGGATCCAGGTGAAATTTTGTGAAGTCGGATCCAGGTGAAATTTAGTTAAGTCGGGTTCAGACGAAATTTAGTGAAGCCGGGTCAAAGAGAGGTCTAGTGAAGCCTGATCCAGGAGAGACCTAGTGAAATCGGACCTAGGAGAGATTTAGTGAAGCCGAATCCAGGAGAGATTTAGTGAAGCCAGGTCCAGGAGAGATTTAGTGGAGCCGGGTCTAGGATAAATTTAGTGTAACCGAGTCAAGAAGAGATTTAGTGAAGCCGAATCCAGGAGAGATTTAGTGAAGCCGAATCCAGGAGAGATTTAGTGAGGCCGGGTCCAGGAGACATATCAATTGCGTAGTAAAGTATCAATAGTTTCAATGTATATTCCTTGCCTACCTGCTGACATCTACCTAATAGCCAAACGAAAGAGAAGCTGGCCACAAAATCTGTATCAGTAAAATGCTTTCTTCCAGTGCTGTTTTGTGTGTGTGTATATATATTATGAAACAACTGTTTCAAGACTTCTTCAGTTTTTGGTACTTTCATCCATATTTGATGGCACATCAATATCATTTGTAAAGTATTAAAAGTCCCCTTTGTCAGATGATTCCATAAAAGCTGGTCAAATTTGTTTAATTCTTTTTAAATAAATAAAATTGGGTACATGTTTTTCTACTTTTAGTAATGGCCACCATATTTGATGGCGGATTGGCATATATTCTCTAAATGTGTAAGGCTTTCAAGCTAGGTTATTTTCTGTCAAATTCTTGAAAATTCTATTAAGCAGCGTTTTGCAAGAAGTTATTAACATTTTAAACTATTTTTAGTAGGAACAGTCGTATTTGTTGGCATTATTTTTACAAACTTGAAAGTCCGTTATGCCAAGATAATTTTAGTCAAATGTGGTCAAATTCTGTTGAAAAGTCATTCAAAGGATTATCTTCTTTTAATATTGATCGTTATTTTCAATGGTGAATCTGCATCATGTGCATAAAGTTGAAAGGACTTAATGTCAGAATAATTGCTTGTCAAATGCTCCATCTCTGATGAGCACACTCTAAGAAAAAGTAATTTAAAGTTTATTTTATTTACGTAATAGTGGCCATATTTGACGGTGAATCGCCAATTTGTTTTTACAAAAATGACAGGCCTTTAGCCATGATGCTTTCTGTTTAATTTTGGTCAAATTCTGTTGAATAATTCTTGAAAAGAAGTAGTTTAAAGATTTTTCTAATTTTAGTAGTGGAGTCCATATTTAATGGCAGATCGACATCTTTTGTACAGACCTGAAAGGCCTTGAGTCAGCCTGTTTTGGATCAGAATTGGCAAACTTTGCCTTTAGAGTAGCAGGCTTGCCGCCAATTTTGATAAAATTTTGTTTAGTGTTCTTTCTGGAAGATGCCGTAGGTTTGTCTATTTTTCGTGACGGTAGCCGTATTCGATGGCAAATCGGCATCATTTGAACAAATTTGAAAAACCTTCATACCAGGATGCTTTCTGTCAAATTTGGTCAAAGTCTATTGACTGATTTGGAGAAGAAGTCGTTTCAGTTTTAAGTTTTCATTATTAGCAACAGCGATCAAATTTGATGGCATTATTTTAACAAATATAATAGACCTGTATGCCAGGATGCTATGTTGCAAACTTGTTTAAATTCTGTGGAGCGATTTTTTAGTAAATGCCGTCCATATATATTCGTATCGTTGTAAAAAGACATATTATAGCTATGGTACAAGCAAAATTCTAAAGGGTGTCCGACTCTCGATCAATTAACATGCATGTAAATATTTAGAGTTGTTTACATTCCGCAAAGGTTAAACACGTGATAGTCGTATTTTGTTTTGAAAAAAAAGCCTATATTTTAAATTGAAAGGTAATATACATAAATGTTGAGTACACAATTGTCACAACACTCTACAGCAGTCCTGTAAATTTACAGAAATTATTGATCGTCGTGTGTAATTAAGTCTTATTTTAATAAATAAAAAATGCCTACGCTGATGCTAGTAGTATAGTTGGCTGATATGGGGTTTAACGGGAGTTTGACATTACGCTATTATCAAATGGGTCTCTATAGGGTCTAATGGGAATTTAACATTACGACTCCATTTTGACCACTTAAAACTATGTCAAATGGGTCTCTGTGAGATCTAATGGGAATCTAACATCACCTCGTTATCTAATGGGTCTCTATGGAGTATAATGGAGATTTAACATCGGGACTCGGTTTTGACCCCATAAAACTATGTCAAATGGATCAATATCTGATCTTATGGGAATTTACCATTACGTCGTTTGTCAACTTTTTCTCTATGGGGTTTAATGGGAATTTAATATTACGCCTCATTTTTGTCCCCGTAAAAGTAAATCAAATGGGTTTTAGTGGGTCTAACGGAAATTTAATATTAGTCCATAGCTTATATATGAATGTAACTCTTGAGATAAATGGGAAATCAACAAGATGACCCCATAGTGCAATGTTTATACTAAGGGGGATTAGGGGAATATGGGGTCAAGGGAAAACATAATGTTCATACTACACTTGCTAACCAACATACCGTAAGCAGTGACCAATACCCACACTTGCTGTCCAACGCGCCGTTTGAAGCGACCAATACCCACTCATCTACAATCTAACACCTCACACTTACTATCCAACACTCCGTTGGAGTGACCAACATTCAGTCATCTACTAAGCAACACCCCGCACTTATTATCCAACACCCCACACTCACAATTCAGCACCTCGTTTGGACTGACCAGCTCCTGCACTTAGTATCCAATACCCCATTTAGAGAAAGACGCCGTTTTGAGAGACTAACACCCAGTCATCTACTAAACAACACCCCACACTTAATATCCATTCACTAACCAACACCCCTTTGGAGTGACCAGCATTCACACCTACTAATGAACACAGGGTAGGATGTAAAACAAGAGGTCTAAAATAGAATTAAAACCCTTTATAAACAAAACTAACTCCCCTATCCTCCTAGACCTCCCATATTATCCCCTTATAAACAAAGTACAACCTCTGTTCCCCTTAAACGTCCCTATCATCCCCTGTCATATCTCATACAGCATGTATGATGCAAGTTTTGCTCTATAGTTTTTGCTACAGATATACGGTTTTCGTGCTCCCACTCTACATTTAATACATCCAGTGAACTTGTTCACCCAACGCGAGTTCACTTCCGTACAATTGGGTTTTTGTGTGTTGTCGTTGTTGTCCTAGAGTTAATACGCTCAGTGAAATGTTACCTATTAAGAGAGGCAACAGTTAAATTTGCCACACTGTCGAATTAGGTCATAATTTGGCGTGAAGCTAAGGTCTTGCTTGTACCGTAAGGTTGTCACATTTTCTGTTTGAGTTTGGGAAAGGCAAAAGTAGAGTACATAGAAGTTGTGTATCGTACCTGAACTGTCTGTACTTGTTAAGAAATTATTGTTTTGCCTGTAAAACTCCAGAGTGACTCTAGTCCCATAAAACAATGAAATGATACGGAAAATTTTTGTATAAAAATAGATGTGACTGTTTACTTTTATAATACTTAAACTTAAAAATCCCCAAAGCAAATTAAAACAATTTTTTCTTGGACGAGCTTGTCGAATATTTTTTCTGCTCAGCCATATTTTCCTACACTAAGGAGTGCCCACATGATTTCCATGATATGCGGCTTACATTTTGTAAAGTTTGTTTCAAATTTTTTTTTTCTTTTCTTTACTAAACCAAAGATGGACATAGATAGAGACACACAGTAAAAGGTTAGCCAATCATTATTTGCAAACCCAACACCATTTTTCAAAATATTTTTTAAAACAAAAATATAATTCCCATTAACTCAAACATCAACGAAGAATGAAAGGAATGATTAGAGCTAGTCCCTTCATATTTCATGTACAATTTACCTCCGATGGACTATACATTAAAGCAAATACATATCCATAATGTTCACTAAGCCACATTTCTATTTTAGCATCGTTTCTAGAGGATTAACTTCCAAAACAAGCCAGTAAATGTTACAATGGGAATCGAAGACTGTGTTGATGATGAAAATGCACACCATATTGTTCACACCCTATCAAATCTGATCCTAGTAATCTCACGATATTGAATTGAGTGGATACAGTATTTCTTCTCAAAACGTCTGTGATATCGTTTTCAAAATGAGGTAGTCCATAGAAATCAAAATATTCCACGCTGTGGTCGTTAGAAAAGTAAAAGGCAACCCAATGGGTTCCTGGGAGATGACTGTCAGCCGTGTTGATGACAAAGCTTGATTGTCTTTAGGTTTTCGAAGAGGAAGTTCATTTTTAGCACACACCACTGGATTCCAAGAAGGTGTGTTCTAACTGTGTGTCAGAAAGTAACGAATTCCACATACAATCATTCCTCACAGGTAATAATAAGCAATGAGTTTACACTTGACTTTTTCTTTAAAAGATGTGTCAAGTAAGTCGATGAAAATGAAGGTCTCGGTACTTTGTTGCAAGAGAGCTTCGATGCATTTTGTTTCTAAAGAAGTAAATGGGAGTAGGAAATGGTTACTTTAATCTTTATACCACTCTTTCAAGATCTCCTCTTTTGAACTGAGGGTACGTGCTTCTTCCAGATCCTCTTCCAACTTTTCTTCTGGACTTATCATCAAACATTTGTCGTGTTGCACTTGGCTAGGATCATTAATTTGACAACCAAAACCAGTTTTTTTCTGGTCAGGAAGGTGATTATTTCAGCTAAGTGGCAAAAAAATCAGGAGACTAAGCGTTCCTCTTGTTCTGGCCATTGTGACATCATGATTGTAACTTGTTCCTCTTCTTGTTCTCCACTTAGTGTCTGTAACTGCTATCCTGTATATGAAACATCCTCCTCGCCTGTGTCCATAACTTCCTGTTCCATGTTTTAAAAGTCTAGGATCACTTCTTCTAAACTGTTGATTTCCAGATTAGTATCAAATTCTGCATCCAAGATGAAGATCACTGTGTTCACCAGAGTCAGAGAAAACTGAAGTTCCACACGACCTTATTTTACAGGGTGGAAATGTCCCTAGTCGCTGCCTTTGTTTGTAGTGAAATCGAATCCTCACAAAGTATGTCCTCCTGCACAATCGTCGTACGAAACGCCGTGGCTACTGTTGGTTCCTAATTGTCATATGGTTTCAAAGAGAGTCTAGCAAGATCTCAAGTAATTTTTCTGGGCAAAGTTATGTTCAACTGGTCTGGTACACAACATCTGGCCGTCTTGGGTGACAATCTTTCTTAGACACGTTGTAGTGATGGAACTAGAAAGGGTTTTGATCAATAGCTCCATTGAGGGCAGTATTGCTGACGATGCCAATAAGCAAATATTTAGGCATATCACCATGGAAAACATGATCTTCGATCTTGGATCAGAGTCCAGGGGCAATGGTGATGGTTTTTGTATTCTACTTATCGTGGCGGATTCTTGACTGTTGTTCTGGCCAGAGTTTCACTGATGTAGGTTCCCATTTTATGTAAGACTTTATCACGTCGCACGTAGAGCCTGGCTTCTTTGATGATAGATTTACACTCGTTAGGATTAGCCATCAAATTGAACACGGCATTACTTCGATTCAGTCTCAGACGTACATCCACACCATTTAACAAATACGCGTCTTTCCAAACTACATCCTTGTTTGATTTTCTTTTGGCGGTCGTTAAATCCTACAAAGTGCAGATAACTATATTCTGTCAAACCTCTGTCGATGAAGGCAACCAATATATCAGATTTCCAGGATAAGGCACCAGATGTGTGTTTTTGGCTTCTTTTCTGTGCGTCAAGGGATTTTCCAAGTAAGCATCAGTGTCCATACTGCAGCTGACCAGTTTGTATTTCAAGTACAACTCCACCTCGCTGAACAAAGAATGCATGAAATCATTGACTGAAGCATCTTTAGCACTGACCGCTGGATTGTTGTTGTCCGCTTTAATCGTCGTCTGTGGCATGGAAAAGAGATCGATTTCTCTCTCGGAACATTCGTAAAAATCAGAGTGCGTCATTTTTATAGTAATAAAAACGTCCTAATCTCTGACTGTTCTTCTTTCTTATTCTTCTTCTGTTCGTGTGTATTGAGGTCTGAAATGTTTCCAATGTCTCGTTCTGCAATGTCTTTGCTGTGGCGTGAAGGAAGAATAAATACCTTCAACAGGAATATGAAGCAAATTTATAGGCGAGCCTCTGCGACCAATGAGTTCATTTCCTGTCTAAATCAACGCATTTCTTTCGTGCTTTCATTCATGCTTGTTTGAAGCTATGTTGGTCGATGAGCATGTTTTGGAGAAATTCTTTCTTTGTGTCAATGCCACATCTTTAAAAGCATGCAATCCTATTTTAATATGAGTGCTACCGTACGAAAACAAACTCCAGATTGTAACATATCTTCTAAATCGTGTCCTCGTTGTCGAGCTACTCCTCGGTAGACAAAATACATCAGTTGCAATTCAGTCGATAATCGTTTTCAAAAATGTAGTTTCAGGGTGACTTTCCTTTCGAGAATTGAATATTTTGTCTAATATCTCCTTATATATTAATATTCATGCTGTCAAAATACGATTTACTAACAGGAATATAATGAGGATGCAAATATTCTCGATGAACGTGATACGCGTTTCTTCATGGAAAGTACCTATGGAAGAATCCACTTTGAAAGGAATGACTCTCAGCAACGGAGCAGCTGTGTTTCCCACTGCGTTGTACTTGACGACACCAGAGTACACAAACAACAAATTCAGTACTTCGTTCAGTTCGATAGCGAATCAAAATACACGTAGATTCAAAAGATGAGAAAAGGTGACGGACAACGATTTGCAGTCGGAAATTCTAATTTGAGACTATAAGAAAGTGGATGGTACTCGATCAGTACACGTCTGTTGGTTATATCGAGTCCTTTGCCAAAGTAAAAAAAAGTGGAAAAGAGTTGAAATTATTTCCACTAGATGTCGTGTATTACATTAATATCTCGCAGGACTTCTCAAGGTATAGATATTCAATCGGTGATTCGCTGGCATTGGTTTTTGTTTCGTAAAAACCAAAATTATTTTGTCCAAATGTTCTTGAACTCGTTCGTTCAGAATTTTACGACAAAAGTGACTTGATTCAGAGTTGACTGGGATTGGTGATTTCTATCAAAGCCACTTCCCAATAAGTTCGATATCCAGTTGCATGGATTGAGGTAATTTGGCACTAAAGCAACATAATATGTTGTTGTGAAACACATCCATACAACTGTCATGTGGTAATATTAAATAAAATTGGTTATTCATAGTTCGATGGTTCTAGTCTCCTATGAATCACTCGATGTCAAATGAGAATGATGTTCCAAGAGTTCTAGAGGATTGCTGCTGTGACTGGAATAGTTGTGACTGGCGTTGGCGATGCTACCGTTCTTGTTACTGTCAGTATATTTCAACGAAGGATTGGAACAAAGATAGCAAATACAACTGCTGAGTAAAATAGTCTACAATTGTTTCTAACCTTGTTGCAAACTCCAATTTGAAATTGCGGCTCCAATGACACAACACACCACAAAGATTTGGCAGATAAAGATGATTTGATTTTTAGGAACACGTTCTACGCACCACACCCACTGTGACTGTTTTTTTGTTTTTTGGGGGGTTTTTTTTGTTGATTTTTTGGAGATATGAACTCGCAGATGGGGATAGAGTGTTTAACGGTACTTTTCATGACTTCTACTTTTTTATATATTTTATAGTCAATGACCTGTGAAGCTGCAATCCAGGAATCAAAACGATCTAGAAATTGTTTCCTTTTTGTTTTTGGTACACGTTGTCATTTTTCTTGGTCACCCGTTGTAAATCGGGCCAGTAAATAGATTCCTTTTAACACTTCTCCATTTATATCTTCCAATTTGTATACAGGAGGTTCACGTTCAAACACTTGTCCTGTAACAAGAAACAATTATGTCGTCCAGTTAGGTAAATAGCCTTTGTCAAAAAGTGCCTTTTGTTTTTCTAATGCGAACCCAACGTAAAAGGCCATTGTTAGAGCGAGTGACATATGTTTACCCACCGTCTAATAAAGCGGCTGCTACCCAGCCCTCACCCCAAAATCCCCACCACCAAGGGACCAGGGCCGCAAAATATTGTAGTATATTACGATTTTATCTCACAGAAAATAGTGTGAAATAGTATAACATTTCACGCAGACATAGTGTTCAGATGGGCAAGCACTTGCGCTTGGCTGAAGCTGGAAAGCAAAGAGGTATGTGGAAACATATGTGTTGGTGAGTAATGTGGCATACATATGGTAAGGAGTTTAGGAGAGGATGTAAAGTTTGCCCATGTTGAAAGTTTGGGGCTGGAACTTGGATATATTATAGGATATGTGCTAGTCGTGGAGGATGAGGAAATGTTTTGATAAATTTAGTTGCGAGCTTCAGTCAAAGTGAAACAATCAATTGGAAAATAGGGTATATTATAAAGCTTGATGATAGCATGCAGTTATTTAGAGAACTATTGGAATGCCACACTAAAGACTGCCGCGGCTTAAGCAATATGCCACGGCTAGTGTCATACCTCTTCTATGCAGATTTCGAGGCACTTGCACTTGTACGTTCGGAAGGCCTTACAAACAATCCAGCGCACAGCAGCACACAAAAAATTGCTGGCCAGGTGCCATGTGGCTTTTGCTATATGGTAGTCTGCTGTGATGGGGTATCCAGGGAGCAAGTGTTATACCGAGATACTGAGGCTGTCGCCACTTTCATTCAGAGCCTCCAACGTAGGCTATAAGAGATCAGAGAAGCACTGGAAAATCCCGCGGAGATGGTGTGAATTGAAGACGACAAACAGGTTTTAAAGAATGCCAATAACTGCCACGTCTGCGGCAAGAACTTAGACCACGACCGAGTGCGAGACCACTGACATATTACCGGAAAATACAGTGGAGGCACTTATTTGGCATGCAATCTCAAGCTGCGCATCTACCCAGAAAAAATAAAGGTGCCTGTTGTGATTCTTAATCTTTGCGGCTATGATGACCACCCGATTAATGTAGCTGTTTGAACAGCATCGGCGAAAATTATAAGCGCTATTCCAAACAACATGGCGAAGTACATAACGTTCTCACTAGGACAGTTGCAGTTTGTTGACAGCGTCCAGTTTATGAAAAGCTGTCTGCAAACATACCTAAGGTGGCGTTTTGCACCACGGCAAAGCATCCAAATGGAACGCCGAACGCTGACAATAAACCTTTGCTTCTCAAGGGCTTCTGCATAGACGTATATATAAGCAGCTGGCAGTGATTCGAAGACACACAGCTTCCAACGACAGATGCCATCTACAGCAAACTCAGCCGTGCATATATAACCAAAAAATACTATGAGCATGCTCAGAGTGTGTTAAAAGTCTTTGGATGCAAAACTATGGGCGACTATCATGACCTCTACCTCAAAACTGATGTGCTTCTATTAGCGGACATGTTTGAAGCATTCCACGATACCTCGATCCAACACTACGGCATTGACCCAACTCACAATTATAGTTCACCGGGTATGTGCTGGGATGCCCTTCTCAAAAAGACCAGTGTCAAGCTTGAGCTGTTGACATACATCGACATGCACCTGTTTGTTGAGAAGGGATGACGTGGGGGTATTTAGATGCTGAGCCCCCGTCATCTAAAAGCGAATGATCCAATGTGTGGCGACGATGACAGTGAAAAGCCAAACAGCTTTATAACCTACCTTTACACCAACAACTCTATGACAAGTCTACTAACTGCGAGTTGATTTTCCAGATCCAGCTAACTTTATTTGCGACACCTCCGCCATTTCAGCTGATGCATCAAAGCCTGCGAAAAAAGGAGTTATACGTGATTCACCACCGAAACCTCCAGATGTACACAAAGTTCGGAATGGGTATATCTAAGGTTTACAGGGCATTGGAGTTCGACCAAAGCCAATGGCTGGCCCTATACATACCGCAAAACACTGATTTCAGGACCAAGGCGATATCAGAGTTTTGAAAAGATTTCTTCAAACTAGTTAAAAGCTTAGTATTTGTGAAGGCCATGAACATGTCTCTTGCGTGTAAGCCGCATTACCTCACCGTTTAGGGCCGCCACAACGCCAGGCAGCTGCGAAACCCATTCAGCGCTATGTTTTGCAGGCGCGCTTTTGGTTGCAAGCAATATCTCCTGTGCGTAATGATGCCCATACAGCCAATCGGCCAGAGTGCAATTGAACCTCTCCACAATGCTCTGCGCACGGTGGATGCCGACCTCACCCCACCTCACTTGCACGTTGTGTTTGGACAAGAGCTACGGAACAGCACCCATAAACTCCTGGCCGGGATCAACCTGCAGCATCTTGGGTCACTTTACCGGCCTCCGATTGCAGATACATGCCAAAGCGTCGGCTACATTAGAAGCCTCCATTATTGTCAGGGGCTTAGGCTCCTGCAACGGCTGGCGACATCCACCACAGTCAACTCGTACGTGTATGTGTATAGCCCAACCTTGTCGAGCGGCAAACAAGCGATGCGCTGGAGCACCTCTGTTGGGATCAAAAACATTAAAATGAGCATAAGAATTTTGTACAGTGCCGGCAGGTACATCTGCCACATGGCCTGCTTCTTTAGCCACACATGGCCAGCTTTTGTTTATTACCACGCCCTTCCGGTAACCTCGCGGGCTATGGTATATCGCCGCAAGCTTAGTATTCCTGCGTTCTATGGTCTAACAAGCTAAAACGTTATCTCTGCCTTGTTCTTTTGGTAGCTCATACTTTGCTTGCTATCTGCTAAAAGTAGGGAGCGTCTGCGATATACCTTGCGACACAAATGAGCTTTGGAGGGGGATGAGCAGAGGGCTCAAGTGTATGCCTGCCGCATCTACATGGGGATTCACTTCATATCTCAATAAAAAAATTGGCTCTGTCACCCCGGGCCCTCCATAACTCTACCTCCATTGCTATGCTAGCAGCAGAAAATGCCGAAGTTATAAGTGCATGCACTCGCCGTGCTAACACTAAACATATTTTATAAATACTTGCAATAAGGCCTCCAACAATAGCAATCAATTTATATATTTGCTGTTCGGGTGAGGGCGTGTAGAAATCATAAAACTTAGGCTCCGGTCCAATCTCCTTAGTCGCCTATTCCTTGAACTGTGCATTGTCTTCAACATCCATGAATCCATGACCGCCTGTTCGTCTTTTAGTTTTTTTCAGTGAAGTAGTCAATACGCACGCTGCGGTTACGCTGATACTCCGCCTGAACAGCTTGGGGCTCTTCTATAACTTTGTTGTGGCAGAGGGCCTTCTTGCTGCCCCTTCCCATTTTTGTTTCATTTATCTGAGGGTAGCCTCAACCCTTATTCAGCTTTGATGATATTAGCAGGAATAATACCTTGCTAAATTATCATGTCCTCTATCCAAAGGCTCAGCGCTGTGATGGTAACGGCCTTTGCTATATCTTCAAAGTCAAGTTGCCACTGTCTGCCGGTTTCATTTTAAACAAGCGTTTGGCAATCATCGTATACCCAACCTCAAAGCCGCCGAGTATTGCTCCATAATATAGGATGTTTTCAAGATCTTTGTGTAGTGGTGTAGATATCTTGCACACAACTATTTCATATGAAAAGGGTCGGATGTGTATATAATAGCAGATGCTGGCACCTGTGGCGTTTGTCGTTCCGACGGGCCCGCTGCTATTTACTGCCATGAGCAGCAGAGAAGGCATATGCAAGGCCAGCCGACAAAACTAGGCAGGGCTCAGGAAGAATGAGACGGTATTCCACTATTTTGTACTCGTGCAGCCATCGCTGCCTGTACTAGAAGTCGAGAGGCACGAATAAGCGGTTTTCAAACGCCGCAGCAAAAGAATTATGGTGTCAACCCTATTGCCAGCTCTGACACGTATAGTGGTAGTGTTTGTGTTCTGGATGCACTAGTATACAGCGTTTTTCATCTATGTTTCCGTCAGACAGAGATACTTGTTTGCACCCCAGATATCGCCTTCTTCAATGACGGACAATTCGTTTCCTACGAGTTGATACTTATCTGTTTGCCCAGGTTTTTCAAAATTGTACGGTTGGCGTCAGCCTGAGCTCGTGTGCCTTCGCTCAAATAGATCGTGAATGCCAGCCTAGCAGTGTTGTTGGGCAAAACAATATCGTTGCAGTGAAAAAAAAGGAAATCTGACAGTAAGCATCTGGTCTTAGTCTATGGTGCTTGAGTCATTAGTCACACCAATGGTACTGCGGGTACCTTTTGCGCAACGATTGGAGCGAAATGGGTCGAGTTTGTTTCCGTATGGAGACATCTTGCTATTCAGTTACGGTGCTATTGGAGTCCACGTGCCCTCTGTTTAATAAACGTGCATAGTTGCTACTGTGAAAGCAACAAATCATGTCCGGAGGTGGATTTGAGATGTAGGAGTTTGGCAGTTATAAGGCTTATCAGCCAGACAAAGATGGAACCACATTTACCACCGAAGTAAATGAGACAGAAGAACTGCCAACGGAAATTCCATCCTTGAGCTGGCACCAGCGAGGTGCCAGAATGGTGAAAGCAAGAAGATGTTGTATCCACAAGTGAACTAGAACGAAACCTAGCCAATTTCAATGCGTATCGTAAAAACAGGGAGTTTCTGAAAAGCGCGAAATCAAGCTAATGTTTAAAGCAAAGAGGACGGCACCCTTTCGGTAAATTTGGGTAACAAGTGGATTACTTTAAAGTACAAAAACAACCCAGGTAAATTCCTGTCACCAGCCACACTGCAAGGGCAAGTTGATGTTAATTTCGTCCAACCGTTAGGCCTCAAAGATGAACGACTGTCAGCTGAATAAAAAAGCTCGCTACAGCTGGCGAATTTATAGCCGCTAACACATTGACAGATGTCGATCTCATCCTAGTGTCGCGATCCGAGACACTGTGCTCAAAGAATGGACAGCACAGGAACCTAACAACCACCCTATGTGAGGGATCCTTAGTCTCAGCGCTGCGCTTCAAAGAATGCGTGACGAGCTCATAAATAGCCTCTCGATGGTTACAGGGTTCGATAAGCACATCGCAGTAGAAAATGAAAAGGTGGCCGGGGTACATAAAAAAAATAAAAAAAATAAACGACACAGCCTCGCTCAAAAGGAAAGAAAAAGGATTCATTAGGAGACACGAGATCGCATTAAAACCCTAGAAGACGACCGCTAACCGCGTCTAGAGGCTGCCTCTACCAACCGAGAAGCCCTTTGCACCCAATTTAACCGGATCAGAGAAACCACGAACAAAATTCTTTACTAGGATGCAACCTTAGCTCAGAGACTGAGAACACTTTTTCGCGAGCAGGGCATCCATATAGCCTCAAGCCCCTCCACCAGATTCAGTTGGCGTGAAATAATGGATTAAAATGCATCTGGTAACGACTGATATCTAGTAAACAACTCTGTGGTGTTTTCTTTCCGCCAGATCATTTTTTCTGTATCCACAATAAACTGCTTTTCTACGGCACCATTTTGACCCCGATCCAATATCAAGCATTTCAACTTGTGAACCTAGGAGGCTCCAAATATACACTAAAAACGTTTCATTGAGACACACCTTCCGGACGAAGATAAAACCTTGCGATTTGTCCAGCATGAAATACATAAAGCCGTGGTTGGCTTCAGCGGAATTTGTAAGTTAGTCAACTTTGTGTTGTTTTGAAACAAGAAAAGCATATACGTGAGGGTTCCATACACCTTTATGAATTTCCCGATAGCCATGGGAACACTATTGTTTCCAGCCCCTGGTTTCAGCAGTGTTATTGTGGCCAGTCTGAGTATTTTCTCAAGCTAAGTTCGTTGCAAATTTGTTCCTATGTAGTCAGGTTAATGCTGTTTAAGTGCGTTTCACCCCGGCTCGCGAGGAAAGGGGCACCTCATCTGGGTAAGGATCCTTTTTGTATGATAGTACACATGAATCCGATACAAACTTCGCGCCATTTCAGGCAGGACCCCTGGCAGCAGGTGGTTGCAAACGCCAACGCAACAGCCGGTTGTTGTCCATCAAAATGAAACATTTACCCGCTTTTGCCAACACTACTTTTCATCTTCCTCATTTCCGGAAAACCAACTGTTCACAATGTTTGTGCAACTCGACGTAAGGCATTTCATATTTATTAGCTATGTCATTTAACTTGGTCCTAAAGAAAGGGTCATCTCGCACATAAACGTCGACGTTTAGCAACAGATCGTGAATCTGCGCTCTCTCTCTCTGTGTCGCTTTAGTTAAGGGCACCACTAGCACTTTACTTTGCAGCGCTATTAAAGCGCGGTGTTTGAGACATTGCAATCGTTTTTATTACACTAGCGTGTGTTCATAAGTATTAACAATATATTTTGTACTTACCAATCCTCTAGTTGTGGCTGTGGCTCTAGAACAGGTGATATGCACAGAAAAAGTAATCCAGGAATGACTGCAAACTACAACTCTGCAACCGGGCGGGTTGTCATCATACTTACTGATCCAAATGTGACGCTCCTGTTAAAGAGACTCACCCCACAATTCTGGGCTTTTAAAAGGCTTCGTAAAACACACATAGAGCCTAATTCCCCTAGAGTTTATCAATATCTCGCGGCTCTATGTCCACCTTGACCAAATATATACTGTTGCGGCATTATGTATTATCTTTAAATTATAAGTTGTCATTTGGGTTCATAGCCAGTGTATTATAAATCCTTTAGTTCCGTAGCCTACGCTATTCTTAAAGTACAAATGTGCATCAACATGTTTACATGAGTCATGCTATGTCCAGGGAAAATCAATAATTATGTTCGTCAGCTTAACCCACAATGGTGCGTCACGTGATTAGCGCGTGCAGAATTATTACCTGAATCCTATGTCAACATCTTGTTGATTTGAAATAAGATGTAGTGCAAAGGCACTTTTAACAGTAACATGCGTGACCTAGTTTCTGATTGGTTAAAGAAGGTTGTTGACAGAACTCATTCTAAGTTGTAGTATTAGAGTTTTAAATACTCTTTTACGCCGTAAGAGGCTATATAATAGGATTTAATCACTGCGTTTCTCATTCTTTAACAGTTACGACAGATCATGAGGTTATTGAGGAAGATTATTATTGTTTGTAAAATTAGCTGGTGGAAATTATATTATATATATAGTACATTTTGGATTTAAGTAATATTCTTCAAGAAACTTAACAATATTCTACATTCACAGGAGTTTACCTGGGATTAATAACATTTGGATTTGAAACTGTGTGATTTCATTCGGATAACCTTTGGACATTTTCGGATTATCAAAATTCAATAGGACATTTAGGATTATTTAGGAATTTATAAACTGTAAGTTATTTTTAATTCTTTCACTTTGTTTGTTTGAAATATTTAATATTTTAGGAAATTAAATTTATATTTTAGAAATTGTGAAAGCTTGTTTGAGTCGTTCTTTCCATTGTAACATTTTCTAACCCCAGACGTAATATATACAACCAATAATATTCTTGATTGGAAAAACAGTACCCTGCTACAAGTTATTCCTGTGAGTGGTGAGTCCCATCGGGACACGCATACTGTCTCTTATGGAAAACCACATTGGCACAGATTACATAAAGGCGGCATCCATGAGCTCTTGGTGCGTATTTTAAATGCACAACAAACACCAGTTAAAATGCTCGTATGAAATTAAGCACTAGTAGGCATTCCGCGGGCACACCATGAATATATGATGTCCTGGCTTCTGTGGTGGTGGCGCTGTAAGCGTCCCAGGGCCATCGCTTCCATTTAGTATCGACTCCCGCCCAGTGGACCTGCGGGTGACCGCTCTGCAAGCGAAACGCTGGCGTACGTAGCAAACTCCGACCTCGCCAATTATGTGACATGGAAGCAGCTGACGGCATCACGAGGCTCAATAAAGTGGCCCAACTTTTTGAAAGGAGGATGTTGTGGACTTAACCGGAAAAAGAATCACTGAGTTGCAGGGGCTACAGCAATAAATGCGTCATGTTTACTTCGCTGGGATTGAACACAAGACTTTCAAAACTTTGGTGGTTTTACACTCAACGACAGCGACAATATCACTATCCCTGTATTTTACTTCATTGATCTCCACGGGAGTCGAGGTGATGGATCGTGGAATCCGTGTAAAAGGGGCCTAAATGGCACATAATGGTAGTATTGCCTTTCCGGCTAACGCCTCATACTAAAGCCTTACAACAAGTTCTGTGTCTATCTTAGCCGTCGGAGACACAATTAGGGGAGAGGGTCTAAACGTCAAAGCACAGACGGGATTCTGAGCCTCTCTAAGCATCTTTGGCCAGATCTTCGCACAAATATGGTAAGTAATTAGAAATCGCTATAAAGGTACAATAAGGTCATTGGTCAGCAACCAGACATGGATGAAAAATACAAATCATTGGTGGGTATGTTACTTGGCTCACCAGACTGAAAAACGTTGTGACCTTCGAAAAATATGTTGTGTCACAGTATTTGGCCAGAAAAAAACGTGCAATCACAAACCCTGCGAACAGAATGCACGCTGATGGTGAGTGTTGGCGGGCATGTTGAAGACGGTGCCATATCAGGACCTAACAATATTAATTAAACTGACATTTTCTTTCGCTACATCGTTGTCTTGCCAGTACATTACAGTGATACTGGAGAACTGACATGCGTGACCGAGTGACAGCTATCCCCCATCACCCCAGATCAATTAAACTTTCATATTACGCTCCTCATAAAGGAGTTATAATGTCGCTATACCCAAAACATCAAGATGCACATGATTGTCATTAAATAAAATATCTGCGATAATGAAACTTACAGAGACTGAACAGCGACTCACTCCGTACAAAAAGTATACGCGCGCGGTAAACGCGTTTGATGGCGTGGACACCTCACTTACGGCTGTGTCTGTGATCACAGGTGTAGCATATTGTCTACAATCATTGCCGCTCCTATCATGGTTGTATTTGAAATCACAGTTTTGGGCTGAGGGGGAGTTTCCAAGGCCAAAAGGTTTATAAGCCCCCCCCCCCCCGCTCTGCAGGCCAAAAAAAGCAGGACGAAATCCGTGTCCTCGCGAAGACAAAACTCAACACAATATCAGACCATATATATAAAGCGCTGCGCGACAATGTCATCTTCGAAAAAGAAGTCAAGCTACTCTTCGATGAAGTCGACAAATATACGGTATGAAAAATGAGAAATACGGGCTGCGTCATACAAGGCATGCACTTCAGTTGTCATCGACGAGTTGGCAAAAAACAAACTGATAGCCAAACAAAATGCTAAAAATTCCACATACGTGTGCCCTTGCGCCGTGTTTGGTGTGCGTAAATCGTCGAAACGACAGAAACACTGAAAATGACTGGAACGATAGAGCCGCCAAAACAGCTGGATAGACAACTTTCTCACAGTCCGCTCTTGACCATAGAGAACAGCATGAGGGATATTCCCAGTGCGCCACCACCATATGATGCGTGCTTTGTTTTCACTTTGATGTTCTGTTCCGCTACGAGAAAAAACAAAAACAAAAACAAAAAAAAAACACTGTCCGCTTTTTTTGCTTGAACATCTGTACAACTTTCTGGAGTACATGTACTGTGGGGTAATTCCATAGCGTCCACGACATGCTTTTGTATGCTTTTGTTTCAGTGCTTGCTCAAGCTCTCTATAAAGAACAACGGTAGCCTCAATTGCTATCGCAATCCTTTCGTATGGTTTTATCAGCAGCAGCAGGTTTATTTGTCACTGTCAAAAATCCAAGTTCGACAATAATTAACGTTGCAATTGATAATACTTTTTTAAAGGTCAAAGCGCCTCAATAACAAAGTACTAGTGCACATTTCGATTAAATACGGTGCGCCTTTAAATCAAACACAAAATTGCAATGCATATAATAATTTAAAGCATAACACAAAAAGGAATACATATAATAATGTTTAGCAAAATCTGTCTATCATATCATACGTGTGTCCTGGTCACCGAGAAAAACACTAATCTGAAACCCTATGGACCCCTCAGAAACCAAGGGACAATCTAAGTACTTTATATCACCATGTACAAACGATCTGGTACGCACTAAATCGATCTCTATGTACGTACACAGTAATCCCCTATCTGTTAAACTAGAATGAGATACAGCTCTGAAATACTTTAGGTCTTTTTTCCTTATAAACAGAGCATGGTATTTACTTGAAAATGTATGGTGTCGACTAATTACCATGAGCCCATAGTTGTTTTATTGAAACAAAATGCCTATTTATTTTATTTTTTAAAAACATTTAGCACAAACTATATTTGACATAAACATAATTTTTATTAATTTAAGACACACTAAATGTATTAATTTATATATAATAATGGTAGGCAAAAGCTATTTAGATATTATTCTGAATAAACCTCCTACTATAAACATTATCTTAAATACCTAACTGTTTTCACCATAACCAGTGTGCATCGCCTACTGCTGAAACTTAAAATATACACTTGTTTTTTTTTTGTTGTTGTTTTTTTTTTTTAAATGTTTGATGGGCACATAGTCAGAGGGTAAACCAATATTGCTTTCAGTGATGGCTTAAACTAACATACTTTTACTTGTGTACTATTGCCAAACCATCTCGATATGCAAAGAACCTAAATTGGATAGTTGTATAATATAACAACATACAAACACGATAACATGGTCTATTTGAATATATAAAACTATAATCGTTATGCTTACTCAACCCAGAGTAAACAAGTATCGCAATGTTGTAAATAACAAAGATTGTATCAAGCGAAAAGTTATCTATAATAATAATTTTAAGTGAGTTGTTGCCGTGTTGATGTACTGATGCTAACTAGTGCAAAAGCGTACAAGCACTGTTGATTCAAACCCCTGGACTGAAGTCTCTATTTGTTTGCGTAATTGGGGACACCTAATAGCCGTATCAATTCGTTATTGTAGTATGAAAGTCGATTGTGTGCTTGATTTGAGCCCAAACTGACTGCATACATACACGCGTACACACAAATGGTTGCCTGCATTTCATCCTCTGGGGGCAAATGTAATTGTAGTCTGAATTACCTCCGTAATTCCTAGCTTTTGTTCGCTCATTTAACTCCAATGGGGGTTGAATTTAGGAACTGGATCGTGTGAATAATTTTGAATTACAACAGGACTTTCTAGATTCGTTTCGTCCCAGGAACTCAAAAGGGGTCAAATTAAAACATGTATGTAATCAGTGGAGGCTACATCCCACACAACTGACCGTAACAAACAAAATAAGTTCTGCCCCAGGGCGGTCTAAGAGCACAAATCAGAGAAAGATCACCCTGGGGTGGACAGGTATGGGCTATCAGAAGAATGTTGCATTTCCTGTTGAAATCTGTTCTCAGCGCTTTTCCCCCTAAGATCTTTTAAGCTCTTTGTTGCTTTTTTTTTGTGTTTGGTGGGGGTATTTGCTATGTTGGTCTTTTTCCTTTTTTTTGTTTTGTTTGTTTTGGCCCGTTGTGGCAGGGGCCTATAAGGAACCATTGATCAAAGTGTTGTTTCGCTGCGACTTAACTTGGGTACCTTGCTGCTATTCCCCCGTAGCTAGCGTCATTACCAGGATTGCAGTCAATGCTGGCGAAACGTGTATTCATGTTGGTGCTGATTCTGCACAATAAGTCAGGCATTATTCGATACTCCTCTTGAGTTCGTGTAGTAGTTTGGATTGTGATGCTTAGTAGTACAATATGAGTCGGAGAGAAACTTTTCACAGAAGTCAAATTGTTATTCTTTCACTTCACTTCTGTCTTCCCTTCTTCTTTTTACGCTTCTGCTAAAGATGATGTCGACATCACCTTTCCAGGTTTACATTTCTTCTGGTCTTGGAGTAGGGAAGGTGTCAACAAGGAGCAGACGGAGCTTGAAACACTACTATTTTTTCTTTCTCTTCTTCCATCTTCTTAGTTATATCTGTCATGGTCTTTGCTACTTTTTTGGGGGTTTTCAATACATTCTTGAAATCTTTCAAAGTACGTTTAGCCGTCTCCTCTAAAGCTTTTTGATAAAACAATTGAAGTCGTTGCCATAATTGTCCGTACCGTTGCGATGTTTTCGTTTCTGGCAAATCTGTTAAATCCATCAACGATTGCAATTCTTGTTGTTTCCTTGTTAGGATATATTGCTAGACCTCTTTGAGAAGGAGTGTTAAGGTGAAGATAAAATGTGCAGACCTTTCTGGAAGAACATCACACTTCTACCCTTGAATCTTATGGAAGAACTAAAATTAACTTTAGTTTCTTACAAACGAGGAATGGAACTCGTTGGTTCGAACAGCGGATACTTTACTTACCTTCTAATCCTAATTTCACCGAGATGTCACATTTAGCAGCGACTTATAACAACGGTCCGATCAGCATGGAAAGAAATCCTTCTCGTTGAACAAGCACTTTTTTCTTGTGACTGATTGGAATTTTCTTTTCCACCATTAAGCAAAGAATGTGCCAATGTCGTCCTAATCGCTGTTTCTGTATCTTGATCAAGGGAACAGTTCCTTTCAAGTCGTTTAAACAATACTCACACACTGTATCGATGATTTATTTAGGTGGTTTTTGACAGATTTGTATTTTGCATCGGATCATTAGATTTGGTAAGTACTGACAAGAAATCCCAATGAATAGCTAAACGAGAAGGGATAAGTAGGTTTTCTTTTGTTGTTTTTTCCCCGTTTTTCTTGGAATGTCTCTTTGGACGTCGACAATGGTGAGAGTGAGAACTTTAGAAGGAAGATAGTTTTGGTTCAGATGAAAACTGGATTAAATCTTGTCCAAAATTTATTGTTTTATACTGGAATTTGTCTCCGCTAATTGTCGGAACGTCGTACCAACTTGACTCTAGCCACTCCTGGTGTTCTCAATTGACTATACCGTGCGAATACTTGTTTGGACACATTCAGAAACCTTTTTAAAATGCATTTTCTGTCTTGTTCTTTTGTGTTAAGGGGTGCTACATTTTTGACTGCAGCAGTAGAAGTTAGTAGTAGAAGACGTTGGTGGAGAAGAAGTCCTTTTAAATATGGGTTTTCATTTTTTTTTTTAACTGTGGAAAACTTGTCTTAAATTAGGTTTCGCTAGCATCACCAATAATGAAGTCGGAAAAGAAGAAAAGAGGGATGACGGTCACAGGTCAAGGTTTCATTGAGTACGTGCGCGTTCTTGCTGTAGTACCTCTCTTGCTTGAATGGTGATTTTCGTTTTTTTTTTCTTTTTCTTGAGATCTGTAGAGTGTGAACTCACTAATACTTTCTTCTTTTTGGCGTTTCTTTTGAATTCAGTTTTTGTTTTGTTTTTGTTTTTTGCTTCAGCATTAGGATACCATGGCAGAAACGAATGAATAATGACACTACTAGAGATTCACTTCAGCCTGGTTTCAAGATGATTAGTGTTTTGGTTTGAGCATTGATTCTTGAATTAGCTAATTGTGTCAACGCTACTTTATGTTTTTTCTTTGTTTTGGGTTTTATTTGTTTTCCACAGAAAAACGTTGTGTTCGATGAGAAATGTGAATAATGCCTTGTAGTAATTGACGTGCTGTCAAAGTAAACAGTCTCAACACTTCTTTGAGCATGGCTTCTAACAAATGTGAACGCAGTTGTGCATTTATTTCGCGATTGACGGCATACAGTGTACGAATCAATTAGACAGGAGAGTGAAATGAAAAGGAAGTCTGTTAAATACTGTCAGAGGAAACAAGTGAATGGTGTATTATAGTTTCCTTAGACAGACCAAAAGAGAAAGGAGACGTGTAAATGGCTGGACCTCTTTCTTGACACCTGTTGTGAAACAAATCCGTAGAAATCCGCGTTTAAATTGATATGTAAATACTCATCTGACAATTGAATGACATCGTCATAAGCATAATTCAGCCAATATGTTCCTAATTGTCTTGAACTTAAATATATCTTTTGGTCTTTTAAACAACACGACATAATGAGCATTGAGACTGATGGTGCGATGCGATTTCCTTTGATGAATAAATGCTGAGTAATGTAAAACAAATACTGGTATTTCGTGAAAACCAAAGTTTAATTTTTGTCGTCGTTTTCTCCTAACATATCAGAGAAGATGACGAGATGTCGAACACGCTCTTATATTCTTCGCAAGGAATTCCTTCTACAAATTAAATCGATTCTCCTTGCCTTTCTTTGAATAAAGTGTAAGCGAATTGCCATTCTTTTTAACACCACAAGATGCGTTATGGAGGACGATCGAGCAAAAGCGATTTATGTTGGATCAGACGCTTAATAAATTTGGTTTTGCCTGAATCACTGTGCCATATTTGACGATCTGACCCTTGTCACTGTCACGGAATTGTATGGTTTATATCAATATGTATATGTGATCAAAAATGTATTCGGGTTTCGTTTCCGACTAGAGCGTTACTCGGGGGTTGTTTATTTTTTTCGGCTCTAGTTATTTTGAAATACTGAGCGCGATTCACCCCATGCTGCACGTGCAAATTGCCTGCAGTGAAAACTCACGTGCCTAGCTGCTGCGCATATCTGTCACAGCTAGAGTACATATAGAGCGAATTCTCTATAAACAAATTACACTACGATGAGTCTTGTCAGAAAGCTTACCTCTTTACGGGAGCAAAACTTCAGCTGTAGAGGTATGTGAAATTTAAGATTGTATTCTTTATCACTATTCGTTTTATATGACATAATTGTTTCATATATTAGATGTTTTAGAATTTATTCTAAATTCTACAGAGAGTCAATACCTAGGTCATACAACGCCATGATATTAGAAATCCTATAGGCTGGTTCAAGTTAGCTATTTGTTGTAACTGAACAGACGGGTATTATTTAATTATACGCGGCATGCATTGAATGATTAATGTAATGTGTAACGAGGCGTAATTCATGTGCGCGCATGCGCAACATATATCAATACAAAAGTACTAACCGTGTCATATGTACTACACGGTTTAGTTGTTATACTTTTAGCTGTTCCATATGTATGGTTTGGTGGTGTGTGAAGTCACAGAACTCTGTGTGGTTTCGTGTGACGTGTACGCTGTGTCTGGTGACGTCGTTTCGGAAGAGTGTACTGGTTTTCTCGATGCGAGGGACCAAGGCTTCTTGATCAACGGGTCTGTGTTAATGTGAAGGCTCTCGAGGGACCCTTCAACAGACTGGGAGGGGTGGACCATGCGTGGTGGCTCCTTGACCATGGACTAGAGCGGGTGGAACCGTAGATACATCTTGGTAGTCAAACGGACGCCACGATAGTTATATTTATTGCGTGTTCCATTTGATTGTTATCTCAATATTGCTATCTGTGCAAAATTACATTCATTCCCATTTCAATATCGCTATATGTGTGATAGATTCATAATTTCATACATCCCCATTTCAATATCGTTATATGAACGACATATTCATAATTTCATACATCCCCATTTCAATATCGTTATATGAACGACATATTCATAATTTCATACATCCCCATTTCAATATCGTTATATGAACGACGGATTCATAAATTCATATTCCAACATCGCTTGTTAAATTGATAAATTGACGAGTTAACAGATTGATGGATAAATGAGTATTCTATTGATAAGTGCATAAATCACATGCTTTGGTCACCCTTGGTACTTAATAAGACCTTGTTTATATTGGGGTGTAAATCATATACTCTTATTTGTCGATTGGTGATAGGATGCTATTCACGTTTGTTTAAAATTCCATTTGTTAAATCCATCTTTGATTTTTCTCGTTGAGTTACTTGTTGTTGATAGTTCCATGTTAGGAACTTTATAATTTTCCTTATCTTTTTGTTATAATGGTGTCAGATTTGTTCATCTTTAAATTGCGTTTATAAATAAACATCTTATTAACGCAGTTGCTTTCGGTGTCTTCACTAATCCAGTCCCAACCCGGCTTCATCCTGTGACAGTCACTTTAAAAACAGATTCAGCCATAACTCCAAAATAGTTTGACACATTCTGAAACAATCTCAAGAACTCAAGACATGTTATCCACGCTTAATTTTGCACGGTAATACAAGAAAAAATTCACATTAAAAAACAAAGTGAATGCTTTTCTTTCTTTCATCACAAGTACACCCTTCCAATCGCAAATCTGTTGGTGTATCCAACTTTCTACACACACCTCTTAGTAAGTATGAAGAGCAGATAAATTAGGACAAAGGTCTTCATAACTCAGAAGTAGAGAAATCGTATTTATCACTAGTCGCAGCACTTTTAGCACGATGTGTTTTTCGTGCATAGATACAATTTTGGTGGTCATGACTTTGCATGTACTGTTCATAAATTTGCCTCAAATATTATGCTAGTAAACGAAGTCCACGAAATTCAGTCACTAACCCAAACACGACACGTCGTCCACAACTCAAAGAAATCGTATCGTCTTGTGGAATCAGTTCTTTCACAAGTACTTGGCAATCCAATTAATCTTGATTGCTGTCATTTACTTCCTTCCACGGAAGTTGGTGTAATACTGATGACTGAAGTCAAGGCATGGCAGGTCTTATAACGTGTTCGGAGCTTATCAACGTCTAACCATTTTAACAGTTTCAAAGTAATCAGCTTTTTTATAACATATATACCAATGGTTCAAAAGTCTATGCCATTCTGGATGCAGCTATTCTTACGTTTTCACTTGAATCTCTGCAAAGTCTCCGTAAATGTGCTCTCGCAGCTACAAAGGTAAACTACGAATCCTCTCTTCTAATGTATCCAAGAGAATACTATTCCGGGCAGTCTAAAGGAAGGTAGTGACACCAAGGAGACCATCTGAGATGTTCAATTTATGCTGTCAGTGTATCTTTATACTCTTAGCTGTGAAGTTTCACACCACAACTGAAACACTTTACTTGGTCTCCATGTCCCATGTAGACAAATTCTTCTCTGGTTAAAGTTTTGGAAGTGGGTCCTTTCAGATATTTAGGCCATTTCCCTTTCAACGTCTGGAATCGGGTGGCAAAATCACAACCACAGAAAATGGGTATTTTTCTTTGATTTGTGATTCTCAATGAGCTTGTGATAACCAGAGTAGTTTGTGAGTGTGTGGATGACATCCAGAGATAAGTGCCCGAACGGCATCCCTTTTGATAGTAAAGCGGCAAGGTCGTGCTGCTTTGCTCATGTCGCAAGGAACGGAATAACTCTGGTCGCAAAGGTCATCATCGCACTCGACCTCAATGAACGTGGAGTCATTAGAACCATCCCAAGGTTTTTTGTCGATTTCATCAACGTCTGTAGTCGAAATGCTTTTTGTTTGTTTGTTTTTAATAACTTTTTTTATACAGGAGAACGTACACGTACGATTGGCAATTGAATGATTTGACAAAAGTACAATTTTTGTGAGGATACACCGTCAAACATGTTATTTCTGGAACAAGTGGAATACACTGTCAATAATTCGCAAGCACTTTGCTGTTGCTCGAATTACTTCATGCGTTGTCGCTCTTAACATGCTGAAATGACGAATATTAGCTTGCAAGTAGAGCATTGAATCCTTCCTTGTCCCTCAGGAATGCAAGGTTTGGACTCTAAACAGCCATTACATCTCTCTCCAGAATTAATATAGTGCTCCCGATTGCTAAATCCTTGGTTACATTTGTCACAATAGTATCTGTATCCCAGAACTCATGCGATACTAGTAATAGCATTGACAGGATTTAGGTGATGACAAATATCAATGTATTTTCCATCTGGAAAATTCGATCCTTGATCTCCACGAGCGACCTGAAGATACACGTTCAATGCATAACGAGAGGCTACCACGTCTTGAAGCTTTTGCATTTCCTGCTTGTTCCAAAAGCATTTTTGCTCTCTCCGTTGTTGAGGTAACTGTGTCCTTCTAATTCTCTACCATAATCGTCTCCATTCTGGTGTATGAATTTTCTCTGCAGAAGTTCGAGCAACCACTATGTCATGGGTTAACACATCTGGTCTTGATGGGTGTTAATCTGAACGATAATTCGTTTGGTACTGGGAAAAAGATTCATCGATAAAACTTTACGTTGTCCGCCTCTGCCTGAAGGAGGTGAAAAGTGTGTCATATGAAGAGCGGCTTTCCCATAGGTCATGTCGCAATCATCATTCAATTGTTGGACGTTTTGAATTGTGTCCAAGATTTTGGAAGAAGTTAATTCTGCACGTGTACTAAACCCGATCCAAACAATAGATTTTAAACTGTCGTGAGTGATGTATGGAGCAAATAATCTTGAACTTTATCTTGGCATTTTCGTTTCAATTGCTCTATCACAGACTCCAATAAGTCCGTAATGAAGACTTCTGCTTTCTTTGCAGGGTATTAAGATTAGAACTGTTTAAATCTGACCATGTAAGTGTAGGCAGTGGTTTTAAATTTTCTGGAAGTCATTCTGTGGGTAGCTCAAATGTAAATATAATCTTCAGGGGCTACCAATCAACTTTCCTTCTTTGCTGATCTTGACGCTCTCGGTCGTGGGGAAGAGTGTTAAATAAAGATCGAACATCTCCTCTTTGAAATCGCTTGGGTGAACTTCTGCCAACATTTCTTGGAGATTGTTGGGTGACACTGAACGTAGTGGTCGCTTGGCTTCTGGTTTCTCCTTTAAAAGTGTAAGCGTCTCATGACACTTATTGATTCAAATTTGAATTGAGTGGAGCACCCCTCTACATACGAGAAATCATTAATTCAGTTTGAATATGTGAAGGAAAAGCCACAACATATCACACTTCTCGTCAGATATTTACAGAGAGTCATTCGAAAATACACCTCCAGCAAGACTTCTGACTACTACTTTCTAGGTAAAAGTCAAGATTCTAGTTATGTTTGTCAAGAAAAAGGACAATGGGCTCCAGAATGTCCACAGCGTCAAATAAAAGGAACACCCAAGACAGGAGAAAAGAGAGACATAATTAAAGATACCTGTTACCAATGTGCAGAAAAAGGACTCTGATCAACAGTGTCCCAAGAAAGTGAAAAAGAGAACAAGGAGGAATGTTCAAAAGCAGAAGCTGCTAAATATGATCATAAAGTTGACAAGGATAACTGAAAGATCATGTTAAACTAACAAAGTTCATTCCTAGGTTCATTCTCCTTGATCTTCTTGATTTTATTTGGTCTTTGTAAGGATATTGTTATCTACTACTACTGGGTAAATTGTGGAATATACTGGATTCTTACCTTCAATATTTTCTTTCCAAAGATTTTTGCAACGTGCCATATATCATGGGAGTGTTTAATGGTGGGATAGGAATTTTCTACAATTGAACAAAAATGAACACAATAAAAAAATGCAGTTTCTCGGCAAGAAAATACGGTAAAATCTAATATTATAATTCTTTGAAACAAATTTTGCAAGAAGTCAATATAACCAGGAGTGTATTAAAGTGTATGGATTTAGAACTTGTGCCACAATGTGGACTTGTAAAGGGTGAACAGTATGGCGACATTAGCAAACAAAAAGATATAACTCACTCATCACTGATCCAATTCCTACATGAGCATCTGTCACCACCTCCTTGATTTGTATTCTGAAATCCTGCCTTTTCCAGGGCTAGGGATTTTCTTTGAACCATCCTTTTGTCCAGTGTGTGAATGGTCAATATTTTTTTGCTGTTATCCTCCATTATTGTGTAGGAACAATACTGGGCTGAATGACCTGGGGAGTCATTGCGCCCATCACCTGAAGAAAAGAAATGACACAAAATAGTTAAACATAAAAGAGAAAAACAAAAAAGTATCTTTCCAACATTATCTAAATGACCAAATGTGAATTAATGTATCTATGTATCACTTGTATTGATTTCAAACGACACAAAGTCTTCAGCAACTGGTGTCCAATGGTCCATAGAGTTCTGCTCCAATTATTAAGAACCATTCTGTGATATATAACTTAAAAGGTCTAGTAGCCTGATGATGTTCATGTACTACAATATCAACATCAAATTACATCAGGTTATTTCGAATTTGTGAATTGCCTGTCTGGCTTTAATTATTTTTTTTTCACATGTGCTTTTATTCTCCATGCCTGGCTAATGTGACCGATAAGTGTAGTCAACATTAGGCTTCTGTCTATAGAGTATAGAGGTTAGCAATGTTACATCACTAGTTATTTTCAAAAATTCAGTTTATCCTATGTGCGTTCATCATGAGCTGTTTGGATAGATAAGAGGAGGGTGATAACAGGGATTGCTATAAATGGGATTCTGCATAGAGAAATCATATGGGGCATGAAACACAGCTTCAAAATACAATCACTCTGGTTCTCTAAGTATTGATTTAACAATATTGACACGTGTGGAGGATCCAGAGGGTGGGGAAAAACAGCTGTGAATACCAGTTCAGCCAGCAAGAGTACATTATGACAACACATCTGAAATCTTTTCACATAAAAAAAATATATTGATTAAAGCTCAAAACAATAACTAATAACATAACAATGGAAACCTGCCAGCCCTTATACTCTGGTAGCACTATAACATCCTTTCCTATCATGACTGGAGATCTTTTTTAATTGTTGTCATTTCGATGCTTTATAATGAATTTACTAGTAACTGAACGATGTACAATAAATCTTTTCATCTAGCCTATCTTAAGCATGAAAGATGAAAAATATACTGGAAAACCCTAATAACAGTTCAACATCAAATTACTTGCACAGGTTATTAGCATTTGTGCAAGCAATGTGCTTGTCCTATTACTCTAAGGTGTGTGAGTGTCCATGTTGAGATCAGTTGTATATGTATCTAAGTTATCTAACGTAATTTAAAGAACCTGTCTCATGAAGGTAATGGACATATGTACAAACGACCTTTCTGAGCATGCTCTTATATATCCCTCCATACCCACCCACCCACACATTACAATCACTGAGTGAAATGTCGATCAGCCGATCATACAGAATTTTGGAATCTTATAAAGCAAAGCAAATCCTTTTCCAAAGATAAAAGTCATAAAACAATGTGCTTTCAAACATAACAACAAGACATATGACAAGTGGAGAGACATTGACCTACCTGTCCAACAAGAACTTCGCCATTTCAGTGTCGGATGACATTTCTAACTCCTCCATCAGTGCTCTCCATCCTACAAACTGGTCCCCAAGACGAAACCTTGATAGACTCAGTTGGGTTTCTCTGACAGATTGTCGACGTTTCTTCTCGAAAAGCGATAATGACGGGCGACCTTTACGTTTTTTACTCTCACGTGAATCTGCCATTTTTGGTTCATGGTAGATATTTACATTACCACCACGTGACTCATAACCCGCTCACTACACGAAGATGACGTTGCCGTTTGTGTGGTCACGTGAGGTTTCTGTAGCAGTTCGTGACACATTTGTTTCAATTAAAGCGGTCCCCCCCACTAAATGCAATTTCTTCGTTTATTAACAATTAACTGATTTAATCTTCACAAACCATATGTTTTTGTGCATTATGTCAGCTTATAATTTGACACATTACATTAGTTTCATGAGCCTTACAATGCATACAATTACCGAAAGTCTGCACTATTGTGCTTTTAATCTGTACATCCGATTTTAAATATTCCACTAGAAAATCAACATAAACAATCGAATTACAATTTGAATAAGTACCCAAGTTGGTTTCATAAATGCCGCATACAAATTGATTACATAATAAAATTTGGTAAAATACTTTGGTTTCCTTGGAATAAAAGATTTATCAAGTCTAGTATCGACTCAAATTTAATAAAGCAAAAACAAATACATCTTATGTAAAAGAAATGATGCTTGAATTTTCCCAATCCACCATAAAAGGTATTTGAACACAAGAAACTATGTTAAAGTGTATATATTAAAACAGGGCTGTCATATGTGGAATTTAAGGTTATTTGAACAGTGTATATATGAAGAGGGGTATAATTTAAAGATAATTGTAATCAGTTTAAAGCTCCGTTTGCTTTCTTTAAGCTGACTTTCAATCTATCAGCCTGGCATATTCAGTCTCAATGTTGTGCATCATTAAAAGTTGGACTGAGAATAGCAGCAACGTATACATAAGTTACCTTTGTATTTTGCTTTTTGTGAAAGCGTTTCACAAATCTTACAAACCAATACAATACAAGGGACATGACTGTTTAAACGTTTTTACAAGTGCTTGAGAAAGATAGCAAACAATATGTACAACGAGTTAAAACCTAATCGTGAAAAAACAATACAGTTCAACTGACATTTATCATATCGGTGGGGAAACAATTAAACGATAAGGTTCGCAACCATGATCCATTGATTGGAATGTATATGGGTCCTGTTCATAACTATTGAATTATAAATATCAACATTTATTTATTTGTTCATTCATAGCCTGTCAAGATATGATTCATATCTCTTTATCAAAGGAGTGGTACGTCGAGATCTCGATTATGATGTAAACATTATACCTAATATTATTATACCGAATTGCATATCAATTAATAGGACTTTGGAATTTACAAGTTTATTCAAGAAGGAAAAGAGATAATTGTGAAACGCACTTCTCTATAGACAGGTAGATACAGATTTATGAATCAAGCGCTTGCACAGTTGGCTAAGAATCTAACCGATACAAACTGTATTGAACAAATGAAACCTTTGAAGAGATGGAACCCCGAATCCTTCAAACTAACACTCTGAACAGATGGAACCCTGAGTCCTTCACAAATATATTTATCCATAAGAATACATACATATGTTTCAAAAAATTTTTGAAACAGCTGTACCATCCAAAGAAACGTTTTATTCATCACTAAAGATTCAAAAATATCCATTGATGATTAGCGGTATGCAAAAGATGTAATGTCGCATTTTAGCCTTAAAACATTAGACTAATTGACTTCTTCAGAGAGCTCAGAAATGTGCATTTAAAGCGCTTCAACTTGACACATCATATTATTTCTCTGCACAGGTTTAGCACATGATGCGAGTTTAAAGACAACTAATGTTAAAATGGAATTAATAACCTATCATGATATATACTTCGTGATTGAAAGTGGAACTCGCGGATGTATTAGCATGGTAACTCATAGATCTGCAAAAGTAAATCATGAACTATATGTGGACGAAAATGATAATATTAAAGATCATGGTGAATACGATATGACAAAGTCATTCATAAAATGTGTAGATTCTAATAACCCCTACAGTGGGCACTGTGCCAACATTTACACACAGAAAATCAGATGAGCAGATGATAAACAGATTAAACGTCGCAAGGAAAATCTGTTAAAATATATGACAATATTGATTCTGGTTACATACTTGAAGTGGGTTTGGAGATAGCAATACATCTAAATGCTTAATTTAAAGACTACCTACTTGCTCCTAAAAAATGCGTACCTGATGAAATGATTTATCTCCATTCGAAAGGAAATTGATAAATGATTACAAGGACATAACCCCAACTGTTCCGAAGTTGGTGACTACACTTGAAAACAAAAATAAGTATTTTGTATATTATGGAAATTAAAAGGTATACGTAAAAATGGGTTTGACATTAACGAAAATACACAGAGTTGCCATGTTTGAAGAACAACCTTGGCTAAAATCATACATTGAACTGTGTACCTGTTTTAAAGAAAAAGCAACAAATGAATTCGACAAAGATTTCTTAAAATTAATTAATAACACTGTATTCTGCAAAGGGCTGGACAATCTCAGAAATAGGACAAATTTTAAAATATGTACAGATGAAAAACAGTTTTTTCACATGTCACAAAGATGTATTCTTCTCAAGGAGAACAATTATCGACGACGACTTGGTGTTAGCCAGTAGGAAACACAACAAAGATCAAGTCAAGAAACCTATATGGTTGTAAAACTAGAACTATCCAAATGGTGGATGTATGATTTCTACTACAACAAGCCAAAACCCAATTACGAACAAAATAGGCAACTTATCTTGACAGATGCAGATTCACTATGTATCTATTACGATACATTAACTTTTGCAGAGACATGAAATATAACAACAAATTCTACGATACTATCCTAAGGACAACATTTGTGGCATCCCTCAAGCTAACGAAGAGTTCTTGTATTATTGAAGGATGAACGAAATGATATAGTAGTAAGAAGGTTGTGTGGGCTAATTGCAAAACTGTATTACTTCAAGACTGAAAATCATGAAAAAAAAATTGGAAAAAGAATTTTTAAAAATGCGTATTGAAAAGAGATGTAGTATTCGAGATGTGCAAATTAGCATTACGATGATTACCGATATTTATTAGATAACATACATTACCTTACGGATATGTTAATACGTAGAATTTAAAAGGAATCTCGAATCTAAATGAAAGATTCTTTCTTTTCTTTTGTTTTAAAGTATAATCAATCTCCCATTGTATTCCTTTTGGAATAACATGGTTCTGTTCAAACTTTGTTTCCACAGACTTTTCTCCTTGCATAAGACAACCAAACAACGTGCATTTTGTCCAAAACCTTTGATTACAGAGTTATTCTTTTGTACGATCATCGATAGTAATATTTCAAAATGTCTACCACTGAAAACTAGTCTAGTTAGGTTAATTGATTTCTTTCTTTACCCGGTCAAGATTACAACAGTCATCAATTGAAAATAAATTATTGGGTGCTGGGCACATATCAACCAGTAACTCTAATAACGTATCTAATTTAATCCAATGATCTATCACGACAACATTGCCATCTTTAAGTAATCACTTCCTATCGTACGACTTGATGCACAAAATAGTAGAACAGATGATAAATATATATCATTGTATTCAATCTGTATCAGATTTAATGCAAACAATATTTTACCACAATTAGTCTGCCCACAAATGATCAAGTTAAGAGCTTTGTTCAAATACATATATTCACGCCCAAAAGAGAAACGATTTGAACTGATCCTTTTTAATGTTAACCTGACCATCTAAAACAAAGTCAATATTTATTTAGTTAGCATCGCTTTTTTTGTACCTATGTGTAAGTGGATATCGTGTTGTACATTGACTATTTTAAGTGCGCTGTAATTTTCAGAAAAATAAGAAAACGTTGTGAATAAATCATATTTGGTTGAACTTTTATAGTCACCAAGATTTGTTTATATTACTGAGTTGAAACACGTTTCTGGTCCACTTTCTTGACTTGGTTTGCATAGTGTCAAAAAACTGTAAGCTCATTCTCTAAGAATCATGCATAAGACGTTATATTCGCTTATATGTCAATGATTTTCTTTTTATTTATGTAATCGAAGAAGAAAACAATTCATTTCAGTAGTTATCTTTAATCGATTGTGCAATTTGATTCGGAGGTAATTGTATCGTACTGGAGGTAAATATTTTCCAGTTCATAGTCTTTATTTCCGCCTTCAGTCACTATAACTGTTTTTGCAAGTGTTATGTTGCATCTGAAATCTTGCTGAATGGCACATGAATACAATGGATAATGATCTTATAGTATTTGCAAGTCAAGTTGCATTCTAAACATCTTTACATACACAATTAACAGTATCAGTTTTTTTGCACAACAGAAGCTCCTCGATTATATTGTTCTCAATATTTAATTCATTATGCAGTGTTCAATCCTGTTTATTGTAAGCGAACAAGGTAAACACAAATGTTTGTATTCCTCGATAATCAAGATAATCTCCCTCATCCTGGGTATGCGATTCGAGTCAGCACCGTCAACAATATTGCAAATCAGACCTCAAACTGGGTTCAAGTTAAATGAACTGCTGTGGGCAACGTTTGTCTCTATTAGAAAAACTAACGGTCTGAGTTAAAGCAAAGCAAACTAAGCAAATCAGACCTCAAACTGGGTTCAAGTTAAATGAACTGCTGTGGGCAACGTTTGTCTCTATTAGAAAAACTAACGGTCTGAGTATTAACCAGCAACTCTTGATTATATAGGATGCAGTATGGAACGTTTTAACAAAGACACGAGCTATAAAACATCTCTCAGGGATATACAATTCCATAGAATAAACTAAGCTGTTAAATAATGGACCCATAGTAAAAGGGTCTAGGAAGCAAAAATGGCGCACCCATCCCCATCCGCCATTCCGTTTACACTTTATTACTTCTTCAACAAGATCTTAATATCTGCGGGTTTAGTGGCAGGGATGAGGCCAGAAAATTGGAATTTGGTGACATAGCACTGTGTGGGACTGCTTACAGGCAAAACATACATTGAATGTAATGAGTGTGATTCACGTGGAGACGATTTCAGAGTAACTAAGCCAATTCTCGTTTGTTTAGTATGCTGTAAATATCGCCCCTTGAAAAGGAAAAACACCGAATCTGGCTTTTTTGTAATTCCAGTTCATACGAGAGGTTTAATATATACATGCGAAACTGGTATGTTCGACGACAATGGGGAAAAAATACTCGCTCAGCTGATTAGTGCTGCAGAAAAAAACTTAAGTGGCAAAGACTAGAGTAAACAATACTCATAACCGTTAGTGTAATTTTTGTGCTATTGATTTGATTGCGGAAATATATAAGTTTTGATTTCAAAACTCACAAACTGTATCAGATTTAGTTGACGTTTGTTTAGTTCTCTGGTGATTGAGTCATAGCAATTATGAATTGTAGCTGGTTTTGTATACAGTAATACATTTTTTTTTAACTTTTGAGTTGTGTTTCAATAATTCGGCATCAATACTTTCATGATTATCACTATTGGCAATTATTCGCTCTTTGACTTTTTTCATATACATTTCAAGGTTATAATAACCATCATGAATTGTCCGGGAGACCGATGCGTGTAGTATAGATCTCTTGCTGACCACAATTCATTGATCTTGCAATAAATGTTGCTTAAAAATAGGCAGTTTTCTTGTATTTTTGTTCTGTATTCAACTGTTCCTGATTTAATATGTAATGCCTTTGTATGTGTTGCACTCGATGATTATTAAAAAAAAAAAATGTTTAAGGTTTTTTCGCTCTTGGTATAGCCTACAAGTTGCACCTTAGATGCTTCGTTATTACTTATGTTTGTACTTATCATATAATTGTTATTGTACACCTTGGTGCTGACAGATGCTACTATTTCATTATTTTTCAAAAGCTTTTATTAGAAATATCTTATCATTCAATACTTTCAAAACAATTCCTATAACTCTATGTTAAATCATGTAAACCGTTGGTAAAGCAGCTAAAGAAGTAGCTATTCCCGATGAACACAAACATGTGTCTGATGCACCTACCCCGGCTGAAATTGTTTCCTTACCTGCCTCAACCTACTTTGAAACACTGTATGCAACGTTGCAGTTCTTTCTCATACCTTGATCAAACACAATTCTAATATTTTCCATAGGTTCTAGTACTTATTGACATATTAAACAACCTCTTTAAAAGCACGATGTATGCAATATTATGAGCAGATCTTAATCATGCATCGCAATTTTTGTTCATAATTCCTTCTGGTTTCACATGAAATTTCTTCTTTATTTCTTTGAGGTATATTCGTTCTTGATGTGATGGAGTCATATCATTGTTGTAGATCAAATTAAACTGTTCATATCAATACGATTATTATTTGATTTGAATACATCGTCATCAAGTAAAAGGATTTTCTATTCAGACAACAGTTTTTACGTGTTGAAACAAACATTAAATTTGGACACTGACAAATCGCAGACAAGGTTAGGATGTTATAATTGTTGGTAGTTTTAATCTGGAATCCATATATCAACGACAAAGTTTTAATTTAGCTAAATAACAAATTCGACAATGTTTACCCACACTTTGTATATGGAACTGACCTTTTTGTGTAAACACATTGAGCCACTTTTTACTGTTTTTTCCACATGAACATGTAATTATAAATGTAATTTGTCTCTAATATGTTAATTATTTGTTGTAATCCCAGATGAATCTCTTTTCTTTTACACATTCTTTACATCTCTGGTATTTTGTATTTCTTCTTCCTCTGTTACTTTTTCTATGCTGCATATGTAACATTATACAAAAACCCTTGTTTCTTTAAGACAAATTTCATCTGAATATGGTTGTGCGATCTATATCAGCAGTTCAATTTAAATTAATATCACACGAAAGTTCTCCGAAAACTAAATATTCAAAAACTTTAAATAAACACGTTATGAAAGGTATGCTGGGTTTCCTTTTTCCAAGATGATGTACAAATCATTTCCATATCAACTGATTTTAGTGATTTTCTGGTAATTCGTTATGATAGAAGGTTTTGTTAATAATTTAAAATTGTTCTTGATAAATGTTTATCCAGGACAAATGTATCATGGTTTGAATTTTTGTATGAATCGCTGCAAAAATACCTTGTTTGAATGAAATTTGAGAGAAGTTTAAATACCCTCTTTATGATCTTCATTATTCTTTATTTTATTCAAAATCTCAAAGATCAGCTTGTAGTCGTTTTATCATTGAATTTGTTTCTCAGCGTTTTAAATGTGTAGTTGGAAGCAAACTCATATTGTGTATGTTCTCTCTTTTCATTTATTCCGTGATGGCATTTATTACAATTCACGGACATTGCCAACATTGCAGTCGCCTTATCACGTTTTTCATTTTTAACATTTTGTTTTTTACCTGTGATGATTTTGGGAATTCTGGTTTTATTCCTTCTGGTTTTGTGGACATAAAAATTAACACGACTTACATGTTTTAATTCCTTCATCTTCCACTGTTTTGTTTTTTCTTTCCTACATGTGTTACATTCTTGAAAATTGGTATATTTCAAATTCTCAAGATTGCCATGCTCCTTAATAATGTTATGTATTGTCCTTCCGTCATCGTCTCCATTGGAGATTGTGTCTTTGACATATCATTTATGTTAGCGTAATATTGTTTACTGATATTTCTCAATAGCTAAATGATTAATCGTACCCTTTCCATTTGAAATGAACATATTTGTAACCTTTTGTTATTTCAGTCTTCAAAAGCTTTTAAACTTTGTATATGTCATCTTGTTTGTTGTATATAGATAACTCTGCTTAGTAAAACTTGAGCTGAGTATACTTTCCAATTAAGGTTACTGATTTTTAAACAACCTAATTACTTAATATTACTTGCTTCATCATAGACATTTTCTAGGTAAGTAAGGTTGGTAGTCTTATGCAAATAGTGTTTATTTTTTTCAAATTCTGACTGTTTCACCAATATTCAGAGTTCGATATGTATCAGTTGTTAAATACACGAATAGAGTGATTGATACATTTGATTTATTTGTTCTTACTGCTCTCTTCAACACGAGTCATGTCTATTGACGTGTGGTGGGTGTTAATTTATCCATAAATATACTTTGCCGAAACGTCAATCCATTATTGATTTAATTTGAGTGAAATACGTCCACGTTGTAGTCTTGAGAGTTCTGTTAAATCTTTCCACTACATAGGCTTCTTTTTGTCTGAGTAAGTTGGAAAGTACTCAGTGTTTTCCTTTTTCAACAAATCCTTAACGTTTTTGTTGAAAACTATTTAACTTCATCAAATGGTAGGCTTTCTCTTTGAAAATTGTTTTTAATGCGTCGTGTATGTCATCTCTCTTTCTCGTTTTTCTTTTTCAGAGTATTTTAATTCATTTTGTCCTGTTTAATTTCTTCCCACAATTGATTGATACTTTTGTAACTGTGCTTTTATGATTTAAGTAAAGTTATATCAAATACTGCTCCTTTTTCTGCCATTACAACGGTATGGAAACACCCAGCGAATGTTTAGGCGTTATCAACAAACTAACTTGAAATCGATCGACAACTGAAACTTTTAGTTATAACAGTTTGCAATGTTTCTAAAATCCATCTAACTTTATGAATGATTTTAGATTTATGTCAAATTTTGCCATAATTATGGATAATTCATAATACAGCAGTTTTATATCCTGAGCCATCATGTTCTCATTTCCATGACTGCTATCTCTGTTATTGCTGAATTGACATACATATTGGCTACTTAAATTTTATCTTCCACTTGTACTATACATTTAGCTGAATACAAATTGTATGTTTACTATCATAAATTAATTAATTTATTTCTACTTTATACCGTATTTTTTTATGAATCTTGCTATTACGATTTATGATGCTTATCTCTATGTTAATTTAATTAAATGTCATATGTAAATCTTCATCTTTACTAAAGCATTGCGGAATAGCTTTGTTGCTACTTGAAATCAATAGTTCAAAATGTCTATTCTCTTACATGTTATTTTGTTATACAATCAGCTTTGAGTACACTTCGGTTCCAACCATGCTTACAAATCAAATTTGTAAAGAGATACACGTTGTCCCTTGATATTGAGAAACTGTTGCTATACTGTTAAACTCTTTGAAAACTGTTTAGTCTATAATAGTATGGCTTTGTGTCATTATTTAGGTTGATAATTTTTTAAAAATTTAAATCTTGTAAAGTTGATACAGATTTTCAATACTTCTAAAGCATATACCTCGATTAAATTTTAAATATGTTTCAGAAATCCTAACACCGAGTGTTTAAGAACTTTTTCAATTGTTTCACAAATTTTATAAATGTTTTAGAACTCCAAATCCCGTGTGTTTAAGAGACTTACGTTCTTGAAAAACCTACCATTAGCTTATTATATTACATTTTAAAATAGGTTCTGATGTCCCACAACAATAATTATATATATATATATATATATATATATATATATATATATATATATATATATATATATACATATACAGAGAGAGAGAGAGAGAGAGAGAGAGAGAGAGAGAGAGAGAGAGAGAGAGAGAGAGAAAGAAAGAGAGACTACTTGTATTCGGTCCAGAATATTGCTTCCATCTGACAGTTAAATAATATTGGTCATTCACCATGACCATTTATATGTTTTAGTCCACATCCTATATGGCATTTAGCAAAAGTCGTATGTACTTTGCCAAAAGTTTCCATGTTGTATTTTTTTTTTACGCCTGACCATAACAGAAACATTAAAGAACTGCTCAGTTACTCACGTAAAACGTCAGATTAGGATCAAATCTGCCTATTTATCTACGAACCTACCTTCTCTTACAAATACCAACTTCCTAATCGCCACATAACTAATCAACCCCAAACTGTACTACCAACTCAGTTACCTACATACCAATTTACCAATCCAAATAACTACTTAAGCAACAGACTAGCTGCAATAAACATACAGTGATGCCTAGCTTCTTTCCAATCTAAATATACGGCTATTTATTTCAATAGGATGTGACTTACTACCAAGACAGGGAGAATGGGGCATTCATGACCGCCAAATGTGTCAAAAGATCAAGTGGACAATGTGACATACTCATCGTAAGTATATGAATGCATCATCGAGTATAAAATATACTGCACATGCGGCCACAATTAACAATCAGCATTTGTTTCATGTACACTGTAAAACTTAGTGGTCTAGTGATTTAGAGCAGTTGTGGGTTAGAGCCCACATATAGGTGTAGCTTTATCAAAGCCTTACCAAAAAGAAAAAATTAAGGCTACAGATTAGTCACACACAAAATTGTCCACGCACATATGTTTATTATACCTAACGACCTCTGTTGTTCTCAGGTTTTCGTTTGTACAAATAAAGTCCAGAAATAAATGTTAGGACCTATTGTTTGAACTTGGTACCTATTGTATTCTTTTGTATTGTAATATTTGCTGTCTGAATCCTAGGTTGGAATGCTTTACAAACAACACACACACACACACTGTAGCAGTTAATATGTAATTAATACGATTACACAAATTGTGTCATGTTGCTGTGTAATGGTCTTCGTCAAAGTGGCAATGGAGTTGACCTTAGGCAGTTAATTAGAAATCCAGAAGTCTCTGATTGGACACTATCAATACAACAATGACAAGACGAAGAACAACCACCATACCGTGGACTCATGTAAAAATAGGGCTCCGCGGCAACAACAACTTCCCATTTTTTTTAAATTCTTTTTTTTCTTAGTTCTACGTAGTGGCAGGTAAAACGCTACTGGCAATATATTCCCGTCAAAGATCTAAGACAAAGGATTAGTGAAACACTAGGCAGACTTAAACTATATTTGAGAAAATTGCTACATTTTCTACTAAAGTAATCCCAGACTATAGTTATTAGGTCGAAGCCCTGCTAAGATGCTGGTCGAACCACAAATAATTATTGTTATGTAAACCAAGAAATATAGCCTAGCTTTACCAAAACAACAAACGGGCTCGTGTTTTGCTGCTTGATTTAACATGACCCGTGTTAAACCAGGAGACTTTAAGAAGAAACCATCGATTTAAGACACCAGGATTGGCACCTGAATTTTCGAATGCAAAATATATAAAATTGTTGTTCATATTTAAAGTAAAACTTCTGAGGATGATTCGTTCTTGGCACACAATTTGAAGTTTCTTGAACGCGTAAATATTAATAAAGTATTGTACTGACTAGGGTGTCAGAGCTATTGATATTTCCGTCTACATATCTAAATTCGAAAGATAGTTGTTATTATTTACTTAATGATAAAAGTCTGGTGTTGAAAATTTATTTCTCAAACCGAATTATCAGCCTGTCAATAAGTATCAGTCGTCATATTTAGTCATTCGTGGTCATACAAACCCAACCAAACCAAGCTGCAGTGTGTCACTGATACATACCAAAATATTTAGAATTGGGGTTGTGGGCGCTCATCCTATACATAGGCAAGCATTGCAGATGTACAAATAACTAATTTTTTCGGCAGCCTCGGCCCGGTGGTTTGTCATATTGCAATTTGTACCGTAAAAAGATGAAATAATACTTCCTAGTGCCGAAGTGTTGGTCGTCCTACACGGAGAGTATTAGGGCGACGGTGGAGTGAGTCTTCCTACTTTGCACAGTGGAAGATCGTCTGCGAATCATTATTGTGCAGAGAGTTAGGAAGATTGGTAATATGGACTTCCCATGTAGGCAGTCAGAGGAGGCTTGTTATCGTTATACAGGGTGTGTGCATTATAGATGTGCGGCTATCTTACCCGGGAATCACCTCTGGCTTTTCTATGACAGTGAATATTGTGCTGGTATTATCAGTTTAAAGCCAGTTCGACATCATGTCAAGAAAGTATACATCACGTCTATACCATCGATATTGGAGATTCATATGTGACACGATTCCGCTCGTGAGACCTCAAGCATCATGATATAGTTGCATCTTTGTTCATAGGGAGATAGGGTTCCATATAAGCGTATGAAGCTATACCCTCGAACAACGAATGGTCCTAGTTTGATCAGAAAGTGACTACCGTCTTCATAAGACAGTTAGATTGTATTTAGGTAGAATAAAAGCCTCCAGTGACAGCGAATGCAACCTAAGGAAAGGTGCATTTATAAACAACGACACGAAGCCAACTCATGCATGATTTACACCATTTATTCGCGTGGTCCTCAGATTATTTGTTTCGTATACCTTTGAAAGTAGTCAATGGTTTTCAGCGTTAGAAGAAGTTTCGAATGGACAAGAATAATTGTATTTGTCCTCTGGGAGACACAGTGCTGTACATTGTCAAGAACAAGACACGAGCTGCTTGAAACCATTCGTCACTAGGCTCTCTGGCATAAAACTTCTAGTTTCCGCCGCTGGAAAATCAGATGTCTTGATTTGAGCATGCAAGTTTCTATTTTAGATACACTTTTAACAGTGACATGTAATATCATCACTGTACATAGTTTAGATGCTGGTAAACAGTGGGCGTTAATTTAGCGAGAGATTGTATATGTGGGTATGCCTCATTTTCTGATATATTGTCTGAGCCGACGATGTGTCGTAGGCGCTGTTTACCACGGAATCGCCGAGTTACTTCGTAGCAATGCTGGGGGTGACTTGTATTTTTGGTAGATAGAGGCAATGTCTGAGGTTGACGGTAGAGGGGAGTTTACATTGTGCAACGGTTTATTTGGAAAACTGTTTGGCAGCCAACAAAGCATTGATATTCTCTAACTGAAATTTCTTCGCCGTGGTACCAGGAGGTGCATGCATATTTGACCAATGGTTGATGATTTGTCCGTTGTATGGGGAAAATGTTAGGTCAGTTTGCTAAAGTTTATTTAGGACCACGTTCGAGCTGCCAGAAGGGCATCTGTGTTGCTCTACAATGAGCCTGCTTGTGAAGATTAAAGTACTTTTATCTACGATTTTGAATGAACAGGATGACCTGTTGTTGGAACACTCATATGCAGTTTTCGATCGTTTTGTTATCTGGTGTTATAGATTTTTACGGTGATTGATTATATAACTGGATCAACAGCATCTACATCAGTAGAATGCAGCAGAACAGTTAACTGCATTGTCACGGTCTTAGCATGCATTCTGTTTCTATATTCCATGCAAATTATGTAACCCAACTATTTTTAAAACATTATTTTCGTTTGATAGTGTCGTAATCCGTTTGAATAATATTTTCTCCTATCTGTGTTTGTTTTTAGCCTCTGGTGGCTTCGATGCATCCAAATAACTCCACATGTTGATGTTGGAAATCTTAATTAGCAATTAATTACGACAAAATAAACTATTGGGATCATTAATAATTTATTTTAAAAAATTAATTAATAAGCTAAACTAGTGGTTAAACTGGACCATCCACAAATACCCTACAGTCCCTGGATCAAATATGCCTTTTTCAAATAACGAAAAATACACTTGAGTCTCTAGACCACACTTTCCTGATGGTGCATTGAAAAAGTTTGGACAGCATAAATAATGGCACAAAGCTATATTCTGATAAGTTCAACATTTTTCAGAGAGGTGATATAAATATATCGGGTTAATATAAAAGCAACAATATAGATAAAAAGAGATAATGTGTATATATGTACACGTTTTGATGGGATAACGTGTGGTTCAAACAAGTTTTGTTACAAACTAACATATATGAGAATACAAATATTGATTTGTCGATTTCAAACATAAAAATATATAATGCAAAGTTTTGGAAAATATACAGACCTACATATTACATTCGGTGATGATAACATCGATATAAGCATCATCAATCCTGATATAAAGATGGCTAAATTTGTAGTACATCTAATAGATCTAGTAAATTGAACAAGGTTAATCTATACCGTTTTGATAAAAACAGAGCTAGAATTGATGGAAAACAATGATAGATTCAAAACAATAAATGGTGACTCGGTACATTGCGTAGCTGTTTTAGATTCAACCACAGGAATAGCAAAATTTAACATAACTTTAAAAGTATTCGTACCTTTGAAAGGATTGAAGAAAACTTGCATATTGCTGAAAATAAATGTTTGTGTTGTCGATGGATGTCCTGTTGACTTGTTATCAATTTATTTAGCGTAAGTATTTGCTGGATGTTTTATATCGTTTGAAATGGATGAGAAAGAACAGCATATTTTCTAAGTTGCACAAAGTTTTTTGCATATATAAAGTAATTGTTAGAACGAATTAAACAGGACAAAAATAAACATAAAACACCCTAAATTGAAAGCATGGTTAACTGAACAATCTACATGCACATTATACATCCAAGCGAGAACAATACTTCCATGCAAAAGACTTTACGTGTATCATGTTGGTGACCAACTGGCAGGCAGACATTGTTGATCTGGAAGCATATGAAAATTCAAAGATTACTACAAATCCATTTTAACAGTGATATATATATATATATATATATATATATATATATATATATATATATATATATATATATATATATATTCTAAGCGCTTATGAGAGAGAGAGGAGAGTGAGGAGGGAGGGAGAGATTATATATAATATAGGACCTGAGATTGAAAATTGTTACGTCCTGTTTTGGGCTAAAACATTGCCACACAAGATCATTCAGTTTGTCACATTTGCAGGCATCGTTGAAACGACGCTAAATTTGCTTCAATATTGCTTTCAAATTCATTCTTGTAAAATTCCATTTTCTTTAGAATGTCTTCAATATAGGTTTTGGCACAGATTTATACTCCTTGATCAGACTAATTTTATCGTGTAAGGACAGTTCAATCCTACGACGCTTAGCTGGTTGTTCTGATATCTTAACATACGACTGAAGAAAAATGACAGTCATGGTTACTGAAACTCATGTATGTAAGGATTTTACTCCATTGAAAATCAATTAAGAGAATCAGGCTTTTAGAATACTGTTTTGTAGGTTTTTTTCGGCAAATCATCAAAAGCGAGTCAGCATGCCTGGTTAATAAAAACCTCATATTTAATTTTAAAAAACAAGCAAAAAATGTTTTATTGGTTATGTATACAAATGAATAGCATCAATCACAATTAGATAATAAGCAGAAAAACATAGACTTTCTTAAATTGCTTACCTACAAACCTTAGTTCTTGATAATATGCCTTAAAATCGGGCTCCATTGTATGGTGCAAAGACTGCAGATTAGCCTATTGTCAGCCCTAATCTGTGTTGACGCGTGTCAAGTATTATTTTAATCTCATGTGGCCTTGGGACATTTTCTGTGTCTTTGTCTCACAGATAAACCTACTACAGTACTTGCTAACCGTAACTAATCTGTTCCAGTATGTGCCATGAATTTAGCAGCTAAATTAAATGTCCAAGTTCGAAGTGAGTTGCGGTTTTATGGAGAAGAGGGGGGGGGGGTGCATACAATTGAAATTAGGGATCGAAATTTATTTCCGTATTCAGAGTGGAGGAATTTCGGATTACTGGGAGAAAACAATAATATTAAGCAAGGAAATATTCGGGACTACCAAAAAGGAGATTTCGGTATACTGAGGTTTCGGTTTTGAAGAGTCACCATATATCCTTGGCTGTCAAAGTAAATACGTAGAGGACAAGCAACGAAGACAATGTGGGTACAAATTATATAAAGAATAAAGGATTATAATTGTATCTCTATTGTCAGGTTTGCAAATGTTATTATCCCTCCAGAACACAGATCCGATTCTCTGACGTCCATTGTACAAATGGAAATATGGAAACACACACGCACAAATATTAACTGCAAAGCGCACACAAAGTCGGTAAACGAGATAAACAAACAATCAGTTATATATATATATATATATATATATATATATATATTGTTACGACTCTATGGTCTAAGAAAATGTAACAGAAAGAAAGTGAAACCAACATATCAAGTAAAACATCAACAATCAATTTATTACTAGATAATTAAAATGAAAAATCAAAAAGTCACTTACAGTAATGTGTTTTGAAATCCTAATAATCCAATAAGAATGATTGTTCTATCCTAAATATAGAATGTGTTCTTGAATGTTATTATGTGCCAATGGTCTCCAAAGTCCTGATGTACTAGAAATCTTGATGTGCTGAAGTCAAAATGAAGTATTCCAAAATCTCTGAATAAGTTCACATAAATTCCAAAATTGTCAATTTAAAATCCAAAATCCAAAAGTTTATGAGCACTGTTATAATCCAATGAATATTTAAAAATAATTCCTCTCTCAGAATTTGGAATGAATTTTCACAACTGTAATAGCTCTTTACAAGACTGATGGTAATGTCGAACTGAACAAAATGTCTACCAAACATGATATATATAAAGATTGGTCACATGACAGAATGTTCTAGAACATGAGTCATCTTAATGGAATTTTAACTGTAAACAAAATTCAACCTTGACCTTCAAATTGAGAAAACATATTGATCAAAACAACCTAATTCAAGGACACTAGTTATACATGTTTTTCCTGACAAACATTAAGATTTAAGCAAATATTAAAGTGAAGAAACATTTATAATTTCCTAAAATATTTATAATATTATATAAACATCATACATAACAATATATATATATATATATATATATATATATATATATATATATATATATATATATATATATATATATAAAAGATTGCAGGGGATGCAATAGTTTTCTTTCTGAAAGAGGTTAGTGTTCCCTCGAATAAAGACCTCAACTACATTGTTATCCCCAAGAAAACATTTACTTCATCGATGAAGAATCTCTAACTGTTTGAGGCCTTGTTTGAACCTTTGATAAAATAATGCGAATAAACAATAAAAGTGTAAAATGGCATGTTCGTCAATGAAAGAAAAGTTGGGAGACATATTAAATATACTCGTAATCTTTTATGACTTGTTTTAGAATATGTTGATCTATTACAGATGTTTTCGTAGCCTGCTTTTTTAACAAGCAATATATCAATACATAATTAAGTACTAAATGTTTAAATATGTGAAAAACTAATTTTGACATAATTAACATTGATCATAAATGCTAGCAAAATGCCAACCTTTGTGTCTATAGCATCTGTCTCTTGGGGATACTTATATAAGGACTTCATAATTTACCTAGCCCAAGGGCGTGGGGGGGGGGGACATTTACCATAGAAGATCTTTTTCGACACTTCGCGATCAGACATTTATAGTTAATTTATTGCGTAATAATAATAATAATAATAATAATAATAATAATAATAATAATAATAATAATAAATAACAATTATTCCTTTATAGAAGGTAACTGTCTTCGTTCTTTAGGTTTCCTCTGCAATTTACATATGTACAATTTATACAGTAGTTGATTTAACAGTAGTTGAAGTAACATACTTATTCCTTATCTAACATTTAATCCAAGCATTTATTTTAAAAAATACTGAGAAAGATTTAATTGGTTTATATTAAAAGGCAAGCTGTTCCTGACAAGTGTCCCCAAAAGTGTAAAGCTTTTCTTAAACAGTTGTGTTATAGGTTTTGGTAACTTTGGTAACAAGAGAATTCCAGGTTCTACAGAGCGTATCTCTATTTGGTATATATGGGTGCACATGTCTTGTAGTTTTTGTGGTACAGTTGCTTTAAGAGCTTTAATACTACAACATCTTTACTGTATTAAGTTACTTGATCAATTTTCATCCAACTTATTGTGTTCACAGTGGTTCTAAAGAAGAATAATTTGTTCTCTTTTTTATCAGTTTAAAAATCTGTCAAGGCGGTCTCTGGAAAAGTGTCCATCTATATTAAAACAAAAGTCTTGCAGTGTTGTAATATATGCACTGAAATATAGAATTTTCACATCAGGAGGGGCGGTTCTCAAGTTTGTTAAGTAGTGCTGTACTATTAGAAGAAAGAAATTTGCATACAGTATTAATTTGTTCACGGAAGAAAACTGTGAACATGATTAGAGAACGTTTCAATTGTTTCATTCTTAATATTTAAATCAAAACGATTCTGGTCCATGTCAGCCAATTTCTGGCCATGGTTATGAACATGCACTTAGTTTTATTCTGATTTACAATGATTTTGTTATTTTGACATCATTGTTCATTATTCTGGATATCTTCGTTTAACATGGTTTAGATGTCATTTAACGATGGAACAGAAGCATGCAATTTTGTGTCATCTACAAACAAGTCTGTATTGGAGTTCTTAGTAGTAAATTAGAAGTCTTTAATAAAGATGAAAATCAACAATAAACCCATTACTGACACTTGTAGAACACCAGCCTTAACAACTGCAGAAGCAATAGACGTAGCGCTATCTATGCATGCTGCCTTCTATGTTGAAGATAATAAATTAGCCATTTTATGACGTTGTGATAAAAAACTTATGGTACATATATTCTAATTATGAGGTAACAATATTGTGATTTGCTAAATCAATGCTAGATATTCTGAAGTCAATATAAACTACACCTGTCATATTTCATTTATTCATTTCATTAAACCAGGTATCAATGGTTTTTTTGAGGGTAGTTTGACAGACAAGGGAATTCCTAAAACGGGATTTTGTAATGTGCAAAGATTACTATCATTCAGGTGTGATCAAACAAGGTTAGCAAAATGTTTTTCAAAGATTTTAGACAATGATGGTTATATTGAAATCTGCTTTTATTGACAGAGATCATCTTTTATTCCGTTTTTAACAATCGGTGCAACATTAGCGCATTTTATAAGTTATATGTTTTAATTTGTCCTAATACTTAGGTTAATTATACGCTACAGACATGGCAATTAATGGTGATGAAAGTTCCAACAACTTTGGTCCGATCCGATATAGTTCTGCGCCTTTATTGACATTTAGGTTATTTCATGTTTCATATACATCTATATCTCATTTAAACCTAAGTGATATATAAAGTTTGCCGTGTAACTTGAAATGCCATTATTCCTTCAGATTTTCAGGATTAAAAGTCCCATTTTAGTACACTAAAGTAGTTGTAACATCAGTTTTATATAATGACAGCAAGGATTAGGATATTGTGGTGCAATAAGACAGTCATGTACTTAATTTCTCAGTGTGATCTATGTTTATATTTATTGTTCGTGGGCAGATTCTATGCCAGAATGAAATATGCAATATTAATAAATCCCCTATCAACGCCATTTGATCTATGATCACACACAAAGGACTTGGGCTATTTCTTTTATCTCCTGATTCAGAGTTTGTCTTCAGAAGTGTAGAAAGTATGCCAATTATTATTTACACAACTGTCACTACCACTGATGTTTGATTATAGGGATAAATATAGACAATGGAAACCCAATCTGACTGATATCCTTTGATTATATACGCATACATTTATATTCTTTTCCACCCTAAACTAGAACGGAAACATTCGAATAGGAGACAGAAATTATGATATTCAACCGTCGGATGTTGACGTCACATCAAGAAACGTCTTGGAAATTACGGGTCGTCTTGCCAAGCGATATGTTTACAGGACCAAGCAAATATCCAAAGAGAAATGTCAGTCGAAAATAAAGGTTTGCGATAGTTTGTTATATTTGACGCATAATATGTGCAGAATCAATATTTTGTCTCTTTTATTCCAAACCTACGAAGCTAAAACTATTTTCCTGAACATAATTACAGTAATGCAGCTCATGAAGAATGACGTATACATAGAATTATTAATTTCATGTTTGCGATCTCGATTATCTCTTATAATTCCGATTAAATAACGTTTAATATATATAGTTATATCAATAACGGTTTAATGTCAGTGTTCCTGTCTTGATTTAAAGGGAAAACAAAGCGGAAAGAAAGTTAGGAAACATCAATTTGAAAAAAGTCCTTGTTTGTCTCACAAAAGACTTTCATTTAAGTCCATATTTTACTTTATTTTATTTGAAGATGACAATTACGAAATACAAATGAAGAAAAAAAAACTCAGCTTACCTCACTGTCTTTTTATGTAATAAAGAATAAATATCCCTTTTTGCAGATGAAACAATTGTCAACGAGAAAAACGTAGAAGAGAATCTTCTAAATCTTTTCAGACGTATCCCACATGAACAAGACAATCAAAAACATTTTCTTCGCCCAGATGTTAAGTTATCAATCCGAAACGTTGCAGGTTTACATAATAAAGAGACAACAGAAGAGAACAGTTATAATGGAGCAAACAACAAGGATGGTACGACTTTATCATATACAAGGATAGTAAGATAATCCCGGATAAGACTGGTAAAGCTGTAATAATACAATTCAATTATATTATAGTGTATCCCTTTAATTTTCTCAAGCAGTGCATGACTCCTGACAATATATATTTGCATGGAAGAACATGACATTTTTGCTGTGAACACAATTACATTAATGTAGTCAGGATTAAAAATACAAAAAGTATACAGATTTCTATAAATCATGATTTTAAAAATTTTTAGAATATGCAAAATGAAAATGTTTTCTCATTATAGAGATTTATATAAATCATGATTTTTAAAATATGGGAAAATAAAAAGCAGACAAAAGCAAAGGTAGATGAAACCTTGGTAGATGGGTCAGCCCCCTCACACGGGTGCTGTATACTATATAATGCACAGGATACGATCACAACACAGTCGACTTGCATTCTACTTTACAGTGAACAGAAACTGCGACTATAACACACAATGCTAGTAAAATAGTGATGCAGGTGTACACATAATATGGTGTCATATTTGTGCAAATAAATAGTGACGTGAAACAAATGCAAAGTATTTGTTAAATATAGATGATATTTTCTGTCCTTATATTAATCACGGATATATTTCATCCTGTGGTACAAAAACGTGATATTATAACCAGTGACGGTATTACGCAGGAAATGAAACTTTTCGTTTTATTATATACCAAATGTGCTCCTGAATCGAAGCTTGGAAGATTAAACTCACTCTTCAGTAGACCACCCCTACCACCCTTTTCTTAAATTCACCTCACTTTCATTTGCTGATCATATACATTTCAGTGAGTAGAGCGAGCGGTAGGATCGGTATGGACTAATATGTTGCAGTAAATTACATTTATGACATTCTGTAAACTATTTGACCCGATTTGACCATAAGGCAAGTCAGTTTCAGCAATGCATCACTGCGGGTTTGTCACAGTTGTTAAGTTAGAAAGGGGAGAACACTTCATAGAGACGTGAACGGCGTCGAGTCAAATTTATTCAGCAAAAAATATGTTCCATGTCTGAAAGGTAATGCAGTTTCCATTTATTTGTTCTAGCTCACAAAGTTCTCGTTTATCTTGCAACGGGCATAATTTATGCTGGCACACACAATCACGCATGGCATGGCATGCTGATAAATCTGGTATTTGTACATGTGAAAATTGAAGATTTTACAAAATATGGAAATTATTTCGATAATAATTTTCTATATTTCACTCTTAAGTATATAATAAATATATTTCCTATCTGACACTCATGATTCAGACTGAGTGACATATTTCTGGATTTATCTAATACATCTCATGATTCAGACTGGGTGACATATTTCTGGATTTATCTAATACATATCATGATTCATACTTAGTGACATATTTCTGGATTTATCTAATACATCTCATGATTCAGACTGAGTGACATATTTCTGGATTTATCTAATACATCTCATGATTCAGACTTAGTGACATTTTACCTATCTGACACAGTTTATAATTCAGACTTATTGACGTATTTCCTGATTTATCTGACTCATCTTGTTGTTAAGATTTAGTGACGTATTTTCGGTTTTACCTGTCAAGCTCTTTATTGTAGTAAAATTATGTGTTCACCTCTGCCGACTTTTGTTCTCAATTCACATGCTTTACGTCTAACCCACGCGGACTTGCTTACTAACATTTGTACTCTATACAATATGTATTTAGCTGTAAAATCCTATCAAACATGTTATTATCTGTAGTACAGTCTGGCTGGTCTAGTCATTTTGATCTGTGAAATAATAACCTCTGGTCTGACTGGTTCAATACTTGTAGAGTAGTAGGTATGATGAGAATACTGGCATTCAAATGTCTCGAAATGTATGGATGTATTTATTTACTTACGTGTGGGCTTCGAAAGGTAATATGTCACTGTGTGCCTGTAATCTCATCATTATACCTTCTACTATTTAAAAAGATGTTATTCAGATGGTTAGTGTCAGACAACCTTGTTGACTTGAAAGATCGTCAAGTGAACAAATACTAGCCACCGGCGAAGCTGTTTTGATTATATAATGGGACCGGATAGACTGCAAATCCGTTAGGGGCCTGAGGTTTTAGTCATTAGAGAAATATCGTTTCAAACAGTTTGTCAAGCTATACAAAAGCGATAAACCGGTTAACAGGTATTTCATCATTGTTACTGGAGAACCGCTGTCTAAAAGCAGTGGTAGCTAAAACAAGCATGTTCACCTCTATTTAATAGCGCTTAAACAGTATGAGTAATTTTGATCAATTTCGTATGCCAAATACATACATTAATAGTTTATGACGTAATGGGTTGAATTGTTTTAAATTTAATATCAACTGTGGTTGCATTTAGGAAAAGTGTAAAATAATTTGAGTGCAATACATTGTAAAATCAATATTGGAACTCTGCAGTTTTTTCTACCCACGCGTGCACACATGTACTGGCTTTGCGCGGTATTATAACATAGTTCACATTTTGGGGGGAACAGAGAGGCGCAAAATATATGATTCATAGCACTGGAAAGCTTAATGCAGAAATAGTGTATATCTTCCAAGATTGGATGAATTCGTACCTTATATTTCACATGAAATGTGTGAGCGTCTGCGGGCAACTTGCGTTTGCAAGCAAAGCAATATTTTAATCTTCACTATGCACAACAATTTTTCAAATAATCCTTGGTAATCATAAAGGGATACGAATGGTAGTGCATATGATAATATAAAAGAGCGGTTGTATATGCCTCTCTGCTATATATTGGTTTTTAATGTCTAAATCAATCAAACACAGATTTTATTATGTCACAACCAGAGCAAATTATTCTACACTAAATTACCGTAATATACCTTTCACAACATTACGGCTATACAATTACAAGATTTATCATAATCAAAGGGAGTACAATACAAATATGTAGGTAAATGTTATTATTCTTATTGATGCACATACAAATATTTAAAGGTCAAAATACAGATGTCATAAAAGCTTAAACATAAGGTACATCTCATTCTTGAAAAAGGCAAGTTCATGATTAACCCCGTTTTACGTAAATTTGCACCTGTAGTCGAGGAACGCTCACCACCTTTGAATTGGACTGGAAGGAGATAAAGAAGATTTGTATATATAAAATTAAGGCCTCATTAAAATAGACATAACAAGAATATATTTTGTGTTGAGTGAGATAGGCGTTTTATGGCAATCGCTCTTGATGTCAGTGCGTGCGTAAATGTACCACCTTACGCAAGTATATATATATATATATATATATATATATATATATATATATATATATATATATATATACGTGCGTTTGTATGCACAAGTTATGTATACGAATAAAATGAATGAATTAATTTTTATAAAATAATGGATAACCATTATGCTCTTCTTTGCAGGAAAAGTTCACATTCAAAAGTTAAAGAATGTATGTATGGATTTTTTTTAAAAAAATTTTAAAAATGAGAGATGGATGATAGAGTACGAGATGCTTAGATGCATCCATCTATTAGTACATCCATCCATTTATCATTAAGTTATTTTTCATCCATCCATATATGCATCAAGCGCTCTGTATGTTTCTCACTCCTTAATTGTATATGGATACATATATTTTACGTTTCACAACGGATAAATAAAGTACAATTGATTACGACCAAACCTTTATTAATATCATGCAAAATCAATGGTTTAAAGATATAACGAAGTAACACGTTGCTTAGCTAGATGCCTTGTACACTATAATGATTTCTCATCCAGACCCAACGCCATATCATTGCGAGAACCTGGATAGATAAGGGAATACATATGATTGGCAAGAGTTATTTTATTATTCACAATCGTAATATGTTCACTATTTGCTTACGTGTTAGTTGCAAATGAGAGTCGATATATAGGCATTATATGTTGCCAAATCCGGACTCTGTAAAAGTAGTGACATAAATAAATATATTTTCTCCTATTCCAATTACCGCATATACTCGCGTATAATACGGGTCAAAATGCAAACAACATAGACCCTGATCTGCCGGCGCATAATGCGCCGGCAGATCAGGGTCTATGTTGTTTTGTTCTACTGATTAGTTCTTAAAAACTGCATAGACCCAGATCTGCCGGCGCATAATGCGCCGGCAGATCTGAGTATATGCAGTTTCCAGCTGGTAACACAATATACGCGAGTATATACGGTAGGTTGCAGAGTTTGACACGTGAGAAAACCATGAAGATTAATACATTCCTTCATATGCATTAGTGCTGAGTCAGCATATTCCACCCTAGGGTCAGACTTTTGCGTCATACACAGGGCATTGCCGAGTATTTGACGCAAAACTCTGCTATCGAGAGTGGAAGTTTCAGACCCAACACTGAAGCATGATGAAAGATTATTTTTCTAACATTCCTGAACGAAAATTGAGGATCGAAGACAAACATTGCGTACTGTGAATACTGATACAACTTTAAATCGGCAAAACACGCACTAAAACTTTCCTCACCTTGCGATAGAGTTTAAAACGTTAATCGACAAATGTAGAGACAGATGAGGTAACGGTGATACACGACATCAAATTTGTCAGCTTAAGAATTTACGCAATGATACAATTGTCAACAGGGAAACAAATAAATTCCACTCATATCCTTAAGATTTAACGAGAGACAAAAAATACCGATATAGTCCTTGTGTCATCTTTTGACCTATATTTTGATTTTGAAAATAATTATGAAAAGACGAATGTAAATAAAAAATAATATTAAGTTACAACAATGTCTTTTTCTACTTCAAACCTGATTACAGAATCTGCAAGAGTAGCTAGGTAGATCTGTGCAAACCGTCCTGTTTGCGAGACACTAACTTTAACCGCCGCACAGTTTATAATATGGATGTGTTGCAATTAATATTCATTGTAAAACAATTCTCAAGTGATGATGGAAATTTGTTGTTGTTTTTTTTTTGTTCCCAAGTTCTTGGGCTCTATGATCGCAGTAAAAGGTGACATGATGCAAGACAACAACCACGTGATGAAAGAGATATTCATCGCTATTTTTCTTCGCTAGAAAATCACGATCGCATACACGTAAGAATGTAAGAAAAGAATCCATCATATGCATTGGTGTCGGATAGGGAAGTCACACCCAGTTAGTCATAATTCATGTGCATTGGTGGGATAGTGAAGTCACACCCTGTTAGTCATAATTCGTGTGCAAGAACTGTGTAAAAATAATCAAATCCAACATCAGTTCACATACTATAATCTCTAAATATATGATCTACTAAACTTAGATCTTAACTGAGCAAAATATACCGTACTCTCAGTTACGTTATGGTGAATTTTCCCTGGTACTAATATAATTTGGATTTTTCAAATAATTAAATGGGGATTTGAATATATTTTCAACTCTTTGTAATCTGTATGACTTTGAAAGACAAACTGTCATCGCTATCCGAATATATTCTGTAAGACCTCATTTTTAAAACCTACAAGACATTTCGCTATTTGGGATGATTCAACTCGATGTACTTTTGGGCCCAGTTTGCTTTAATCAACATGTCGTGGAGTTGTCCAGTCAGTATATCTCTTTTGTCATTCTAAATAAACATGTTGTTCTTAGAATTAAAGCGTAAGGTAATTTGTATATATTTATCTAGTATTTCTATAAATTTACATTTGAGTTAATGCCTAGGCGGTAAAGCTTGGTTTTTGTATAGAATACTATGGTACTTAGGAGATGCAGTTTTTGTGCTTAAGTCAGATGTTACGGAATCATACCTTTTTACCTTTTTATAATGATTTAATTTACTAATTTATGATCTCTGTTTTTATTCTGAATAGCGGTTAGCATATATGTATACATACGACTACTGCTCGATCAATAAGTGGTCACATGATCAATTGCGCTGGAAAATGAAGTCGACCTAGCTTTGTACCTTTAAAATCAACATTGAAAGGTCACATTCCATACTACAATAACATTATGTTTACTCTTTAAGATTTTTTAGTACGCTAGACCTTTTGTTAAATGACGCGTAACCTAGTTCCTGATTGGTTCTTAGAGGGTTGTGTTATTTTGAAATACCATATTATTAAAGACGGAGAAAGAGTATTCCCTTTTAATTCTGCGCACTTAGTAAAGATATATAGGGAATAATCTTGGAAATTATCATTCTTTACAGTTGCTTGAATGAAGAGAGGTCGTATTGAGATTTATTCCAGTTCAGTGTGGAATATATTTATTTAATTAGTAATTCATCTGAATTACTATACAGCTCCGTGGAATTATCGGACATTATTCTAAAACTTGTGAGATTCCAGACTTGCAAGGATTATTTTGGATTTAATCAGAACTTGTCAACATCAGCACAATACAGGTTATTTTCATTCGGAATACCACATCCGGATTACTCGGATTAACATCAGGAAGTGAACTTTAAAACAATTTAGGACTTTTTAGGATATTCTATACTGTAAGTTATTTTAATTCTTTCACGTTGATTATTTGTTGAACTATTTTATTTCTTTTGATATGTTAGGAAATTAAAGTTTTGCATTTTAATCTTGAAAGCTTGTTTTTGTCTTTTATTCTGTTACATTACCCCTAGAGTCGTAACACAGAGGTGAATAAAAGTCAACGAAGATCATATAAATGTTTTAACTACGTGTTCATTGCACAGTGGTAGATTGGATTATAGTAGAGTTCTGGCATAGAATAGAAACAAAATGTGCATATTTAGACCGGAAAAGTACCCAGGTTTTGTCTCATTAAGGCCGAATTTAAATGTATATGATTTTTCTTTAGAAATATGATACAGAGGCAGTTTATATACTCAAAGTTTCTAGTACATATTTCATTGGGTATTGCCTCCCTGATTCAACTTAATTGTATACAAGATATTGGTACAAACCACTTGTTATTAAAATGTACACACACACACACACACACACACACACACACACACACGTTGGACACAGGCAGAAAAAGCAAGATACACACAATTTTACACAAAACTATTTCCCAAAATGACAAAAAGGTCTGAGCTAAAGACAAGTACAAAAATAAGAGAAGAATTAACTACCGGTACATGCCAAAAAGGGACATGTCATCTAAGCATAAAGTAAACATATAAAACTAGCTCGAGTGTTGGCTGGAAGCACGATGGCACTGTAGTACTTAGAGGGGACTATTTAGTTATGTCACTACGACGAAAATGTATCACCTATGGGAACAATAATAATAATAATAATAATAATAATAATAATAATAATAATAATAATAATGTCACTAGACGAGAATGAGGCTGTACAAACTGATTGAAAAGAAACTGACGCATACAACACTTATGGACTAGAGATTTTATAATAAGCCCGACTCGCCTTGTGCTCGCATCTGCCGTATGAGATATTTCTCTGTCTTTGTCACGTTTAAAATAAGTCCATCTATCATTTGACTCAATGGGCAGCACTAGCTGAATAATATTGTGTCGATCTTGTTTATGACATTCATGCTAGAGATAGGAATTGTCACAATTAATTTTATTTTCTGTTAAAATTGACTTAGGCACCTGACGATTCATAATTTAATTCTTTAACACCGAATGCAAATTTAAAGTCTTAGAAATGAGTCTGTCATAGGTTACACTTCATCAAAAGAAATAAAAATAATAATATAAACAGTTAAATATAAAGTTAATTAAACTCTGGTATTTCAAATGACCATATCATATTATGGATCATTTCATCCACAACCCCTCCACCCCCCCCCCTCAAAAAAAGAATTGAAATTCGTATGACAAGAGTGTACTCGTAGCTCATAACAGTGCAAAAAGATAGTCTTGCCACCATAACTTCAGCCATATCATCCACTTAAACTTCTTTAGCTTTAAGGTCACTTCTACGTAGAGAACAAAAATTAGTATTGATTGCACCCAGTGACACTAAGGTTTTGAGAAAGAGTCATGCTTTCCCATGGTTATAAACATGCACTGTGTTCCGATGATTGTTATATACAGGGTATGTTGTGTGACCTTTGTGTTTCTTGAACTAAAAGAGGTCTTACCTTTTGGACTGTCTTTCCCAATTTGATACCAGAAAGGCTGACGATATTAAAAGACTGGTGTACTCGGCACGAACGATGTAAAGACAACAGTGTGCCCGACAGTAGTGGACTGCCTCTCTCAGCGGGATATGAATGAAAGGTTGATCATAATAGGAGACTAGTATACCAGGCACTTATAGTGCTTAAGAGAACACTGTATACGGGAAATGCATCTATTTTTATTGATGATATAATGTCCCATTTCCGCTTTTGTGCAAACGAGCAACACGAAAGTAAGATGAACAAAAGTCAGGCCATCGTGCTTGCACTTTCTTCTGTGTGTGTGTGTGAGTGGATGTGCTCTTTCAATCTATGAATTGGATAATCTCTCTGTATTTAGACAGCAATAATACAAGTATTCTCTGAAAAGAGGTACATTTTTTCGGGTTCTCATTTCCTATTGCTTAACGTAGTCTTTTTTTAAGTCATCCTGGCTAGATAAATTGGAATTTCGTGGTGCTCGCTATCTTGGATTTGACGAGACGGTATTAACTTCATTTTCTTTAGTTTTCTTTTTATGTGTTTGCAAACATAAAATAATCTTCTCTTTTATACACAATATTGTCTCTATCCTAGATTAGGATACACACACACATCTAAATACACATGCACAACATCAACAGTGAAGTCATCAGTTTCTATGAAATACGTGCACGTGCACGTGTATTTGTATTTCACACAAATAAAATCATAACAATTCTGTATTTGCACGCTCCTTAAGTAAAATTTTACAATTCTTAGATGGCTTAAACTTTCTCCTGGCCACCCTTCTTTATAAATGTGCACATAGAGTAAATAAATTTGCAATACGGTTCCAATTCCATAAGCAGTGAACATATTAAAGACACACCATTCCTTCGCAGAAGTTAGTTTACTTTTCTCCTTGGTTACCTAAATGCAAATATTAGTATTAGATGTCAACAAAATTAACTTTTCCGTCTAATAATTAATATATTACGAAATAAAAGTTATTAAAATTATTGTTTGATCTATAAATATTACAGCTTAATAAAACCGCAAATATCCGAAATATCATATTTGATTTAAACAAATTATTTGCCTTCCTAACTTGCATTACTCTTTAAAACTCTCATCAATGCATCAGCATCCGATCTGAGTTCTCTTGCACGATCTCGTATGTATGTATCTATGTAACTATGTATGTATGTATGTATGTATGTATGTATGTATGTATGTATGTATGTATGTATGTATGTATGTATGTATGTATGTATGTATGAATTATCATTACTTGTCTTGTGCAGGTGCTATGAAAACGGCCATGGCGGATGCAACGACCAACAATTGGAACACCTTCGACATTTTGCCGAGTTGTCTACACTGTGTAGATTTGCGTATTCGGTCACCTGGCTTACCTACTATTTCGAACTATGTGTGCTGAAGTCTGATTGGAACAACAATAGCCTTGATTGTTATATCAAAGATAATTTGATAAATTGCTTGGCTTTTAATCATCGAACGTTGTGCGGTTTAAAATGTTTGTACAACAAAAGTAAAATAAGATTTATAAAAATATAAGGAATATACTGACTAGAAACTTTGACAAACGTTTTTACTCCTTTGTGTTCAATATTACAATGTGGAAACTTGATCTATCGAGTGAGAAAATAGAAAAGGTGGATTTCTTTGACAAGTCTGATTGTCGGTTTTCCAAGTCAATTGTTTTATTATATGAAATATTTATTATGACAAACACCGGGAGAGAGAGAGAGAGATAGAGATAGGAATGAAGCGATCGGATAATCTACGATAGCAATCCCAGTTGTAGTATCATGTGTGCATCTAGACACAAAATTTGCATTGTTATATTAGCGTACAGACCGTTAGAATCGTGGAATTCAAGCAAACACCTAATTTTACCGGGGTTGTTAATGTTAAATAAACAGCATGTACCTATATAAAAGCTGCAACTGTTACCACATTTAGCTGCGAATTGTAAACGATCGGCATCCACTAATAAAATATAAAACAATCATTACTCCGTAATCCTAATTACACAAAATCATTTCTTAGCATTGTTTTTGTGTGAATTGTCCTAACCGTATCTTCTTTAATTATAAACTTATCTTTCGCGTCAACATGTTTATCTTCAATTTCCTTTTCAATATATTAGTTTGAGATAAATACACCAATATCTGCAGAACATTAAATTATATCGTTTCTTTTTTTCTATAGTATATTTGCATTATAGTATTTACAGATACATCATTCTGTTAATTCCTCTATTACTCCGCAAGTTCTTGTGTTACTTTGTGCATGCATTCCTCTAGTCTGCATAGCTGTGAATTCCTCTGTAATTTACCCATGCCATCCTCGTATTCTCTTGGCGATATATCCCTTTTTAAATCCAAACCCTCTAACATATTGTATATGTTGCCATTGTGTGCTCCATAGCCGCTAAGTTTAAAGGAGTATTAAACCGGCCATTGCATTCTGTCGCCAAAGACTAAAAAATTATAGTGTATCATGACAGCCGGTAACTGCCCCTTCAACTCTTGTTACATCGTTTTCTTTTGCTATGATACTGTTACACGTACTTGCTAGTCTTGTACCCGGACAATCCCATAAATCAAATATTGGTTTACCGATAAGTATGTTTGTGGCCGGGGATGAAAACTGACAGACAAATTTATCGTAAATTTTAAAGTGACAACCTTTTCAAAACTAGCAAAGGCAACACATACCTACCGTGTTGTTGTTCTCTATTATTTATGTATCCGTTATATGTATCTATCTTAGCTTTACCAGCAGTAAAATAATGTTTCTGAACTAGATACCTAACCATCTCTGCCTTGCTGATAATACTTGCGAAATCTTGCGTTATTTCGAAATCCAGGAGGTAAATATTTCCCCTGTCTATTTTTTTTTTCTAGAATTCGATCTACCTTTTCAAAACACAACCTAGTTTTACATCTGGCAATTCTATCTTATAGGGACCAATAACAAAAATCTGCTTGCAACCCGTTTAGCAAGTTTACTTATGCAGGATTCAGGACCACTTACACATATACGTTTCTTAATCTTTACATTGTACCGTTGCAAATTAAAGTCGTCAGTGTATGCATACATAACATAGCTAGCTGACACACAGTATGTTTGTAACTGTTATCTATTGTTCTTTATTACTGCAGTGGTCTATCCTAAAAAGTTAAAGACCATTATGTTGTCACACAAAGGCGCTGTCACAGGCTCAGGACTATAGCTTTCTGCTCTCTCTCTCTCTCTCTCTCTCTCTCTCTCTCTCTCTGTAATTTACGTTACATATGTATGTTAAGAGGTTGTTATCTGTATCATTTTCTTACAGTAACAACAAACGTTAGCTAATAGATGTTGAACTGCACTTACCTATTTTAATGTGGGTTTTTTTTAATTGTTATTCCCTCTGCTTCGAGTTTTAATCTACTATTTATTTTACTATATGTTTACCTTACGTTTAAACGTTAGTTTTCTAAGATTAATGAAAATAAAGTATGTTGTCCTAACGTACTAATTTAGTTGATGCTCCCTATAGTGTTTGTTTGTTTGCTAGTAGTTGTTTGTTTTTTTTTTTTTTTTTTTTTTTTGGTGTTTTTTTTTTTTTTTTGCAGGAGATAAACAAGATCTATGAAAACAGGTATTCTCCATTTTTTTTGCAGGAGATAAACAAGATCTATGAAAACAGGTATTCTCCATGTATGTGATGTACACAAAAATCATTTTTAAATGTTTATGAAATACTCAAGTCTGACTTTACCGATAGCGTCAAGGAAACCACTTCCTCGAAAATCCGTTTGGTCAAATGACACTGATGAAGCTATCGGATATCACAATACACAAGGTATATGAGGGGTACGAATCATTTAGGGGATAACGTTTTATCTTGATATTGCTATATAAAAACATGATTATATCCAAATATGAATTTGATACTGAAATGTAGTCCAAACATGACATATTGCTGGTGATATATGATGATGCGAGCATAGTACTATTCATATAAGTGTTTACAAGCTTTTATGTTTTTTTGTTCTTGTTGTTATTGTTCTTCTTGTTGCTGTTTTGTGCGTGCATTTTTATTGTGCGTGCATTTTTATTGTATAGACCACGTGTAACATAGTTTAAATAATGTGTGATCGAGTAGATATGTTCTTACTATGTATAATATATTTATATTTATATATATATATATATATATATATATATATATATATATATATATATATATATATATATATATATATATATATATATATGTGTGTGTGCATGTTTTTAAATCCCCGTGAAATATGTATAGTATTATGCAGAGATAACATATAAATAACATCTGCGTGAGTCCTCTTAAAAAATCTTTCGAATGATCAATATCACAATTACCAATCTGATTATCTTATACAGCATGTTCATCCAAAGTTATTGCTCGTTGCCAGAACTTGCTTGTTTTACAAAATAACCCGTCCCCATACTACCACCCGAATAGAGTGACCCAAGTTTTAGTAATTCAAATTTCGCCACACACATGATGCGTCTTCCAGCTATACCTCCATACGTAAAGTCTAGTCAGGAATTATTTTTTATTTTTTTAAAATTTCAAGCAATTTTTGGACATTTGACCTTTGATTCCATCCCGTTGACTGGATGTGAGTTGGGGAGACCCAGAGTTACACCCATCTAGTAGATGGTTACCTATGGCGTAGGAGCAGAGTTAACGACTGACGGATGTTATCTCATTCTTCCCTCAACTGGCAATAAAACGTAGAGACAAATAAATCGAAAACAAAGAATTATTATATAAATATATATTGACATTACACATAACTTCTTCACCTGGGATACCCTCCGTCTGTCTGTCAGACCGTTCCTTGGACTCTCAGTCTCTCTATAACTATATCTCCTAATGAACATTTAGATGAACATTAATGCAAATTTGAAATATAAGTATCCAATTTAGTAACTATCTTCCATGAGGTATATTTTGGGGATCATTGTCCTAAAGCTTCCGGAAGGAGTTATGTTGCATCTATGTTGACCAAACTTTATATATACATCCATAGCAAGGAGGACATAGAATACTTGTAAAGGATTTTGTTTTACGGCATCTGGGTCACAGTCTGGGAGCGTGATTGGTGCGGGGTCATATGTAATAAAATTAGGCGGGATAAGCATTAACCAGTCGTTGATGTAAAGGTAGTCTTTATGATGATTATTATTATTATTATTATTATTATTATGATTATTATTATTACTAGTACAGTAAATACGCGGAAAGGCAGAATACTCATCATATCCAGTCCATAAGTTTGTTTTTAAAAAAACAAACACCCCAACGGTCCTTTTCAGGGCCATCCAATTGCCACGAAAAGAAATAATCAAATGGCCAAAAATCAAGTAAAATGTTAAACCCATCCTTTGGTTTGTGTAGGAGTGAGTGCGTACTTGCGTCCATACTCTAAAAACAAAAACAAAACCAAAAGACACTTACTCCATTTTTTGTATATTCTCTTTTTAAAAAATCACAATGAACATTTCATAACACATCACTTAAATTCATCGTTCACTGTCTTTCTCTCTTTGTCTTGAATTTCTTCATAGGTATCAGTGTTTCTTTTTCTTCTGCACTGTCTTCCAGTAGTCTGGCCTTCTTGCCTTTCATGACGACAGGAATGCGTTCTTCTTCTTCAGGGGTTGAAGATCCCGCTGCTTCCTCTCTCTCTTGTTGGTTCTCTTGTTTCTTAGGACACTCTTGTCCTTTGTCTCTCTTTTCTTTTCATTTCTTTCACTTTGAGGTTGTGGACATTCTGGAGCCCAATGTCCTTTCTCTTGGCAGATATAGCAAGTATCTTGACTTTTATCTCGAGAGGAGGAGGAGGAGTAGTCCTTAGTCTTACTGGTATACTTTAGAAGGACTCTCTCTAAATTTATGATGTCAATATCCGTCTGTTGTGCTAAATCTCTGACCAGAAGGGTAAGCTTTTCTGACTTCTCTTCCATCTTCACTGTTTGAATGTTGAATAACGAATAGTGATTCTGAGGGTAGGAAGGTCTCTCTATATATATGGAGAGAGCCTGTGTCCAATTCAATCAGATTCAAGTGAGACATCAGGATGAAAAGATCACACCGTTAGAATAAAAAAGCAGAAGAAACGAAGAGGCCACGAAGGGGACTTTCCGTTCCGCCTCAAACACCGCTAGCTGAAGTGCTAGCTCAAGTCCATGCCAGCGAATTCGAAGAGGACATGAGTGGGCCTGAAACCACACCTTCCACCAAACCAAAAGAATCCACAACCCCTAATCAAGAAAGTCCTTCCGCGGCTCCCCAAAATTACTATCGCATTCGAGAGACGCAAACAATGACCTCTAGAAAATTTAGAGCCACTGCTTACACTTACACCGTCAACTTAAAAGACTTCAAGTCTGAAGTGCCACCCGAGAAAGCTGCAGGGTTCATGAGCGATTTGTGGGATTCCTTGTTACAGACCTTGAAACGACAATGCGGAGCAAAAAATGACGATCGGTTGAGAATTTCCATCCATCACGACAGTTTGAAGTCTCCTGCCTCAATCGAGTTCAGAACCCCGGCAGAATTAACACCCTCTAAAGTCATGGATAAAATTAAACACGTTCAACAATCCAGCGAAGAGTTTACCATGACCGATGGAAAGGCCACACTTCCATTGACCCACGTTTCACCTCCTCGAGGTAGCGGGCGAAGCAGGAAAGTATTACTGGTGGACGACCTTCGCAGTACCAAACTCAGTGTCGTCCAAAGCTACAATTCTCAGGACCAGATGTGCTTAGCCCGTGCCATCGTGGTGGGGCGAACGTATGCCGACAAGAAAGAGACCGCAGAATGGAAAAGAGCATGGAATAGCATTCGAAAGTCGGACAGATCCAGACAACGAAAAGAAGCAGAACCCCTTTTACAACAAGCAGGCGTATCAAAAGAGATAGTGTGTGGCATTTCTCAAATAAATACAACAACTTAAAAACGTCTTGGCTCCTCGGTATACCTTGAAAGTACACCCTCAAGAAGTTTACGGAGCTCTGCTGTTTCGAGGACCCGATGTCCCGGAGGGAAAATACATTCATCAAGAATATTTCGATGCTATCACGAGTATCACAGGGTTTCTTGGATACTCTTACTACTTCGAGAAATGCGACCATGGATTTACCAGTCGGGAGCAACACATTCATTGCGGAGAGAGATGTCGGGGCTGTTTCGCTTCCACACCATGTATACCTGAAAACAACGTGAAGTGTTCGATGTGTCGACGAACCTTTGTCAGTCCCTCTTGCTACGAACAACATCGCAGGACACAAATTCACCGGCAGAAAAGCGCTTGTGATTTATTGATATTGTGCTCTACGTGTGGACGCCTGATTCGAACCAACAACTCCAGGAGACACGTTTGTGCCTGAAAGAAAAGATGCCGCATTTGCGAACAAATCGTAGACTATCAACATCAATGTTACATTCAGAAATACGACAATACACTGGATAAATAATTACAGCATGATCCAAAGAAGAACAAGACCCAAGTGGATTTCATCTTTTTTGACTTTGAATGCACGCAAGGTACGGGGATTCACATCCCTAATTTCTGCGTCGCTCATTGGGCTTGTGAGAAGTGCATGCAAGAACCTATTCATGTTCACTGTCGTAGGATACCAGGAGGACGTGAAGAAATATCTCGTGGCCCCAACACTCTACCCGAGTTTGCCCAGTATATTTTAGACCCTATCGAAGACACTTGGAGCAAAGAGGACATTCAACGTTACGTGGACTGTGATCGCTATGCTAACGTCATGGCTCACAATTTCTCGGGATACGATGGACAGTTTTTGTTAAAATATTATTTAGAACAAGGCACCGAATGCCCCCAAAATCACCATGAACGGAGCCAAACTCATCTACATGGAAGTGAAACAAGTACAATTCAAAGATCACATGAGTTATTTGATTATGCCTTTCAGTCGAATGCCTAAAACATTTGGAATGACAGAAATGGCCAAAGAATATTGTCCCCACTACTTCAAAACGGAAGCCAATCAACACGTCGTGCTGCCGCATTTGCCTGACGTTCACTATTACGACCCCGACATAATGCACACCGAACACCGAGAAGCTTTCCACGCTTGGTACCACGCTCACGCTTCAGAACCGTTTGACTTTCAAGAAGAAATGTTAAAGTATTGCCGATCCGATGTGGACATATTACGCCGTTGCTGTGGAAAGTTTAGACAGTTATTTCTAGATCCCGTGAAGTCGATCCTTTGAAGGAAGCGTGCACCCTAGCCAAAGCCTGTACCTTAGTGTACACCAAAAGGTTCATGCCCTAGAACGAACTAGCCATTATAGACCCTAACACTTGTCTTTAGGCCAGTCGTCAATACTCTGCTAAAGCATTGCGTTGGTTGCATTACTTGTGCCAAAAGGAAGACATATGGATACAACATGCCAGAAATGGAGGGGGAGAAAGAAAGTGGACAGTCTTTCTGTGGATGGATTGGAATTTAGAAAACCCTCAGACGGTGCACGAATTTCAGGGATGCTTGTTTCACGGATGCCCTACGTATTTTCCTCCACGACACCTGAAAAGTCCTTTTTAAGACTCCACCATGGAAGAGTTGTTCAAACACACCTACCATCGACGCCTGAAGTTAGAAAGTCAAGGATACCATGTGGTAGAAATGTGGGAGCACGAGTACGATCGACGTTTCCAAAACGATCCAGAATTTAGGCGCATTGCCGAAAGTTACGACGTGGTCGACATCGAACCTTCGGATCCATGCCACAGTTTGTATGGAGGACGAACCAATGACACACGTTTGCTGTACGACGTAAACGAATCTCGAGGAGAAGAAATCAAATACATCCACGTGTGTTCTTTGTATCCTTGGGTGTGCAAATACAAGCGATTCCCTACAGAATACATTGACGTAGAACACATTCGTCAGTACGAAGGATTGATCAAATGCAAAGTCTTACCCCCGACCCACTTGTACCATCCTGTCTTATCCCAACACGTGTGCCGAAACATGCAATCAAGATCACCGATGTTACCACACGAAGGAAGAACGCGCATTGAGAAGAACGTGGGTCAGCGCCGAATTGTTTTGGGCTCTGGATCGGGGATACCGGTTGTTGAAAGTTTACGAAATTTGGCACTTTACTACCACAGCACAATACCAAAAGGACGACGCCTCGAATCCAGGCATTTTCTCAGGGTACGTCAACGAATTTCTCAAACTGAAACAAGAAGCCAGCGGCTATCCCTCTTGGTGTCGGACGCCAGAAGACCAAGTCTAATTCAAAGAACATTACCGTGCCGTAGAATGAAAGAGGTAGAAACAAACGAAGGAAGAAGATCGTGTGCCAACGTCATGCTCAATTGCTTTTGGGGAATAATGTCACAACGTACGATCTTACCCAAGACAGAATACTTGGCAGATCCAAGTCGATACTTTCAACTGATGGACGACAAAGAAAAACTAGTGAAACACGTGGAAATCATCCGTAAAGATTTTATCTTGGTCAATTACGAAGAAGAAATCCATGTTTGTACACCCCAACGAGTTTAGCAACGTGGTCATTGCAGCCTACGTGATAGCCCATGCTCGCTTGAAATTGTACGACGAGGCTTTATAAGTGTTGGGAGATCGAGTCCTGTACTTTGACACCGACAGGTGAATGTACATCCATCGCCCTGGTTGCCCACACCCCACCATCGAAGGAGATTGGTTAGGAGCATGGACGGACGAGCACCCTCAAGAGACAATCCTCAGTTTTGCCAGCGGTGGCCCTAAAATTACGGCTACCGATACCGAGACCGACAAGGCCAACTTGGCAGCTACAATCGTGTTTACAAATATTTGTTTTGTGTCATTGACATGTGTTCCCAATCCGCTTGGGTCGTTCCTTTAAAACTGGTGTTGAAACAAAGTTGTCGTCAACCTTTACGATGGCAAACCGAAATAGGCACCGAATTTTTAAATCAAGCTTTTCAAAACGAATTGAAACAACGGCACATTTATTTGTTTACCACCGAAAATCCTGAAACCAAAGCCAGTTTCGAGGAACGTTTGAAAGAACGCATGTGGAAATATTTTACACATCAACACACTCTCAAGTACATTGACGTGTGACCACGTTTGGTCAAAGCTTACAATCAATCATACCATCGTAGCATCGGATGTCATCGAAGAGGTCACCTCTGAAAACGAAGTGACGGTGTTTGATAAATTGTTTGGTACACCTCAAATGGGACACCAGAAAACCTTGGTGCTCCAGATGGGAGATTGGGTTCGCATCGGAAAAACCAAACGCACTTTGGACAAAGGTTATTTACCCAACTGGACTACCGAATTGTTTCGTGTCACTGGACAAGTACTGGGCGTGATCTTCCCGTCTATAAATTGGAAGACATGCACAGAGAAGTATTAAAAGGAACTTTTTACTTTTGCCTGAGTGACAACGAGTGACCAAAAAAGAAGACGACTAGTACGATATCGAAAGCATTCTCGAACGAAGAACACGTAAAGTAGGCAAATGTCGAGTAGAAGAAGTCAAAGTGCGTTAGAAAGGAGATCCACCTAGTTTTGATTCTTGGATTGCCGCCTCCCAAGTCGTCGACTATAAAAAGAAGAAGTAACCAACATGCCATTCAACACAGCAACTACCTCTTCTCCTTCGGAGATTTCCTCTCTTCAAGAATTACAAAAACAATATTTTGTGGGTGTGGTGCGGAGAACGCGTGCCTAACAATCAAATCGTCTTTATCTGCCAAATCTTTGTGGTGTATTGTGTCATCGGAGCTGTCATTGCCAATTTGAGTTTGCAACAAGAGGGCAAACAATTGTGGACCATTTTACTCAGCAGTTGCATCGGTTATCTTCTGCCATGTCAATCCTTGAAATATACGACGGACAGTCACAACAACCACCAGAACGGTACGACCAACACCAGTCTACCTTCCTCACAACAATAATATCAGCCCTCTTTTGGAACAGTTTGAGCATCATTCTCCTTTTGCCACTAGTGACTCCTCGGACACCAAAACCCTGAACTACTATGAATAACCAATTTTATTTAACTTAACCCAGTGACAGTTCGATGGATGTGTTTCCCAACAACAAGTTATGTTGTTTCACTGTCAAATTACCTCAGTTCATACAATTAGATCCTGAAGCTCATTGGGAAGTGGGTTTGGTAGAAATCATTCATCCTTCGCAAGCCATGAACATCGACGAAGATCAAAGCACTTTCATCGTTGATATCCTGAACGAGCAAGTGCAAGAACATTTGGACAAAAATGATCCTGGCATTTACGAATCCAAAAAATCATTAAAAACACAATCCTCCTTCCTTGACTAGCTATACCATGAGAATTCCCGTTTGGTATTATTTTAATGATCAACATTTGGTGGACACCATTGCCACTATCTTTCAGGACCAATTTGGCAAAGCCTTGGACAAAGCCAAGCAAATTGTAACGATCGAGTACCATAAAGTGGCACGCAGCCTCGATATGCATTTGTCGGACCCCGGAATATTGTCCATCACTATTTGTCCTGGGTTGTTTGATATTTTGGGTGGATACACACAACTAGTTCCCATGAAACACATCAACAGCAACGATCGATTTTACAAGTTTTTTCGCTACCCTGTGGAATTTAACAATGGTTTGAATTTATTGTTTGTGTACTCCGATGTGGTGGAGTACAACGTGGTGGGAAACACAGCCTCTCCGTTGCTGAGAGTCATTTATTTCAAAGTGGATTCAGCCATCGCTGCGTACGAGAAAGGTGGAAACACGTATCACGTTCACCGTGAATTTGTACATCCTCATTATCTTCCAGTCTGTAAATCGTATGTTGACAGTGTCAACATTATTATTAAAGAAGATCTGGGACAAAATATTCTATTCACTAAAGGAAAAGTCACGGTTAAACTACATTTTCGAAAAATGTTCTCCAGCGAATTGTAACACCAAAAATGTATCATGTGTACCGAAAAGTAGCTCGACAACGATGACATGGTTTAGGAGATATGTTAAAATCTGCTTTTCGGACGGTAGCCGCCATCTTGAAACCCACGGTGACTCGAGGATTGCATGCTTTAAAAGATGCCGCTTTGAAGCAAAGAAAAGGATTTCTTCAAAAACGTCCTCATCGACAAACAAAATCCTAAAGAAGCTTTGATGAGAGCAGGAAAAAATGTGTTGCTGCAAACTGGAAAAGATCTTTATGTCGCCGAGAGACTCCTATAAATTCGCTTCACGCTTCTGGCACTGGCATTACTTCTTCCTCAACGCCACAGCAAGGACAAGGCAGAAAGAGACGTCGACACCCCTTCAGATCTCATACACCACACGGTGTTCCACAAATGAATAAGTAAAGAAGAACGGTCAGAGAATTAGACGTGTTTGATTACTAAACCATTGAAAATGATGCACCGAGATTCATCCGAATGTACCAAGTCAGAACTAGATCTGTTTACCATGCCCCCTACCATGATGACGATGCAAGAACCCCAATGGGTCGAATTTCATCCTGTATCGTCTTGACGAGTTCAGCTCCTATCGAACTTGAAATCAAAGGACAAACCGAAGATTACATCTATCTGAATAGCAGCCACTTGTACCTGAAACTCAAAGTGCTCAAAACGGACAACAGCAATCCTGGGGCCGTTGCCAGAGTCGCTCCCGTCAATAATTTCATGCATTCGTGGATTTGTACTTGAATAATAAACTGGTCAGCAGCAGCACGGATACTTACCCGTACCGGACTTACTTGGAAAATCTCTTGACGTACGGAAAAGAAGCCAAGAACATCATCTGGCTGCTTCCGTGATATGGAAACCTGACACCTCGGAAAAGTTCAACGACACAGCGTTGAGTGCAGATGATGGGATTTAACGACCGTCGAAAGTAAATCAGACAAGGGTGCACTTTGGAACGGATGGATCGATTGCATTTGGACATGTTGTTGCTAGACAAGTATATGTTGAATTGAGTGGATATATGCCTGAGACTGAATCGCAGTAGTACCGTTTTCCATTTGATGGCTAATGCAAGCAATTACAAAACCATCATCGAAGAAGCCTGACTTTACGTGTGCCGTGTAGAAGTGTTACCTAAAGTAGCCAACAACATCAGTCAAACTTTGAGCAGAACCACTGCCAAGTATCCTGTGCGACGAGTGGAAGTGAAAACGTTTACCGTTGTCTCTGGACTCCGATCCAAAGTCGAAGATCACGTCTTCCAAGGACAGCTGCCCAAACGTTTGATCATCGGCATCGTCAGTAATGCAGCCATCAAAGAAACCATCGATCACAATACTTTCGACTTTCAACATTTCAACGTATGCAAAATAGAATTCATTCGAGATGACCAGACGTTATGTACCAGACCTTTTGAACTTAACTTTTACCCAGACAAATTACTTGAGATCTTACTTGACTCTGTTTGAAGCCACATGACAGATAGTCACCAAGATTAAACAGGAGGATATGCTTTGTGGGGCTTTGATTTCACTCCCGACCAAGGCAGCTACGAAGGACATTTCCACAATAATAAAATCAGGCCAACTTCGTGTGGAACTTCAGTTTGCTACAGATCAGGCTAACACCGTGAACGTCATCCTGTATGCATAATTTGACAATACTCTAGAAATCAACAGTTTGAGAGAAGTGATTCCAGACTATTAGAAGAAGAAGAAAAGATGCAACACGAAGAACCTATGGAGATAGAAGATGAGGGATTTTGTGATTACAATGTTTTTGATCCAGAGCCAAAAGAAGAAGAACAAGAGAAGAGTAGTGTTACCAAGTTTACTGGATGTATGGCAAGTCGATGGCCAGAACAAGAACATGTCATCTCCTGTGTTGCTATTGATTTGGCTAAAGAATTACAGCCCTGACAAGAGAACATTGTCCTGTATGTCAAATCGATCATCCGAGTCAGAAACAACGCGACAAATGTATGATGATGAGTGCAGAAGAAACAATGGAAGAATATTTGGAGGAGACATGGTCATTGATCTCAGAAGAAAAAGTGTTGAGAAAGTGGTATAAAGACTTGCAGGATCATTCCTCACCTCCACTTACTTCTCTGGAGATCCAACGCATCGAAGCTCTGTTGTAACAGAGTACAGAGATTATTTGTGGTCCATTCACTTACTTGACAGACAGATTCAGGCATAAAGTCAAGTGTGAATTGATGACCTATTATTTCTTGTTAACAAAGAAATGGATACCTGGGAACTTCATTGCCTGTGACTCGCAGTTCCCACACCTCTTCTTGGAATCCTGTGTTGTGTGCTAAGAACGAACTTCCACATCGCAATCCTAAACACATTCAAGCCGATGTCATCAATACCGACGACAGCGATCGACCACAAGGATCAGATTCCATGGTGTGTGGACAATGTTGTGTGCATTTTCTTTATCAACGCAGTCTTGGATTTTGGATTGTCCTTAGGACATTCAGTGACTTGTTACGATAGGGAGTACACTATAAACGATGACAAAGTAGAAAGATGCTTTTGTGAACATTATGGTTGTCTCCGTTCTTTAGCTCAGAAACGTAGTGTGCATCGATGACAACATGATTTAGAACAGTGGAAGTCAAGTTTGACTTGACAACGTTGTCAAGCCTGTAAATACGTTCATGTTTAATACTGTTTGTTTGTTGTTTGAATTTGTATGTTAGAGAAACTTCTGATTATGTATTAAAAAAATTGATTTTTGAAAAAGAATGGTGTTGTGTTGTTTATGGCCTGAAAAAATATGAAATGTACATGCTCTATATCTCTCTCTCTATCGATCTGAGGTACCGACTCTTTTACATTTCTCTCTATCGATCTGAGGCATGTTTCCATCGCGTCCGCGCTTCCAGCATATAAAGTGGTGCGTTTGCCAGTCGAGTCACTCTCGTTGACTCGTTTACGACAGCTCAACATGGCAGCCAATATTAGTAAACTGAACGAAGGGATTGTGAACATGCAGCGGGTTAGACATAACCTGATTTAGAAGAACCCAGAGAAGAAGACAATGTTCTTCCTCTGAAGAGCTCAAGATCCGGTGAAATAAGTTGTGTGAGAAGAGATCATCTGGGACAGCGCGGAATGGGAGGAGAGACAAAGACAGCAGCAGCAGCAAAGGCAACAACAACAGCTACAACAACAACTCTTGCAGCAGCTGCAACAACGACAAGAAAGAGAAGTAACATGTAAGATGGGTTGTGATGAGTTTGCCTTCTCCTTCACAAGAAAGCGACCCTGTTCTGAGGCTGCGAGACCTGTGGTGAAACGTGGTCATCCTACCAGAAGTTAAAAAAACCCTTCTCACCCAACCAGAAGTTAAAAAAAAACCTTCTCACCCAACAGTCCTTGTCATGGCCACCCCGATCTCTAGAAAAAAAGCATCCCAAATTGTCAAAATTTTTGTGTCTGTTTGTATGTTCAGTGTATGTGTGTTTGCCTTTGACTCCCCCCCCCAAAAAAAATCCTTAACCCTTCTAACAAATGTGTGTATGTAGGGTGTATGTTTGTATTGAGTGTGGTTGGTGAATGTTTTTGTAACCCCACCAAAAAATAATCCCTTTCGCTTCTAAAAAAAATGTTTGTTTGTAGGGTGCATGTTTGTTTAGAGAGTGTTTGATGTATGTCCCTTTTTAAAAAAAAAAAAAACAACACTTTCCCTTATAACAAAAAAATGTTTGTGTGTTGGGTTTATGTTTGTATTGAGTGTTTGTATCAGCACTCCCTTACCTTGTGTAAAAAAAAATAAAAAGTGATTTCTTTTAGGTCCGCGTACTTGGTACTTGTGTTTTTTTTCTGTATGTGTGTGGGTTGGTTTTTTTCTGGTGTGAGGGATGTTTTCCTTCACGTCCGTGCTTTCAGTATATAAAGCGGTGCGTTCGGCAGTCGGGCCACCCCGTTGACTCATCAACATTAATAAAAGAGAAAAACTAAGGTAACTTAAAGCACACCTAGAGATTGCCTGGCACCTCCTACAAGTACTGGAGGAGATGGAGGAGAGGAAGAAAGAGGCACAGCCACAGCCGCAACAACCACAGTCAGTCACAGCAACAACAACAGCGTCAACATCCACAAGCACACAGGGTGTTTAGAAGAAGAAGTCAAACCTTCACTGTCCATCAAACAGGGGATTGGGATAGTTAAGCCATCGAACTCCCCTTCCCATTCCTCATCTTCAGCAATGGTGGAAACGGATGGAGTGGGAGATGTGCGGCTTGTGGGGCTAGACCTGGGAGGTGCCCACACCTCTAGGTGAAGCAAACAAAAAAAACCCAAACGGTCCTTTTCAGGGCCACACAATTGCTAAGAAAAGAAAATCTTATTTGCCTTAGCTGTCTGTATGTTCAGTGTCTGTGTGTTTGTCTTTGTCTTTTTACCCGTAAAAAAAATTCCCGTTCCCATCTATAAAAAAAAGTTTGTTTGTAGGGTATATGTTTGTATAGAGTGTGTTTGGTGTATGTCTTTTTAAACAAAAAATCCCTTTCCCTTCTAAGAAAAAAGTTTGTTTGTAGGGTGTATGTTTGTATATAGAGGTTTGGTGTATGTCTTTTTAAAATAAAAAATCAATTTCCCTTTCTAAATATGTTTGTATTTAGGGTGTATGTTTGCATAGAGTATTTGTATCAGCACTCCCTTACCGTTGTGTAAAAAAAATTATATTAAAGTTTTTCTTTTAGGTCAGCGCACTTGATGTGTTTTCTGTGTGATAGGATTTTTGTATTTTTTGGGAGGGATGTTTTCCTTCACGTCCGTGCTTGTAGCATATAAAGCGACGAATTCATCATTTGTGCCATTCATCGTCAACTGAAAAGAAGACAAGAATGTCCACAGTAGAAAATTTGCAGGAAGTCTGGGATGTGATGGTGGGAGTGGAGGCCATGGGCGAAAAGATTGAGAAGTGTTGGCGATATCCAGTCACTCTACCTATGTTGAGTGTATGTTTGTTTGTATATTTGTCTATTTTGTCCCACCAACACTTCTATCCGATAATACTTTTTTACCCTATAAACACTTCTGACCCTATAAACACGTTTGACCCTATAAACACTTTTGACCCACAACTGCTATCTCCATGTTCGTTTCTCGTATGACCACCAACTGCCATCTCCATGTATATTTATCGTGTGACCCCAAACTGCAACTCCTGACCCTATCCAGGCACCATATACTACTGACGGCTAGTAAGGTGGAATAGGGATGCATGATTCACACAAGAACCAAGCCAATAAATGACGTGAATCGAGCGTGAGTTGGCTAAAAATGCACCCTTCCTAGGTAGCATTCGCTGTCACAGGAGGTTTGTATTATTATTGTTTTTTGTTTTTTTTGCTACCTAAATACAACCTAGCACTATGTATACTGTTATATTTAGACGGTAATCATTTTCTGATTAGACTAGGACCATTCGTTTCTTGATGTTATAGCTTAATATGCTTATATAGAACCATATCTCCCTATGAAAAGGATACAACTATTACCTAAGGCCTGGGATTTCACAAGCTGAGCCGTGCCACATATGAATTCACAATCTCGATGGCAAAGACGTGATGCACAAATGAACCAATATTATGTGTTGACATAATGCCCGACTGACCTTCAGTTGATGCTACCAACACAATATTCACTATCATAGGAAAGGCAAATATGGTTCACCGGTAAGAGAGCCTCACACTTGTAAATCCCACATCCTATATCACGATACTAAGTTTCCTCTGACTGCCTACAGGGAAAGTCCGTGATACCAATATCCGTAACTCTCTACACAATGCGCATTCGGGCTTACTAAATAAACAATGGTTTTCCATTGTGCAAAATAAGGGAGACGCAGAAGAAGAACTCTGCTGGAATCTAGGGTCGTCTTACTACTTGCCGTGGAGGATGACCAAAACTTCTGCACAAGGAAGAAATATACTATATTTGAACGGCAGCAATTTCAATATGACAAGCCACCTGGCTTCGGCTCCAGATGAAAATGGATAATCTGCAAGTTTTCTGATGTATAGGTTCACGCCAACAACCCCAGCGCTAAACATGGTGTTGTGTATCACCGACGAAAAGCAGTTTGGTTTCGCTGCGTTTGTATGACCAAGAATAACTAGTATGACTACTCATACTATGACCAAGAATAACTAGTATGACTACTCATACTATGACCAAGAATAACTAGTATGACGACTCATACTTATTGTATGACCAAGAATGACTAGTATGACGACTCATACTTATTGTATGACCAAGAATAACTAGTATGACGACTCATACTTATTGTATGACCAAGAATAACTAGTATGACTACTCATACTATGACCAAGAATAACTAGTATGACGACTCATACTTATTGTATGACCAAGATTAACTAGTATGACGACTCATACTTATTGTATGACCAAGAATGACTAGTATGACGACTCATACTTATTGTATGACCAAGAATAACTAGTATGACGACTCATACTTACTGATAGGGTGACTATTCGCTGCGTTTGTATGACCAAGAATAACTAGTATGACGACTCGTACTTACTGATTGGGTGACAATTCGGTTTTAGAAATAATTTCTCAACACCGGAATTTTATTGCAAAGTAAATAATCACAAATATATTTCGAATTTAAAAATCAAGACATATATATAAATAGCTCTGACACCTTGGTCGCTGCAATACATTGGTAAGATTTACGCGTTTCAGAAACTTCATATTGAGTACGTAGAACTATTCATCCTTAGAAGTTTTACTTTTAAAAATGAAACACATTTTTATATATGTTGCACTGGATATTTTAAATGTCGATCGTGGTATCGTCAATTGTGGGTTTCTGTTTCAAGTATCCTGTTTAAATTCGAGCCATATTAATTCAAGTATAACAACACGAGACCGTTTGTTGTTTTGATTAAGCTAGGCTATATCACTTAGTTTACATACAAAATATTTGTGTGAGACCAACATCTTCGCAGGGTTTCGACATAAAACGTGAGTTGGGGCGTACTTAAGTAGGCAATGTAACAATTTTGCCAAATATTATTTAGGTATGCACAATATTTCACTAATCCTTTGTCTTAGATCTTGTATGGGACTATACTGTCTGTAGGATTTTACTTACCACAACGTAGGTCTACAAAAACGTCTAATATTGTTGCTGCCGTGGATCTTGGAACGCTATTTTTACATGCGGCCATGGTATTGTGGTATTGCATTGTATCTATGTTGTAGTGGTTGTGTCCAATCCGAGAGGTGTGGATTTCAAATTAACCCCCTTAGGCTAACTCCATTGCCATTTTTATCACGACGATTATACAGCATCATGATACAATTTGTGTACTCATTAATGACATATGACCTGGTACAACTAGCGGGACACAGTTGTGCTGAATACAGCCAGTATATTTTATACTTGATAATGCATTAATATACGTACGATGAGTATGTCACACTGTCCACTTGATTTTTTGACACATTGGGCGGTCATGAATGCCATATTCTCCCTGTCTTGGTAGTAAGCCACATCCTATTAAAATAAATAGTCGTAGATTTAGATTGGAGGGTATTTAGGGAGGTTGGTAGGTATTTTAGCATGTGTATATTGATGGAAGTAGGTCTGTAGACAAGTCTATAAGTTGATTGAAGTTAGTTTGTTGCCTAGGTAGCTATTTGGGTGGGTGAGTGTTTATATAGATAACTGTGTACGTAGTATAGCTTGAGATTGACTAATTATGTGGATGATTATGTAGTGGGTATTTGGAATAGTAGGTAGGTACGTAGATAAATAGGTATGTTTGATTATAAGCTGACGCTTTAAGTGAGTAGGTGAGCAGTTCTTAAATGTTTCGGTTATGATAATGAGTTGTAAAAACTAGTACGTGCAGAATTTTCAAAAGTACTTACGACTTTTACTAATTGTATTATCGGATGTTGATTCAAACATATAGTTCTCATGGTGAACGACCAGTATTTTTGAGTCCACACGGTATTACGCTAAAACAAATGATTTTTCAAAGATACTCTCTCCGCTGGAGACGATGACGGAAGCACAATGCATAGATAGCATTATTAAGGAACATGAAAACTTTAAGAATTTGAAAGACGCCAATTTTCAAAAATGTGACAAATGTAGCGAAACAAAGTCGGTAGACAATGAAGACATTAATGCTTGCAGGTCGTGTGAATTGTTATGTTCAGAAACCCAGAAGGAATAAAAGAACTCACAAAATCATCACAGGTAAACAACACAATGCTAGAAATGAAAAACATTATAAGGAGACTATAGTATAGGCAATGTTCTAGCATTGTAATAAATGCCATCATAGAAGTAATGAAATGACATAACATACAAAATATGAATTTTTCCAACCGCACCTTTGAAACGCTGAACAACATATATATTGACGAAACGACTACAAGCTGCTCTTTGAGAGTTTGAATAAAATAAAGGGTATTGAACATCATATAGAGGGTATTTATACTTCTTTCAAATTTCCTTCAAATAAGATATTGCAGTGACTCATACAAATACTCAAACAATTATACATTTTACCTGGATAAACTTTTATCATGAACAGTTTTAATTTATCCGTAAATTATTCCATCATAAGGATTGACCACACAAATTATTAAAATAATTAGATATATGAAGAATTTGTATATAATATTGATGAAGTAAAACCCAGTACGTCTTTCGTGATATGTTGATTTACAGTTTTTGAATATTTAGTTTTCAGATAACTTTCATGTAATATTAATTCAAATTAAACTGCTGAAATTAATGGTACAATCATATTTAGATGAGGTTTGTCTTAAAGAAACAACGGTACTTGCAGAATGATACATATGCAAAATAGACAAACCGATAAAGGGACTCGAAAAACGAAATACAAAATACAAAATACCAGAGATGTAAAGAATGTGTAATAGAAAAGAGATTAATCTGGGATTCCAATAAGGGAAATGAACATAGTATAGAGAAAATAAATAGAGAATTACAAGTGAATAAATAAAGGTTCAGTGTATTTATTTACACAAAGCAATTTCCATGTAAAAGTATAGGTAAAAATTGTCCAACACAATAATGTGTTAGTTAACTAAATTAAAACTCTATCGTTTATAACTGGATTCCAGATTGAAAAAGCCAACAAGTGTAAAACTTTACCCATGTTTGCGATATTTTAATGCAATTCCACCGATGAAACTTAAGTATCATCAATGACGATATAAAGATGCCTAATGTTTGTTTCCAGACGTTAAAATTATTGTCTGAATGGAAAATATCTTTAGCTGATAGCGATGGATTCAAATCAAATAATAATAGCATTGGTATGAAACAGTTTAATTTGATATACAACACTGTTATAATTGACATGAACTGATATACCTGAAAGAGGTAAATAAGAATATGTCAAGCGAAACAAAAAGCATTATGAACACAATTTACCACGTACATAAATCTTGTTTTCAAGAGGTTGTTTAATATGTCAATAGGTTAACCATCAACAATGGGCACTAAATAAGTTTTAAAGCTTATCATTCCTTTTTCATTTATTCAGTTCACAATCGACTACCTGATAGCAAGTGGACTTTTACACGACAAATTGCTAGCACACAATTAATATTGCCAACATTCCTCAAGAAACGAAAAAAAAAAATAAAAAATATCAAGCTAAACCACAAACATCAGCACAATTTACCGTGCACCATTCAGTTTTACTTTAACTGGTGCCTACAACACACGTTTGAAAATGTTATTGAGGTTTACAATTGGTCCAAAGTAAATAACGGATATTGAGGAAGTTTCCAACCTAATCTTACCAGTTTCTTTCAGGCAGTTCACGATTGACTACCTCATAGCAAATGAATTTTACCTCATATGATTGCAACTCGGTCAATTAAGCAGCCTAGAAAGTTAGTGAAAATCCATCTGAGACAGCAGCACTAGAACGTCTTGCAATATATAATGGGATTTTAATTTGACTGATCAAGGTATCAGAAAAAACTGCAAAGTTGTTTGTAGTGTTTCGAATTGGTTTGTGTAAGGTATGGAAACATTTTCAGTATAGGCGTTTGTGTTTATCAGGAATAGCGACTGGCATAGTTGTTTAACCAACCTTTACATGATTTAGCACAGGAGTATTAGGAATAGCTTTGAACGCGTTGAATGATAAGATATTTTCAAATAACGCTTACTACAAATGATAACATAGTAACATATGCCATCACCAACTTTAACAATATCAATTATATGATAAACACAGTGATAACAGCAAAGCACCTAGGGTGCAATTTATGGGCTATACCAAGAGCGAAATGAACCTTGAACAATGTTTTTTTTCGTTGTTGTTGTTGTTTGTTTGTTTTATAATAATCAACGAGTGTAGCATATACAAAGGAAGAAAACATTACAGCAGGAATACTTGTATACATAAGAAAAGCAGAAGAAAGCTACTGACTGAAACACAGAAGAAAACTATTAACTTTAACCTTTATTGCTAGATACATGAATTCTGAGATCGATATAATAAAGCAACGGTCACCCTGAAACCTACAAATATGTTAACCATTCTAATTAATAACAGAATGCATATTTCATGACAGAGTGTATATTTTAATGGTGGTTACTCTAATGTTTTGATGAACTTAAAACAATATACTTTATTACGCCAATAACCACAATGAAACCAGGAATATTTATGATGGTTATTACAACCATGAAATGACTATAAAAAATACAAAGAGCGAATAGCTGCAAAAATAAAATAAACAAAATAATGAAGAAACTGTTGATCCCCAATGATTGAAACACAACTAAAAAGTTCAAACAAAGCAATAAACTCTGATTAAATATTACACAGTGAACGCAACCAGCTACAATTTAACACTGCTATGACTTAATCCCCAGAGAACAAAACAGTCATCTACTAAATATGTTACAGTTTGTGAGTTTTGAAACAAAAACGTATATATTTCTGCGATCAAATCAATAACACAAAACATTAAACGAATTGCTATTATTTTTGTTAGCTATAGCCTTTACCAGTCATGTTTTCTCTGTATTACTAATCAGCTGACCGAGTGTTTTTCTCCCCATTGACCTTGAATATACCAGACATACATGTATATATTAAACCTATACTTGTGAACTGGAGTTACAAAGAAGACAAATTTGGAGTTTCACTCTATCATGGGCCGATTTTTACAAATATACCTAATAAACGAGAATTGAATAGATGTCGTCCGGTATACCATTAGGCGCAAATAAAATTGGCTTAGTATTTCTGAAAAAAATCACTTCCACGTGAACCATCCCGGGTATCAGAATCACACTCTTTACATTCAATGAATATTTTGCTTGTAGCGGTCTCACTCAGTGTTATGTCACCAAATTTCAATATCCCGGCCTCATTTCTGCCTCTAAACCCACACATTTTAAAATCTCGTTGAAGAAGAGTAAAAATCATAGTGGACCGGGGTGGGGGAGGGGGCAGATCCGTAGATGGGTGGGGGGGGGGGTGCGCTGTTTTTGCTTCCAAGACCTGTTTACTTTAGATCCAGCCAGGTTCATTTTACGGTATTTTGTACCAAAGCCACCTTTACACATTTTTTATATCCATTGCTTTTATTACCTAATTGTATTCTGTTTCTGTCTTTCAATGAGTTTATTAACGTCAATTTATTTCTCAGGAACATTCATATTCTCTGATTTGCAAAATGTTTCCCAGAGCTGACTTGAATTTCATACCTAGGATGAGGAAAATATATTGATTTTGTTTTGTGTGCGTTTTTAATGTCTTAAAAGGTCTAATCAAATGTTACTGCAATATCTTCAGATGTTAAATTTAATAGCCATCAAATAATCTGCATTATCAACGACCGATTTCATAGCGTCTGCATTTGACGTGGCAGTCATTTCTATAGCACCTTCAAAGGTAGTTCCTTGACTACGTCCAACACGTACGATTACGCAGAAGCAAACTTATTGGGCTCTTTACATGCTTGGCATAACCAAATAAGTGCTTGACGACGTTCAACAATTTCAAAAGTTTACTGGATCGTCACACACAATGCATTTGCATGTGATATGACACGTTGGATATATAATAATATACAAATATTTTCTCCAGAAATATATATTTACTTGTTTTGTCGCATTAGAAATATGCAAAGCTTTGCGTACTCAGTAGACATTGAAAAAAATTTGAACACACAAATCTACAGTGTAAAAGAAACACGTGCATGCTATTAGGAACATAAGAATGTCACAATAATTGGATTGACTCTAAACAATTTGAACAAAGATATAGTATCATGTGAAATAAAAGCGAGAAGCAGTATTAAAAGTTGTTACTCAAAGGAAAAGCAAAACTCTGCAGTTAATATTGGGGCGCAAAAGCTAACATATAAAAAGTAGAGGATGATGAAAAGATAGACTAGTACTGAAGAACAGCTTAAGAATTCAATTAAAACAGATCAAAGACACTTTCTACTTGAAAGAAAGATTGCAGAACAAGGTTTAGTGACTCAATACTGAAACATCCTGACGATGTTTATCTATTCTCGCGTATAATCATATTGGTGATGATAAAAATGATTTAAACCAACCAGCAAAAGTTGAAAACAGACCCCAAACCAAAGTGAATGTGTTTTACCAAACTTCTGACAGTTAGGAAAAATGCGAATAAATTTTCGTTGTATTTGTTATGGATGTTAATGTATGGATGTCATGACTCTGTAAACTGTAATGTTTCGTCATAGATACATAATGAATCTGCATCTGCCATCAAACGTTTCATAGTTTCATCGAAGTTGGGTCTTGGCTTGTTATAGTAGACGTTATACATCCACCACTGCGAAATTATGAGTTTTACAGATCCTCCATATATAAGTTTCTTGAGTTTGATCTTGTTGTGCTTTCTACTGGCTAATAGCAACCCATCGTGAATAAGTTTTGTCCTTGCAAATTATAAATCTTTGTGACATTTGCAAACTTCTTTCATCAGTACATATTGTAACACTTGTTATGGTTCTGAAACTGTCCAGCTGATTGCCGATTACTGCGTTATTCATTAATTTGAAGAAGTCTTCCTCGAATTCATTTGTTGCTCTTTTCCTCAAACACGTATTCAGTTTTATGTATGATTTTAGCTACAGATGTTCTTCAAACAAGATGATTCTGTTAAGTTTCGTTATCGTCAAACCCAATTGCATGTATGGCTTTAATTTTCCGTAATATGCAGCATATTTTTGTGATGTTTTTTTCAGTGTAATAAGCAACTTCATAACAGTTAGGGTTAGGCTTTTGTAATCAATTATCACTGGTCTACAATTTTTTCGAAGTCGTCTGCTTCAGAGATAAAATGTGCTATTTGTTAGGGATTTTGATGTGCTGAATTCAAATATGACAATTAAAACAAATGATTGGCTACTGTTTCCAAGATATTTAAGTTTTTACATTTTACGTCTATGTATATTGTGTACATAGTAGAGTTTTAATCATAAATTGTAACCCTAGTTCTTTTCATGTGTTTATGATTGCTTTGCATGATAATATTTCACCTGTATTGTTATGTAACACTTTAAAAAACAGCGAAAGGGTTATATAAATAAAAAATATATTGAAACAAAAGTATAAAAAAACTAGTATGTATGTATAAGTACATAGTTTAGTCCTTATTCAGTATCTACTCGGCGCTTCTTGGCTTGTCTCTTGCATTTATAAAATGGAACATCTCTTGTCGCTGTCCAGCAATAGTCTGCAAACATTGATGGGCTCCATTTGCTCTGATCGCGTTTCTCCATTGTTGCAATGTCCTGGTGAAATCGCTCACCGTACTCGTCGTTCACTGCTCCGCAGTGCGGTGGAAACATCTAGATGAGAATGCAAAAAAATGTATCTTTAGTGACATGTTGCAACCAAGGCTTTGTATGCCTTGAGGAGGTTTACACCAACTCCCTGTAGTTGTCTTCCTTGTTGTTTCCGAGAAAATCTGTTGCCACTAACCGGACGGCTTTCCATTCCGTCTTTTCCTTGCCACGCAGTGCACGGTGAAATGCATCATCTCGAAGAAGTTCACGAATCTGAGGACCAAAAAAGACCCCTTCCTTTATCTTAGCTTCACTTAACTTTGGAAATTGTCCACGGAGGTACTTCAAAGCTGCCCGTGTTTTGTCCATGGCCTTGACAATGTTCTTCATCAGACGCAGGTTAATGTGTAATGGTGGTAACAACATCTTCCTTGATTCAACAAGTGGTGGATGGTGGACACTTTTCATCCCAAGCTCCAATGACTGTCGGAATGGCCAATCTCTCTTGATGTTCTGGGAATCTCTCTCACCACTATCCCATTCGCAGAGAAAACAGCAGTACTTTGTGTATCCAGTCTGCAGACCAAGCAAGAGAGCAAGAACCTTGGAATCGCCACAAAGCTGCCACTGATGTTGGTCATAGTTTACGCACCTCAAAAGTTGTTTCATGTTTTAATAGGTTTCCTTCATATGTACTGCATTACCAAATAGAATTGATGGCAAAACACTGCCATTATGCAGCAAAACAGCTTGAAGACTCGTCTTCGATGAATCAATGAAAAGACTCCACTCATCTGGATCATGAACGATGCTGAGGGCTGCCATTACACCATAGATGTTGTTGCAGGCTACAAACCCACCTTCCATGAAGAAGAATGGAACAAGATCCTTTTGACGGTCACGGAAGGGGGAAACCCTAACATCACCTGCCAGGAGATTCCCCTGATGTAGTCTGGAGCCCAATAGCTCTGCCTTAATCTTGGGTAGTTCCAAATCCCTGACAAGGTCGTTCAGTTCACCTTGTGTTATGAGGTGCGGTTCAGAGGAGGAGGACGGGAGAAAATGTGGGTCATGTGGCATTGATGGTTCAGGAATAAAAGTTTTCTTCTCTTAATCTTCCTTGTCTGACTCAAGGGAGAATGATTCTGGTGCATCATGAACCGGCAGTCCTTCTCCGTGGGGTACCGGGGGTACAACTGACGGAATGTTTGAATAATGCACAGTCCACGTTTTCTTCTTTGACACACCTTTCCCATCTGGAGGCACCATGCAGAAGTAATACTTGCTGATATGATCTGTTGGCTCTCTCCAAATCATTGGCACTGCAAAAGGCATAGATTTCCTTTCCTGTTCAACCACTGGCGACGATTTGTTGCACAAGTGTTGCAGCATATGTGTGGGGTCCACATCTTGTCCTGATTACCAATGTTGAAGCCAAAATAAAGGTGATAGGCTTTCTTAAACATAGTAGTTATACTGAGCTTTTGTAATGCAAACGTCACTTCACCACAAGCATAGCAGAAGTTATCTGCATTGTTCATACACGTACGAGGCATCTCTGCTCACGTTGGCTAAACAGAAATATGTCCCTTTGCTAAATCAAACACTGACAAATAAGAGATCACGACACTGTATGATTTGTAGAGTTGATATAGGGCAATTTCTTCAGCAGAGTGATGAAAGCTTAGTTATGATTGCATCATCCATGACTTGTAGGTATAACATGATACAATTCATATCATATATGATGCAATACCAGCTTCAGATTGCAGCATTCATTGTAGTGCCTTAAAAGCAAGTACTGTCCAAACCCAGTCATATCTTTATTCATAGATCCAGTCAAGGTTGTATTTTAGTCATTTCTGGTTTAAATTGAGATCCCTTCCCTTTATAACTCACTTATCCTCCGCCATTCCCAAGTCAAGGGTCGTATATACTGACTTAGTATAATATCTTACACACTAGAGCAAATCAACAATTTTAAGCATCATTTAAATTCTCAGTGACCCAGAATTAGTAAAGTTTGACAACATTTATTGATGAAGCGTTTTGGCTGTAGACCAGTGTTTTCAATTTGCCTTCGAATATTGATAATCATTTTCATCAGATGCAAGCTTGTTTGTTTGTTTGTTTTCTTATTTTTTGTTTTTTGTTTTTTTGTTGAGGTGCAAGTGGGTAATCTTTAAATTAAGCATTACGTTTTGTTGGTATCTCCAAACCCACTTCAATTATGCAACCAGTATCAGTTTTGTCATATGGTATAACGTATTTTCTGTAAAACATCTAATGTATTTATCACTTTCTTGTCTGATTTATTTATGTAAAAATGTTAGCACATTGACCAAAATACAGGTTTTTAGAATGTATACATTTTTTGAATGAATATTATCATTTTCGTCCCTAAAGACTTTCGAATTACTTTTCCAGATCCATGTGGCATAATCCTAATACTTTCGCATGTTCCACTTTTAATCATCAAAATTATATTATGATCAGTTATTAATAGAATTTTTATATCAGATACCTTTAAACTTTACGATGTGTCAGGCCTGCAATGTTTCGGATACATTTTTCTGAGCTCATTCTTATATATATATCTGAACATGCGTTTCACAATTATCACTTTTCCTTCATGAAGAAACGTGTCAATTCCAATGTCCATACTAATTGATATGTACCTCAGTATACTAATATTAATATAATTTTTATATCGTAATCGAGACCTCGATCACCATCCCTTTCATGAAGTGTTGCGAATAATATTCTGAGTGGCTGCAAATGAACAAAGGGATGAATTGGATATTTATAATTCAAGGTTTAATTGTTCTGAACATGATATATATATAATTATTTAAGAGATCATGGTTATGAACTTTATAATTTAAATGTTTTATCACATATATGATTAATTTCAGTTGAACTTTTATGTCTTTCCTCATCCTCTGTGAACACAAGTGGTTTTCCACTTTTATTTTTTGATTTATTGTACATTATGTTTACTATCTTTCCCAAGCACTTCTAAAGACCTTCATACAATCAGGTCCTTTGCATTCGATTTGTGTGTACGATTTGTGAATTGTCTTAGCATAGATGCAAAACACTGAATATTCTTCTTTATACGTTATTGCTCTGTTGTTGATTTTTAAAATTTCAGTCTGAGATATATATTTTGGATAAGTATCAGTACTGCATTGTAATGATGCACAAAATTGAGACTGAGTATGGTAGGCTGAGAGATTGAAAGTCAGCATAAAAAATAAACCGTTCTTTAAACTGATAACAATTATTTTTAAATTCCGAAACTGACCCCTCTCCATAGATTGAGAGAGAGAGAGAGAGAGAGAGAGAGTGTGTGTGTGTGTGTGTGTGTGTGTGTGTGTGTGTGTGTGTGTGTGTGTGTGTGAGAGAGAGAGTTCTCAACATTGTAACCGATTTTATTGTGTTCATATAACGTTTCTGGTGGATTAGGAAAATGCAAGCATATTATTTTTACATACGATTTGTTTGTTTCAGCTTTATTAACCTTGGATTGTTACTAGACTTAATTAATCTTTAATTATAACGAAAACCAAATTAGGTGTTCCAATTTATTTATGTATTCAATTTGTATCGGTCATCTATTAAACCAAATTGAGTACATATTCAAATTTTGCTTTGATTGTCTATTTGGATTTTCTTGTGGAGTATTTAATATTGATCTCACAGATTAATAGAAACAGCTTATGTCAGTATTTCTACATTAATGCAAGCCTTGTTGCTCTTCACGAAATCAGGCAACTGTATATGTATTTCCACTGAGCGCTGGGTAAATATATATGACCAAAATTAAATATTAATTCCTATCAGTCACAAATTTCTTTATTTTGCTTTTTTCCTATCAAACTTTGGTTTATTAAATGTCAAATAATGTTCATAGGTTTTATCATATAGTGTAATGTCCTGTAATACTCTTTTGCTACTTGTTTAGTAAGCCGTTTCATATGTTTGTGAAGGAGCTATGTATTCTAGCTGTAGTTTCACAGAACCAAGTTCTCTAATTTTCCAACTGATTATTTTCTTCAAGTATGACTCAATGCCATTGACGCATTCATACAAATCTTGATTGTTACCACCGTAAAATATTTACTAATTTTCATTTCTTTAAATTAATAGACTTTATATGAAAGAGTTTTAAAAATGTGTATATATATTTAATATTATCCAACTTGAATAAAAAAACTTTTCTTTCATTTTTATTTGATTGTCATTTTTAGACTTTTTTGCAAAATGCCGACCTCAGTATATATCTCTTTTGTCCATGTGGTGATTTGTTTATTTTTAAAGCTTCACCACCCATAGAGTCATACCATGTCTCCTATACCTGTTTTTTTTTCTACACTCTGTAATCGTAGCACACAGTTATTGTTAACATATCCTTGCAATGCCTTTTTTCTTTATGACTTCACATACACTGTTTTGCAGTTTATAGTCACCAACTTACTTATTTATACAATTGTCACCTTGTTATATACATTGCATTTATAGCAGCCCATAAACTATTAGATTTTGTGTCGCGATCATGTGTGCTAGTCAGCCACGTACTAGTTTGTGCCAGCACCACTTATTTGTATATACAGTTATATTGTTTCTATTTTACTTTTTATTTTATTTTTTTTGGCTTGGTTTTTCTGCTGTCTTTTGTTTTGTTTTGTATATATTTTGTTAAAATAACCTCTCGTATGACTTATTTTAATGTATTTCTTTGCTAATTGCCGTATCCTGTTCTGGCTCAAATTATATTCTGATGTGAACTTAATATGTATGCTAATTTATTCATATGCTGTGTTTCTAACTGTCATCTTCCAAAAATGTATTGTTCATTAAAATTCATATTTTGTTTACAAATAGTTTTTAAAATATACGAGCCCTTTCTAATACTTTTGTCTTTAAGCAAATTAGACAGATACATACTTTGCTTATAGTGCAAGACTATTAAAATGGGAGCCTGGTATGTAAGATCGATGCTCGGAAAAGAAATATTAACAAATGTTAAACGTTAAATGGAGAAATGGAGAAATATGAGCTAAACATAATCGGATTGAGTGAAGTGAGATTGAAAGAAAATAGAGATTAATATGACGACAGATATCGCATGATTCATGCAGGTGGGGTAAAGAGTGAAAGAGGCGTATCAATCATTTTGGATGCTGAAACAGGTCAAACGGTGACAACAATAGTGGAACATAGCGATAGACTGTTTATGGTAAAAGTTGAAGCAGAACCGAGAGCTTTAGTGATTGTGCAGGTATATATGTCAACGTCATCAAGTGAAGACGATGCCATAGACGATATGTAAGAACAAATGGAGGAACTAATCGACCCAGAGAAAAAATATGCATATCTAGTTGTAATGGGAGATTGAAACGCTGTAGATGGAGAATGAAACGATGGTAATGAAATCGGTAGTTTCGATCTTGGTAGAAGAAACGAGAGAGGAGAGAAATTAGTCGAGTTTTGTTGAACGAAAAAACTGCTGGTGACAAACACAAGTTTTCAACAAGAAAAAAGAAGATACACACGGAAGAGCCAGGGTGATAGACGTTATTATATATTAGTTCGGTATAGTCACAGAAACAGTGCTAAGAATTTATTCAGTTATCCAGGTGAAGGTGTTAACTCGGACCATAACATCAAATACAAAAAAGAGTAATAAATAAAGAAACCATAGATAACTGAGAAAATGATCCAAAAGATTGCCGAAATAATGGCAAGCAAAGATGTTGAATACGTTAGAAGGTAAAGGGAAATACAGACAGCATAACAATGCGTTAAGAAGAGAACAGACGATGAAAAGTTGAATTTGCTGTTAATAAGTTCATGTGCTCAGAATACCATTATTATTATTAATATTGTTACTATTATTATTATTATTATTATTATTATCAGATTGTAATTCGTATTATTAGATGTATTGTGATTGTTTTTAACAGATTTAGTTTAGTTGCACTCTTCACCAAAATCCCCAAAACACATGTGAATATTGTTCTCTCCCAAGCGTATGTTCCACTCAGGTTTACTGTATCCTGTACACTTTAATTCTTCCTATAAATTAGATCATTACTGACCCTTAAAAAGTCACTATTGTTTCTTTTGTGTATCAGGACAAAAGAACATTTAACTATTGAACAATATCTTACATAAGACGGAGAAGTAGCGGACTGATTCTTTGTTCGACCAAATTTTGTCATTAGGCTTAGAAACAGCTGTTCACAATTCAAACAATATCTGGATTAGACGGTTATTAACTAACCAAGAGCAATATACATTCGGATTATATAGGAGGCTTGTGACGAATAGAGAAAAATGAAAGTAAGCTTAATCTGGCTATTATTAGTAGCACTTCAACCGAAACTTCGCCTGCCTTTTCAAATAAGTTTTATATTTATATTTAATGTTCATTATTTCTAATGAGAGGTATGTAACTCGTGTCTGTCCTCAAATATTAATATATATATATATATATATATATATATATATATATATATATATATATATAATTAACTTGCTTCGTTATAAGTAGCTTTATTATTATTTTTATTATTATTATTTTTATTATTATTATTATTATTATTATTATTATTATTATTATCAGAATGTAATTCGTATTATTAGATGTATTATGATTGTTTTTAACAGATTTAGTTGAGATGCACTCTTCACCAAAATCCCCAAAACACATGTGAATCTTGTTCTCTTCCAATCGTATGTTCCACTCAGGTTTACTGTATCCTGTACACTTTAATTCTTCCTATAAATTAGATCATTACTGACCCTTAAAAAGTCACTATTGTTTCTTTTGTGTATCAGGACAAAAAGAAAATTTAACTATTGAACAATATCTTACATAAGACGGAGAAGTAGCGGACTGATTCTTTGTTCGACCAAATGTTGTCATTAGGCTTAGAAACAGCTGTTCACACTTCAAACAATATCTGGATTAGACAGCTATTAACTAACCAAGAGCAACATACATTCGGATTATATGGGAGGCTTGTGACGTTTAGAGAAAAATGAAAGTAAGTTTAATCTGGCTATTATTAGTAGCACTTCAACCGAAACTTCGCCTGCCTTTTCAAATAAGTTTTATATTTATATTTAATGTCCATTATTTCTAATGAGGGGTATATAACTCGTGTCTGTTTTCAAATATTAATATATTTATATATATATATATATATATATATATATATATATATATATATATATATATATAATTAACTGGCTTCGTTAGAAGTAGGTTTATTATTATTATTATTATTATTATCAGATTGTAATTCGTATTATTAGATGTATTATGATTGTTTTTAACAGATTTAGTTTAGATGGCACTCTTCACCAAAATCCCCAAAACACATGTGAATGTTGTTCTCTTCCAATAGTATGTTCCACGCAGGTTTAATGTATCCTGTACACTTTAATTCTTCCTATCAATTAGATCATTACTGGCCCTTAAAAAGTCACTATTGTTTCTTTTGTGTATCAGGACAAAAGAAAATTTAACTATTGAACAATATCTTACATAAGACGGAGAAGTAGCGGACTGATTCTTTGTTCGACCAAATTTTGTCATTAGGCTTAGAAACAGCTGTTCACACTTCAAACAATATCTGGATTAGACAGTTATTAACTAGCCAAGAGCAACATACATTCGGATTATATAGGAGGCTTGTGACGAATAGAGAAAAATGAAAGTAAGCTTAATCTGGCTATTATTAGTAGCACTTCAACCTAAACTTCGGCTGCCTTTTCAAATAAGTTTTATATTTATATTTAATGTCCATTATTTCCAATGAGAGGTATGTAACTCGTGTCTGTCCTCAAATATTAATATATATATATATATATATATATATATATATATATATATATATATATATATATATATAATTAACTGGCTTCGTTAGAAGTAGGTCTATTATTATTATTATTATTATTATTATTATTATTATTATCAGATTGTAATTCGTATTATTAGATGTATTATGATTGTTTTTAACAGATTTAGTTTAGTTGCACTCTTCACCAAAATCCCCAAAACACATGTGAATCTTGTTCTCTCCCAAGCGTATGTTCCACGCAGGTTTACTGTATCCTGTACACTTTAATTCTTCCTATAAATTAGATCATTACTGACCCTTAAAAAGTCACTATTGTTTCTTTTGTGTATCAGGACAAAAGAACATTTAACTATTGAACAATATCTTACATAAGACGGAGAAGTAGCGGACTGATTCTTTGTTCGACCAAATTTTGTCATTAGGCTTAGAAACAGCTGTTCACACTTCAAACAATATCTGGATTAGACAGTTATTAACTAGCCAAGAGCAACATACATTCGGATTATATGGGAGGCTTGTGACGAATAGAGAAAAATGAAAGTAAGCTTAATCTGGCTATTATTAGTAGCATTTCAACCGAAACTTCGCCTGCCTTTTCAAATAAGTTTTATATTTATATTTAATGTCCATTTTTTCTAATGAGAGGTATGTAACTCGTGTCTGTCCTCAAATATTAATATATATATATAATTAACTTGCTTCGTTAGAAGTAGCTTTAAGTCATAGGAAACGAAAATAGAGGAAGATATCGGACTATAACTGCTAAAGTGCAAAACAGACGACTCCCATTTATGCTGAGACAACATTGATATGTTTCCATCATCTAGCAAACGAATTGCTTGGCCACTTTCTTCTAATGATAAAAACCATCTTGCTTTCAAATTTGACATACTGGCATATTTAAGTTATTTTGACATTGTGACGGAGGACTGGTGAGTTCACGAAAGATAAGAAATGTTTACACAATGACTCACTTTAGATGCCTTTATCTTAATAATGCCTTCATCTTGACGCAAATATTAATTTGTATCCATAGAGCGATTACTATTGATACACTCTAGTAATAGCTTAGAAAAGTAATTAAAACTTTCTTTGGTTAGAAAACACCGTGCCGCTGACAGAGAAAATCAGGTGACCTGTATATACATGACTTTACTAGGAAATTTGCTGGAGAGGAAGGGATTAGAATGGCCGGTGATCTCAGGTGACTGCTATATTAAGGTGAATGTTCAAACAATTTTGATTGTAGCAATACAAAACATGGCATATTATGATTATACAAACTTTAATTTTTGTAAATAACAAATCATATAGAAATAAAAATATGAAAGGTGAAAGAGAGAGCAACTCTATCGCCATGTCACCAACAAAATCTGTTAAAATACTTAGAGACTTGGCCACACTAGAACCAAGAATATAATGTACATATAAGCAGCAGTTATTTGATTGTATATATCCATTAAATACAATACAGCAAACTGCGTGCGATTAATTTTTTTTTTTTTGACATGTAATGGGATATATTGCAAGTAGTCAATAATCTATGATATATATATTATTATGTTATGAACAATGTTATTAAATTATATAGAGTATATAATGTTATCAATAAACGATATAACATATGAGAAAGCAGTATGATAGTGTTCAGATCCATTTTTAGTTCTGGATATCAAAGAGACCTGAGTAACTGACATACGTCCGCTTGTCAGTGTAAATTCACAGAGGTATTGACACTGTTGAGGAAAACAAATGTTTGGAGCACATCAAAGTTTCATTGTTTATTAATATATATGCCATTTATCTTCATTCCTAGACCATACACAGTAGACATATTAGTTACACAACCAGTATTGTGTACTGGATCTCTCTATCAGATCAAAGTTAATTGTCAGCAATATGCGCGGAATTCGCTTCTAATCGAACTCGCGAAGAAAATTTGTTTTGGATCAGATAACTTCAAACCGTATGTAGTTTTCTTACACAAGACCGTGACAAATTTTGGTGTCATATTATTGATAAATTTGTGGTGCATGTCTTCATGCACTTCGATTCAATGTCCATTATTGATTTGGTTAATACTCTCTTAGGAATCATGACCCGTGATTTGTTTGTTCTTTTAAGCAATGAACAACTGATGTATTTCCATCTCATATGTATTTTAATCGTTTCTTCCGTGTGGAGAAAATATACTACAAACATTTGACTTATCGATGCAGATAATGAACATATTCTTAGTTAAAGGTTTGTCAGGAACCATATAATGTAGTGTATTAACACCATCTATTTTGTGCAGTTCATCATTTGTATTATTTACATCATCGCAATATAAAATGATCCCAATAAGTTTATATGAAGAAAGCAATGACAGCATTTGATAAAGAATTTTGTAATAGGTACATTGTGTTTATTTCTAATGTTAATGCGATTGTATGTTACTTCGGTGCGTGTTGCTGACTGTCTAAGATTTAGTAATCCTAAGCATTTAGTTAATTTTTGGAAATTTGTCTTCATTTCGCTGTAGCAGGAAATCTTCAAAAACTACTTTGCAACTGTGCCAGTTGTGATCACTTAAATTGTAATACCACTTTTATAACGTGTAGAAAAACAAATGCTGAAAACAAATTATGACCCGACGATATATAAAGTTATTTTCCATTAGTTCTCATGGTGAATGTCACCATATATACAATTACTTACGCATGATCATTTGTAAAGTTTATCTATTTCTAACTTTTAATTGCTGTTACTTTCCATTTTTGCTATATTCTGTATACTATTGATTGTCCTCTCCGTAATATACGTAGAAAATAAAGATATCAATCAATATGCCAGGATCTCGCTTCTAATCGAACTCTTGAAGAAAAGTTGTTATGGATCAGATGACTTCAAACCATAACTGGTAACCAATTCCAGTTTAGTAAAATTGAACAACCTATGGTAAAAATCAAAAGATGTTAGAACTAACATTACTAAAGTTGCATTTGATTTCGAGATTTCTATCAAGGACTATATATTTCTAGCAATTACTAAATTAATTTCCCCATGTTTTTCGCTTTTGCAGTATTTATGTCTAACATATGCATTATACTATATTTTACTAGAGTGTAATTCGTAAATTAGTCTTTATTTTCATCCGTCTACCTCTTGCTATGGTCCTTATTGTTATCACTCCACTTCTTGTGAGAGTCATTATTTTCTTCCCGCCACGTTTTGTGAGAGTCCTTATTTTTAACTCTCCAATGTTTATTATATTCACTATTACAATATTTGCAATAATAACTAGTATATTTAAGCACACTAACACTTTTTTAAATGTACCATTTGAATAAATTTGAGTTTGCATCACTTATGTTTAACTGCTTTTTCTAATAATTTTTACTACTGTTATTGTTCAATACGACTACAAAATAAAGTTTATTTAGAACAAACCGACACTAAGTTTTCATAACCATGTAATTTTGTAGTAAATTTAACGGAATGCGAACACAGTAAAAAAAATACCAATGAAAACATGTCTGATCCAAGGATTGAAAAGGGAACCGTTGCTTTAATAAGAAAACAAAGATCCACGTAGAGTTCATATTGATATACAACTTAGAAAACGTCCACAATAATTTAGAAAAGCAAAAGCAGAAAGATTTAAGACAGAAAAAGAAATAGCAGCACCAACTTAAAATGGAGAAAAGTTTGTTCAAACAAGCACATGTGTTAATATCTGTTTTTTATTAACTGAATAGTTTTATAAAATGTGCCAATCACTTGAATCATCTATCTGTCTACTTCGGCATATATTTAAAGTATGGGTAATATATACATTTTAATAAAGTGTTTTAAACTAGCTACAATGCTCTCCATTACTAGACAAAATATACCTCGATCACATTATTATAATGAAATTTTTATGTAGTATCTCCACGAGAGACTGTCAATATGAACGGTAGGTTGGGAACATACATCACGACGAAAACATGAATCAGTCAAATGAAAGAAGGTATACGCAATCTGGTGGCTCGCTTGTCAGTGCAACCATTATTTTAGAGTTTCATAAACTTTAAGGCAAGGTTTCAAAATTGTTGATGCTGCCGTCATCTGATTGATTCCACTTTACGTACATACATGCATGCATTCATACATGCATATATGCATACATGCATCCATACATTCATACATACATACATACATTATCACATGCATATTGCACAATTCCTAATAGAAACATATTTGTGCACCCATCATTCATGAGTACTGAACTCATCAGAGTTCTATCAATATATTCAATTTGCAACCATCATTCATAAGTACTGAACTCATCTGAGTTCTATCAATATATTCAATTTGCACCCATCATTCATGAGTACTGAACTCATCCGAGTTCTATCAATATATTCAATTTGCACCCATCATTCAGGGTACTAAACTCATCTGAGTTCTATCAATAGAATAAACGGTCTCTTCAGAAGAAAAACAATAAGCTTGAAAACACTTCACTTGTAAATACTTCCATGGAAAATTAATTTTTCCACATTTAAAAATCACATATTCAGTGGTCTTTGTTTGCACAAGACTTTGCCTGGGTTGTAGATCATTAAACTACAACTTATTCAGAAATAATTTGATTATAATTGAAGTTTGTCATGCAGTAAACCAGAAACCGCAAAACATTTTATTTTATACCACATCCCCCATCTCAGTCAGCACCAATTTTGTTTCGTATTTTATATATTACAATGTAGAAATACTTGCTAACTTGCTAATTACAATATGATACTATAACAATACTGTATGTATACTTTTCTTTGAATATTTCATTAGCTAGAATAAAATTTTGCATTTATCTGGGTTTTTTTTTTTTTTTTGCTCTTTGTTCCTTACGGCAGTGAAATTATCTAATTAAAGAATATTTTTCATGCGGAGAGAGGTCAAATTATTTCTGAATAAGTTGTAGTTAAATGACCAACGACCCAGGGAAAGTCTTGTATGTATGTATGTATGTATGTATGTATGTATGTATGTATGTATGTATGTATGCATGTATGTATGCATGCATGCATGCATGCATGTATGTATGTATGTATGTATGTATGTATGTATGTATGCATGCATGCATGCATGCATGCATGCATGCATGTATGTATGTATGTATGTATGTATGTATGTATGTATGTATGTATGTATGTATGTATGTATACATGCATGTATGTATGTATGCATGTATGTATGTATGTATATATGTATGTATGTATGTATGCATGTATGTATGTATGTATGTATGCATGTTGCATGTATGTATGTATGCATGCATGTATGTATGTATGTAAAGTGCAATTAGTCATACACAGCGAGAGGGAGAGAGAGAGATAAAATATTACAGTGATTGCAAAAATTTATAAAACTACCAATTATTGGATTAATTTCAGTTGTGTAGCAGCCGCCAAAGCTACCCCTGCAATAGGTAGTTGTTGGGTGTGGGGACGGAGTTTGTGGGGTATCGGCTAGGTTCAGTGGCTGCCCCAAATTCCCATCAAACAGCTTTTTCTTTAATGGGATGGGGCATCGGCATTACTTTGAGCGCAAGCAGTGGTGGTAGTGAAAAAAATTTCTTTCTACGGAGCTAATAATCTATAGGCAACTTTTTATTTATTGGGATACGTATGTATGTATGTATGTGTGTCGGCATGCATGCATGCTTGAATGTATGTATGTATGTATGTATGTATGTATGTATGTATGTATGTATGTATGTATGTATGTATGTATGTATGTATGTATGTATGTATGTATGTATGTATGTATGCATGTATGTATGTAAGTAAAGTGTATATGTATGTATCTACGTATGTATGTATGTATGTATGTATGTATGTATGTATGTATGTATGTATGTATGTATGTATGTATGTATGTATGTAAAGTGGAATCAATCATGCACAGGGAATGTGTGTGAGAGAGAGTGATTGGAATAAAGAGAGCATTATGCATCCTAATTTTGAAACGTATAGTCTTTGCTTTGTATTGTTTGTTATACTTAAACTATAATTGTAGTCTCACCGGTAAGCACGGTGAGAGATAGTAGTCACTTTTACAGTGTCGTTAGCAATGGCTGCAGAGGCAACGTCGACTTCAACAATGTTACAAACTTGTATTAACATTGTTCAGAGTCCGAAACAATAGTGACACCGACAATCATGAATAAGCAGGCGAGACACCATATTTTATTTGATTGATTCAGGTGTTTGTTGCACGGTACTTCCCCAACCTACCGTTCATGTTCGCAGTCTTTTGTGGGGATATAAACAAAGAACATAACAAAATATATTAACCTGCAAATTAGAAGTGCGATTAAGTACAAGGAATCACTCAAGGTTTAGTTTGTCTAGTAATAAAGAACATTTAAGCTAGTTCAAAACACTCTATTAAAACTTCTATACTACCCGAGCTTGAAATTCATGACAAAGGAGTATGATAAGATTTACAATAGAGAGAGCGAGAGAGATAAACTATTACAGTAATTGCCAAATGTTCTAAAACTTTTCAATTAATGGATTGATTTCAGTGGCGAAGAAGCCACCGAAGCAACCCCTGCAACATGGAGTAGCTGGGGGTGGGGGCGTGTTTGTGGGGTATCGGCAATATCCAGTGGCAGCCCCAAATTCCCATCAAACAGCTTTTTCTTTAATGGGATGGGGCATCGGCATTACGTTTTGTGCAAGGGGAGGTGGTGGGGAAGAATTTAATTTCTACGAAACAAATAATATCCATATGTATGTATGTATGTATGTATGTATGTATGTATGTATGTATGTATGTATGTATGTATGTATGTATGTGTGAGAGAGAGAGAGAGAGAGAGAGAGAATTTTTTTTACTATCCCTAATAATGCGAACCCATTACACACACTGCTTTTTATTGTTTCTTGTATACTTAAACTATATATGTAGTCTCACATGCGTAAGCATGGTGAGATATAGTAGTGACTGTTTCGCCGTCGTTGGCAACTGCGGCAGACGGCGGCAGCGTCAACAATTTTGAAACCTTGCCTTAAAGTTTTTGAAACTCCAAAATAATGGTTGCACTGACAAGCTAGCGACCAGATTGCGTATACCTTCTTTCATTTGACTGATTCAGGTTTTCGTATGTTCCGAACATACCGTTCATGTTGACAGTCTCTCGTGTTTTGAAATTTACCACCTAATACACAAATAACGTGCAATCTGATTCCTTGATTAACCTTGTAATACCGTTCTTTGTCAAAACAATGCTATCTTCTATAAAAAAAAAAGTCAAACCAATAGATTCATTTGAATCAACATTAACCTTGCAATGCCATTCTTTGTCATAACAATGATATCTTCTATTAAAAAAAATAAGTCAAACCAATAGATTCATCTGGATCAACATTAACCTTGCAATACCGTTCTTGGTCAATCCATTGCAATCCTGTGCAATACAAAAAAGCCAAGCCAATAAATTAATTTGGGATCAACATTAACCTTGCAACACCGTTCTTTGTCAATCCGTTGCTATCTTGTAGAAAAAATAAGTCAAGGAAATAGATTCTCTTGTTAAATTTTGCAAAAATTTTAATTGTCTTCAATTTTATAACAAAAGGCACAAATCACGAATATGTCCTTCAGTAAAATTATTCTTATCCTAATTACACCGATTGGTTTTCTCAGTAATTACTATCATTATTATTAATAGCTATTTCACTTTTCTGATCTTTTTATCTCCAACCATGATATTTTGGAACTATAAACTTAGTACAGATCGAGCAGGTAAAATTATTTAAAATAGTTCATGTTTTTATTGAAATTAATTGCTTTATCATAAGGTAATATCATTTTACATTCCGACAGCAATTTTCGTATTTGAAACTACACGTGAAGTCTATAAACCTATTTTACTAACTATGGTACACTTTGATCTTTTAAATGCCATTAAGAGATTCCACATCTTGATGTTGCCATCCATACTGCCCAGTTAATTTGATTCTGCCAAAATGTTATCTCACTATGTGTTTTGTATGTCTACAGATTTATCACTGTACATTCTGAAAATGAAGTTATCAAAACTGTTCAATGGTTTGTATGTGCATACGTCTATATCAGTATAGAACTCTTTTTTCTCTGTGAATATTTGTGCAATGTCTTTATTAAATGTAGCTTGAAACTAAGTTGCAGTTCGGGGCATAAGGTGCTGTACTTGATTTGTTTTATAGACCTCAAATAAGTTATTTAATTGTCAGAAATCGTTACATTTTATTTCTTTCCAAATATTGTATTATTATTTTTTAACTCCTTTAAAACCTCTTACATTTATATCGATAATGAGTTCATGGAGTCGTGTAAAATCGCTTGGAAGTTATGCAAATTTTGTTTGGTTTTAGAAAATCATTGCTTTCATGACGAAGATACAGCATACCTACTAATCGCGTGCTATTGATAGCAATGATGTAACATAGCTACTTCTCCCGGGATTTGGATGCTACAAAATACACGCTACTACAGGGTTTTGGATTGCGAAGATGCAACATATATACTACTCCATAGTGTTTGATGATGTATATAAAACGTACCTACTACTCACGCCTATTGGATTGCGAAAATACAAAATATCTTCTACTACAGGGCGTTTGATGATGAATATGCAACATACCTACTACTCCAGGTGTTTGATGATGAAGATACAACATACCTACTACTCCAGGGTATTGGATTGCGAAGATACAAAATATCTTCTACTCCAGGGTGTGTGATCATGAGGATTCAACCTACTTACTACTCCCAGGTGTTTGATGATTAAGATGCAACATATTTACTACTCGCGGGCGTTTGATGGTGAAGATACAGCATGCCTATTAATCCTGCCTTTTTAATGGGGAGCATTCAACACACCTACTACCTATTTGTGTTTGATGGTGAAGATACAACGTGCCTACTACTCCCGGTATTTGGTGGTGAAGATACAACATTTCTACTACTTCTGGTGGTTGATTGTGACGATACAACATACATACTACTCCCGGGTTTCTAATATTGCAGATGAAACGTACTTACTAATCCTGATGTTTGATAAAACACATAGTGACATAACATGCCTTGTCTGATTTTGATACTCAAGCGGTGTCATTGATGGTATTTAATGGTTGATTAGCACAGTTTCCAAATTATGAAGCACAAACATATCGGTAGCTCATAGAATGGAGAGAGAGAGGACATACAGACATACATACAGAGAGACTGAGAGAGACAGACAGACAGACAAAGACAGAAACAGAGAGAGATAAACTGTGAAATGTATTTTATAGTTACTATTTTGAATACCTGTTATAATGTATTGAAAGTATTCTTTCCAATGTTTGTCTCAGTAAGTTTTTTCGTATTCCTATTTATTGATAAGAACTAAATGTAAATATTTAGGACCCCACAATAAAAGCTATTAAAAGTGCTACTAGATTGTGTTGCCTTATGCGACTGTACATAGAGTATTCATAATTGATTAAGGGTTGGCAAAACCAAATGAAGTGCATGTGCCTCCAATGTCACAGTGTTACTACCAGAAGATTTATTTCCAGACCTAAAATCTGTTCTAGCTTAAAATAAAGTTTATTAGATACAACTGAAAACTAAAACGATCTATTGAACACAGTGCATGTTTAAACATGGGAATAAGAGTCTCGAATTGAAAATACAAACGTCACTAAAAACAATCAATACTATTCCGATCACAAGGATTTCCCATAAACTTCACAAGCTCAACTTGACAATCTGGGTCTATTTCCCAAAAACTACAAAGCTTAAGTGGAGGATCTGGGTAGATTTTGATGGTAAGACAGTAGCCTTGAGCTACGAAATACTCGCTTGTAATATTAGTTTAGCACTGTTTTGGGAAGGGAACTTAGCTTTAGATTTCTAATCCTAATACTATTTGTATTATATATTTTCAGTTGATTGAATAACAAGTTCTAACTAGTTATGCAATGGTCTATTAACTTAAATGTTGGCAATAGATGTTCTTGGAGATGAAGGGAAAATGGAGAATCTGAAAATAATCCACACAACCGTGTATAAGTGACTACGTACCTTTACGGGTAGATATCTTATTTGTCTCTGTAGTCGAATATCTGAAAAATGTCCCTTTATTCTAAAGCGTCACCTAATTTAAGTCACACCTACATTCTATTTTTTGCTGTTCAAAAAATGCACTTCATATATTAAATTGTGTGTAACACATGGAAGATATTGCTAAATTCAAACATATCTACCTGTTTTCTAGACTTGTTCTTTATGTCTGAATGAATTAAATAATTACACAGCTTACAACAATTAAGTTCACACTTCGAACAACCCTGTTTGTCGATATGTGGCAGTATTGATCTCTCTAAAATACCCCTCATGTTCTTATTGCACTTAAAAGAATTAACCAAAAGTGGATGTTTCAAAAGCTTCAGGAAATGTTTGTTGCCAATCACTAAAATGTTGTTCGGCATGCTTGGATGAAACCACGAATGTCTATTTAAATGGACAATAGACAAAATTATTGCTTGCTTTTGCTGTGAATATTTAGCATTCTTAATGTCTCAGATTTCATATTCCTATGTTTCCTGATTTTGTAAACTATATAGAAAGATGTGTGAGGTTTGGCGGGGAGGAGTATTTGGTTTGATATATAGATGGATGGAAGATATACGGACAGACGGATATATCGATATAATTCCTCTTGAATTAAGAGCCGCTTTGAAATAAAATGTTTATACTTATCTAAATAAGTTGGTATTCTACTATTTCGGGCTCGTGAGCATATACAAATATTTTCATGAGATACCATGTCACGTGTTGCAATAAGAGATTCCACGTTGCAAAAGCGAAAGCCTTAAGCATTTGTGCTCACTACAATTATAGTACCATAGTGTTACTCAATATGATTTTAACTGGTGCGAGCATTAGTTTGGATTATAAAATTGAAACCTGGCCTAAACAAACTAGCCAACAATTACATAATCTAAGCCCAGTGAATCTTATATATTGGCTACAGTCTATTAGACGAACATTATTTCCATAGATGCCAGCCTGTCTTTGAGTTGATAATAAAGAAAAGTGTATTTATTTTAGTTGTCGGCCTCTCGGCATATTTTCGAACAGGTACGTCTGTCTGTTTCACTGACGAGTGTGTGGCGTTATATATATATATATATATATATATATATATATATATATATATATATATATATATATATATATATATATATATATGTATACATATTCCTAATTTTTATAGCCTTTTGGAAAATGTAACTATTTAAAACTTTCACACATCTCCGCATTTAAACAACATTAAAAATAAACAACTGAATTCATAAAGGGTGCATATAAACTAAAACAACCACCTTAGAGGAAATATTCAATCACATTTAATTACATTTTACATAATTTTCGAATTTTCATAATAACCAGACTATACATTTTTTGTTTAACACTCTGCAAATTCAAAGTTTTATGTCACAATTCAGAATTCTTAATGCAGTATAAATCTTCTTATCGAGTTGTTTTTTAACAAATTATTTATTTTGCCATTTTATCATGCATATTATTTCAAAACATAAAAGTAACACACATAATTTCTTTATCGACAACACTTGTAAATATGTACTAAGATACATATTCTTACTATTAAGTATGTATGAACTTTGTTTCTGTGAACACTTTAAAATGCAACTTGTTGTGTATAATAACAGAAGCAGCAACATTAGTAATAGAATTAAAAGTGGGAGTATTCATCATCATCATCATCCAGAAAGTTTGAACCAATGGATATAAAAAATATTTGGAAAAATAAGAATTAATTGCTCTTATATACCAGATACCCAGTGTTTTGAAGAAATTTGTCATGTGTGGTATGATATTGCATGTTTATTTATTTTTATTAAAGAAAAAGTATACTGTTGAATATGTGACCAGTTTATGCAAGGATTTACAATAAAATGGACACAAATGATTTTCAACTTGTTGACAGAAAACAATTCACAGAAGCGAATACAGAAATTGAAAAGTCACCTATGTTAAAAGCGTTTTAAAAAGTAATGATGCTACTTTACAATATGCCATAAAATGATCTAATCTTACCTCCAATCTACATCCTAAGTAAAGAGCGTGTGCTATCTGGCTATCCACGATACAGGTTTGCTTATTATTCCTGCTCATTGGAGCAATTCCGTTGTCAAACTATTACTTTTTTTAGGTGAGAAGTTCTTGCAAGTATTCCACAATCCCATAATACCTAAATGGATGCGATCGGAGCTTTTCGGGTTTAAAGTTAATGCAGCTTTCAGACTAGCATGTCGTTTCGACACAGAAATATGTCTTTACATAATCAGACGGAGGCAATGTGGAGATGCAGCTACTAAAAGTTTTCCTTTTCAACATGAAATGACTCAACTGGACACTTATACTAACTGAAATTAATAAAATATTCTGAAGTGCATCTTGGTACCTTCTATATTGGGTTTAGTATACTCTCATTCACATTTTCTGTAAGAATTACCAATGGTTTATGTGGACCATTGCATTTTATGGTTCATTATATCTATGCAAAGTACTTTTAAAATATGCCTGCAAGAAAGAGATACAATAATGCAAAAAATCGCATACAGAGCAAAACACCAAAGAATATATTATAGGACACGAACCTTTATTGAATTATTGCGAACATTAGCGAGATGTGTTTTTGACTCTCCAAAATACGATTGTTTTAAAATTTGCTTATTTATTTATTTATTTATTTATTTATGCATCGACTAATGGGAACTCACAAACGGTCGTTTGTTCTTTCACTTTGTATTCTCAACCTTTGACTAATCCACATCTTGCCAGCAACAGCCGATGGGGAAACGGTCTGGCTGAAAGATGTGACCACAAGATTCCAGACAGAAAAACGGACACTCAGTGACCCTGACCTCCCTGACCAGTTGTCCTTTCATCTCAAGCGCAAGTCACATGCTCTAACCTTAAACTTGAAAAGGAATCATCAGATTGATCCAAACGCTGACGTTTATATTGTGCGAAAATTGAAAGACGGTCGATCCCTTCTGGCAAATACACGAAATTTGGAAAAGGAGGTAAGTTTTCAATGGATTGCAACAAAGACGTGCAGATGTATTTGTCGCCGCCTTCTATAAGGTACATGCACTGATAGCAGCATATATATGGGACTTCTGAAACGCTTGTAAAGTTTATTAAAGCAACGCGATGGTAGGGTGTTTACGAAAGTTGGTTCCTTAAAACATGTTGTTGGTATTTTTGAAACACTTGTAATATTTATTTTAAACTTCACAACATTAGGATTTCTTAAACACTTGCAAAAGTTACGCTAGGCTTCAACTATTGTGCTGCAAATTATTTGTATTCATAAAAATGGTCAAAGGAACATAAATTTATATTATGAGTTACTTCCCATTTACCTGCACATAGGATATATTTTAATAGATTGTTTAACAAATTGAAAAACTAATGACAAGATTACAAAAGTAAAGACTAAAATAAAATATGTATTTATCTAATTTGTTTATGGATAAAAATATCAGCCAGGGCTTTTATATTCTCAAAGCTATTTGCTAATAAAATATGCATTATAATGAACCGTGCTTTTTAAGGCGACGGTAACAGAGACAGCATATGAGGAAATTATTACACATAATACTGAAGTCCATTTCAAGATATAAAGTAAGCCAGAACAAGATATGGTAATAAAGAAATAAATAAACAAAGGCATACGGGATGTCAATAAAAGGACTTTCTATGTGAACAAGTGGTGATGGCACAAAAAAGTACGTTGCAGACTAATACTCATTGAACTTGACAGAAAATCTAGTTTACGGGATGCCAAAATTACAAATGTCTATAAACAGGTGACGTTTGTACCAATAAATAAATTGTACCAATAAATAAATTGGGAAATACAACATGCAAAAAAGTCTATGTGATGTTATAAATAAATAAAGGCATAAAAAGGTATGTAAACAAAAAATGTGTGCTAAGATCACATATTCTAGAAAAGATTAGGAATATGAAACATGGCTTGACCCTATGGGTGGTGAAGTTTTAAATATATCACTAATATCAATATGTCACCTCTGGGATCAAAAGAGTTACATACTGATGTGGGACGTTTGCAAATGTGGCGTTAAAACTAAAATACAAAATTATACATAAAAGAAATTGAATAAATTAATTTGTTTAACAAGTTGAAACAATTTTAAAAATTCATAAAATGTTTATTCATTCAAAGAAATGCAAATGAGTACAGATTCTACGGTGGTAACAATCAAAATTTGTATGAACTTGACATTGAGCCATACTTGAAGAAAATAATCTTTCGGAAAATTAGAAAACTTAGTTCTGTGAAACAAGAGCTAGATCTAATGGAACATTAAGAAACTTATGAAACAGCTTACTAAACAAGTAGCTAACAAATGAGTACAGAGCATTTTACCATTTTACAAAATCTATGATCATAATGAACAGAGAAAACAATAGCATCCCACGCTTATTTGACATTTAGAAAACCAAACTTTGAGAAGAAAAAGCAGGATAACGAAATGGGTGCCTGACAGGAATGAATATTTAACTTTGGATATAGATATGTATCAAATTCTCAATGGAAACACATATATAGATTTGCCTGATTTGGTGAAGAGGAAAAAGGCTTGTATCAGTGTACAAAATACTAACAAAAAGATTTCATTTAATCTGTAAATTCGATTTTAAATACTCCACTAGAAAATCAACATAAACAATTTGAATAAGTACCCAAGATGGTTTAATAAATGACGCATACAAATTGATTACATAATACAATTTGGTAAAATACTTTGATTTCCTGTGAATAAAAGATTTATCAAGTCTAGTATCGACTCAAAGTTAATAAAGCAAAAACAAATACATCTTATGTAAAAGAAATGATGCTTGAATTTTCCCAATCCACCAGAAAAGTTATTTGCACACAAGAAACTATGTTAAAGTGTATATATAAAAAGGGGTCATATGTGGAATTTAAGGTTATTTGAACACAAGAAACTATGTTACAGTGTATATATGAAGAGGGGTGGAACTTAAAGATAATTGTAATCAGTTTAAAGCTCCGTTTGCTTTCTTTAAGCTGACTTTCAATCTCTCAGCCTGCCATATTCAGTCTCAATGTTGTGCATCATTAAAATTTGGATTGAGAAAAGCAGCAACATATACACAAGTTTCCTTTGCATTTTGCTTTTTGTGAAAGCGTTTCACAAATCGTACAAACCAATAGAATACAAGGGACCTGACTGTATAAAAGTGCTTGAGAAAGATAGCAAACATAATGTAAAACGAGTTAAAACCTAATCGTGAAAATCCTATGGTTTTCACAGAAGATGAGAAAAAACAATACAGTTCAACTGACATTTATCATATCGGTGGGGAAGCAATGAAACGATAAAGTTCGCAACCATGATCTATTGATTGGAATGTATATATGGGTCCTGTTCATAACTATTGAAACTTGAATTATAAATATCCACATTTATTTATTTATTCATTAATAGCCTATCAAGATGTGATTCATATCTCTTCATCAAAGGAGTGGTACGTCGAGATCTCGATTTTGATGTAAAAAGTATACCTAATATTATTATACCGAATTGCATATCAATTAATAGGACTTTGGAATTTACAAGTTTATTCAAGAAGGAAAAGAGATAATTGTGAAACGCATTTCTCTATAGACAGGTAGATAAAGATGTATGAACCAAGCGCTAACACTGTATTAAACAAATGAACACTTTGAAGAGATGGAACCCCGAGTCCTTCAAATGAACACTCTGAACAGATGGAACCCTGAGTCCTTCAAAAATATATTTATCCATAAGAATACATAAATATATTTCAAAAATTTAATGAAACAGCCGTACCATCCAACGAAACGTTTTATTCATTACTAAAGATTCAAAAATATCCATTGATGATTAGCAGTATGCAAAAAAAAAGTTGCATTTTAGCCTTAAAACATTAGACTATGTGACTTCTTCAGAGAGCTCAGAAATGTGCATTTAAAGCGCTTCAACTTGACACATCATATTATTTTTATGCACAGGTTTAGCACATGATGCGAGTTTAAAGACAACTAATGTTAAAATGGAATTAATAACATATCATGATATATACTTCATGATTGAAAGTGTAACTCGCGGATGTATTAGCATGGTAACTCATAGATCTGCAAAAGCAAATCATGAACTATATGACGACGAAAATGGTAATATTAAAGATCATGCTAAATTCGATATGACAAAGTCATTCATAAAATGTGTAGATTCTAATAACCCCTACAGTGGGCACTATGCCAACATTTACACACAGAAAATCAGATGAGCAAATGATAAACAAATAAGACGTCGCAAGGAAAATCTGTTAAAATATATGACAATATTGATACTGGTTCCATACTTGAAGTGGGTTTGGAGATAGCAATACATCTAAACGCTTAATTTAAAGACTACCCAATTGCTCCTGAATAGTGCGTACCTGATGAAATGATTTATCTCCATTCGAAAGGAAATTGATAAATGATTACATAACCCCAACTGCCCCGAAGTTGCTGACTACACTTGAAAACAAAAATAAGTATGTTGTATATTATGGAAAGTAAAAGCTATACGTACAAATGGGTTTGACATTAACGAAAATACACAGAGTCGCCATGTTTGAAGAACAACCTTGGCTAAAATCATACATTGAACTGAGTACCTGTTTTAAAGAAAAAGCAACAAATGAATTCGACAAAGATTTCTTAAAATTAATTAATAACACTGTATTCTGCAAACGGCGGGACAGTCTCAGAAATAGGACAAATGTTAAAATATGTACAGATGAAAAAAGTATTTTTTTCAAAAGTCACAAAAATTTATTCTTTGCAAGGAGAACAATTATCGACGATGACTTGGTGTTAGCCAGTAGGAAACACAACAAGATCAACTCAAGAAACCTATATGGTTGTAAAACTAGAACTATCCAAATGGTGGATGTATGATTTCTACTACAACAAGCCAAAACCCAATTACGAACAAAATAGGCAACTTTTCTTGACAGATGCAGATTCACTATGTATCTATGCCGATACATTAACTTTTGCAGAGACATGAAATATAACAACAAATTCTATGATACTATCCCAAGGACAACATTGGTGGCATCCCTCAAGCTAACGAAGAGTTCTTGTATTATTGAAGGATGAACGAAATGATACAGTAGTATGAAAGTTGTGTGGGTTAATTGCAAACTGTATTAATTCAAGACTAAAAATCATGAAAAGAAAATTGGATAAAGAATTTTTAAAAATGCGTATTGTAAAGAGATGTAGTATTCGAGATGTGCAAATTAGCATTACGATGATTAACATTATTTATTAGATATTATACATTACCTTACGGATATGTTAATACCTTGAATTTAAAGGAAACTCGAATCTAAATAAAAGCTTCTTTCTTTTCTTTTGTTTTAAAGTATAATCAATCTCCCATTGTATTTCTTTTGGAATAACATGGTTCTGTTAAAACATTGTTTCCACAGACTTTTCTCCTTGTTATATAAGACAAACAAACGATCATCCATAGTAATATTTCAAAATGTCTACCACTGAAAACTAGTCTAGTTAGATTAATTGCTTTCTTTCTTTACCCGGTCAAGATTACCACAGTCATCAATTGGAAACAAAGTATTGGTTCCTGGGCACATATCAACCAGTAACTCTAATAACGATATCAATTTAACATCAGGATCTATCACGACAACATTGCCATCTTTGAGTAATCACTTCCTATCGTACGACTTGATGCACAAAATAGTAGGACAGATGATACATATATATCTTTGCATTCAATCTTTATCAGATTTAATGCAAACACTATTTCCCCACAGTTAGTCACCACAAATGATCAAGTTAACAGCTTTGTTCAAATAAACGTTTTCACGCCCAAAAGAGAAACGATTTGAGCTGATCCTTTTTAATGTTAACCTGACCATCTAAAATAAAGTCAATATTTATTTAGTGAGCATCGCCGTTTTCTTTTGTACCCATTTGTAAGTGGATATCGTGTTGTACATTGACTATTTTAAGTCCGCTGTAATTTTCAGACCAAACTAGATATAATCTCAGTGAAAACATTGTTAACAATTAGCTACTAATTTGTGTTTGCTTTTGTTAGTCATGGACGGAACACCCAAGAAATAAGAAAACGTTGTGAATAAATCATGTTTGGTTGAACTTTTATAGTCACCAAGATTTGTTTCTATTACTGAGTTGAAAAACGTTTCTGGTTCACTTTCTTGACTTGGTTTGCATAGTGTCAAATAACTTTAAGCTCATTCTAGGAGAATAATGCATAAGAAGTTATATTGGCTTATATGTCAATGATTCTCTTTTAGTTATGTAATCTAAGAAAAAAACAATTCATTTCAGTACTTATCTTTAACCGATTGTGCAATTTGATTCGTTTTCCAGTTCATAGTCTTTATATCCGCCTTCAGTCACTATAACTGTTTTTGCAAGTGTTATATTGCATCTGAAATCTTGCTGAATGGCACATAAATACAGTGGAGAATGATCTTATAGTATTTGGAAGTCAAGTGGCATTCTAAACATCTTTCCATACACAATTAACAATATCAGGATTTTTGCAAAATAGAAGCTCCTCGATTATATTGTTCTCAATTTTTAATTCATTATACAATGTTCAATCCTGTTTATTGTAAACGAACAAGGTAAGCACAAATGTTTGTATTCCTCGAAAATCAAAATAATCTCCCTCACAATTCATTGATTTTGCAATAAATGTTGCTTAAAAAATCAGCAGTTTTCTTGTGTTTTTGTTTCTGAATTCAACTGTTCCTGATTTAATCTGTAATGCCTTTGTATGTGTTGCACTCGTTGATTATTTAAAACAATGTTTAAGGTTTTTTCGCTCTTGGTATAGCCTACAAGTTGCACTTTAGATGCTTATTTATTACTTATTTCTGTACTTATCATATCAATGTTATTGTACACCATGGTGATGACAGATGTTACTATTTTATCATTTTTCGAAAGCTTTTATTAGAAATATCTTATTATTCAATACTTTCGAAACAATTCCTATAACTCTGTGCTAAATCATGTAAACCATTGGTAAAGCAGCTAAAGAAGTAGCTATTCCCGATGAACACAAACATGTTTCTGAAGCACCCACACCGGCTGAAACCGTTTCCGTACCTGCCTCAACCTAATTTGAAACACTGTATGCAACGTTGCAGTTCTTTATCATACCTTGATCAAGCAAAATTCTAATGTCGTTAAATATTTTCCAGACGTTCTAGTGTTGTTGTCTCAGATGGATTTTAACTCACTTGCTAAGCTTCTTAATTTATTGAGTTACACGTATGTCAGGTAAAGTCCATTTGCTATAAGACAGTCGACTGTGAACTGCTTCAACGAAAGTGGTAAGATTAGGTTGGAAATTTATCCAATATCCATTGTTTACTTTGGACCAATTGTAAACCTCAATAACGTTTTCACAAGGATGTTGAACAGTAAGAGCAGGGTTAAATGTTGCACAGCAAATTGTTTTTATAGCGTGTGTTGATTTGCTTGATATTTTCTTATTTATTGACATATTAAACAACATCTTTAAAAGCACGATGTATGCAATATTATGAGCAGATCTTAATCATGCATCGCAATTTTTTTTCATAATGCCTTCTGGTTTCACATGAAATTTCTTCTTTATTCTTTGCGGCATATTAGTTCTTGATGTGATGGAATCATAGCATTGTTGTAGATCAAATTAAACTGTTCATATCAATGCGATTGTTATTTGATTTTAATACATCGTCAACAAGTAAAAGTATTTTATATTCAGACAACAGTTTTTACGTGTTGAAACAAACATTACATTTGGGCACTGACACATCGCAGACAATGTTAGGATGTTATACTTGTTGGTAGTTTTAATCTGGAATCCATATATCAACAACAAAGTTTTAATTTAACTAAATAACATATTCGACAATGTTTACCCACACTTTGTATATGGAATTGACTTTTTTGTGTAAACACATTGAGTCGCTTTGTACTGTTTTTTCCACATGAACATGTAATTATAAATGTATTTTGTCTGTAATATGTTAATTATTTATTGTAATCCCAGATGAATCTCTTTTTGTTTACACATTCTTTACATCTCTGTTATTTTGTATTTCGTTTTTCGACTTCATCTATTACTGTTACTATGTTGCATATGCAACATTATACAAAAACCATTGTTTGTTTAAGACAAATTTCCTCTGAATATGGTTGTACAATCTATATCAGCAGTTCAATTTCAATTAATATCACGCGAAAGTTCTCCGAAAACTAAATATTCAAAAACTGTAAATAAACACATTATTAAATGTATGATGGGTTTCCTTTTTTCAAATGATGTACAAATCATTTCCATATCAATTGATTTTAGGGATTTTCTGGTAATTCGTTATGATAAAAGGTTTTGTTGATAATTTAAAATTGTTCACGATAAACGTTTATCCAGGAAAAATCTATCATGGTTTGAAGTTTTATATGAATAGCTGCAAATACCTTGTTTGAATGAAATTTGAGAGAAGTTTAAATACCCTCTTTATGATCTGCATTGCTCTTTATTTTATTGAAAAACTCAAAGATCAGCTTGTAGTCGTTTTATCATTGAATTTGTTTCTCAGCGTTTTAAATGTGTGGTTGGAATCAAATTCATATTTTGTATGTTTTCTCTTTTAATTTATTCCATGATGGCATTTATTACATTGCACGTACATTGCCAACATTGCAGTCGCCTTATCACGTTTTTCATTTCTAACATTTTGTTGTTTACCTGTGATGATTTCTGTGAATTCTGTCTTTATTCCTTCTGGTTTTGTGGACATAAAGATTAACATGACTTACATGTTTTAATTCCTTCATTATCTACTGTTTTCTTTTTTCTTACCTACATTTGTTACATTCTTGAAAATTGGTATATTTCAAATTCTCAAAATTGCCATGCTCCTTAATAATGCTATCTATATATTGTCCTTCCGTCATCGTCTCCATTGGAGATTGTGTCTTTGACATATCATTTATTTTAGCGTAATATTGTTTACTGATATTTCTCAATTGCTAAACGAGTAATCGTATCCTTTCCATTTGACATGTACATACTTGTAACCTTTTGTTATTTCGGTCGTAAAAAGCTTTTAAACTATGTATATGTCATCTTGTTTGTTGTATATAGATAACTCTACTTAGTAAAACTTACGCTCAGTATACTTTCCAATTAAGGTTACTGATTTGTAAACAGCCTAATCAGTTGATATTACTTGCTTCATCATAGGTATTTTCTCGGTAAGTAAGGTAAGTAGTCTTATGCAAATAGTGTTTACATTTTTTAAATTCTGACTGTTTCCAATATTCAGAGTTCGATATGTATCAGTTGTTAAATAGAGTAATTGATACATTTGATTATTTTTTTCTTACTTCTCGCTTCAACACGAGTAATGTCTATTGACGTGTGGTGGGTGTTAATTTATCCATAAATATACTTTGCCAAAACGTCAATCCATTATTGATTTAATTTGAGTGAAATACGTCCAAGTTGTAGTCTTGATAGTTTTGTTACATCTTTCCACTACATAGGCTTCTTTTTGTCTGAGTAAGTTGGAAAGTTCTCAGTGTTTTCCTTTTTCAACAAATCCTTAACATTTTTGTTGTAAACTCTTTCCCTTCATCAAATAGTAGGCTTTCTCTTTCAAAATTGTTTTGAATGCGTCGTGTATGTCATCTCTCTTTCTCGTTTTTCTTTTTCAGAGTATTTTATTTTCTTTCTTCCAGTTTAATTTCTTCCCACAATTGATTGATACTTGTGTCAGCAACTGTGCTTTTATGATTTAAGTAAAGTTATATCAAATACTGCTCCTTGTTCTGCCATTACAACGTTGTTAAAACACCCAGAGAATATGTTTAGGCGTTTTCAACAAATGAACTTGAAATCGATCGACAACTTAAAATTTTAGTTATAACAGTTTGCAATGTTTCCTAAATCCATCTAACTTTATGAATGATTTCTGATTTATGTCAAATTTTGCCATACTTATGGATAATTCATAAAACAGCAGTTTTATATCCTGAGCAATCATGTTCTCATTTCCATGACTGCTATCTCTGTTATTGCTAAATTGACATCCAGATTGGCTACCTAAATTGTATCTTCCACTTGTACTATACTAAATTCTATGTTTACTATCATCAATTAATTAATTTATTTCTATATATATACAGAGAAAGAGAGAGAGAGAGACTACTTTTATTCGGTCCAGAATCTTGCTTCATTCTCACAGTTAAATAATATTGGCCATTCACCATGAGCATTTATATGTTTTAGTCCACATCCTATACGGCATTTAGCAAAAGTCGTATGTACTTTTCCAAAAGTTTACAGGTTGTATTTTTTTTACAACGTTGTATTTTTTTACAACGCATGACCATAACTGAAACATTAAAGAACTGCTCACCTACTCACCTAAAACGTGAGATTCGGATCAACTCGGCCTATTTATCTACGTACCTACTTACTCTTACAAATACCAACTTCCTAATCGCCACATAACTAATCAACCCCAAACTGTACTACCAACCCAGTTACCTACATACCAATTTACCCATCCAAATAACTACTTAAGCAACAGACTAATTGCAATCAATTTACAGTGATGCCTAGCTTCACTAAAATCTAAATATACGCTTATTTATTTCAATAGGCTGTGGCTTACTACCAAGACAGGGAGAATGGGGCATTCATGACCGCCAAATGTGTCAAAAGATCAAGTGGACAGTGTGACATTCTCATCGTAAGTATATTAATGCATTATCAATTATAAAATGTACTGCACATGCGGCCACAATTAACAATCAGCATTTGTTTCATGTACACTGTAAACTGTAGTGGTCTAGTGATTTAGAGCAGTTGTGGGTTCGAGCCCATATATAGGTGTAGAATTATTAAAGCCTTACCAAAAAAAAAAATATAAGACTACAGATTAGCCACACACAAAATTGTTCACGCACATATGTTTATTATACCTAACGACCTCTGTTGTTCTCAGGTTTTCGTTTGTACAAATAAAGTCCAGAAATAATTATTAGGACCTATTGCTTGAACTTGGTACCTATTGTATTATTTTGTATTGTAATTATTGCTGTCTGAATCAAAGGTTGGAAGGCTTTACAAACCACACACACACACACACACACACACACACACACACACACACACACACACACACACACACACACATTGTAGCAGTTCATATGTAATTAATAAGAGTACACAAATTGTGTAATGATGCTGTGTAATCGTCTTTGTCAAAGTGGCAATTAAGTTGACCTAAGGCAGTTAATTAGAAATCCAGAAGTCTCTGGTTGGACACCATCTATGCAACACAGACAACGTAGTGGCAGGTAAAACGTTACTGGTAGTATGGTCCCATCAAAGATCTAAGACAAGGGATTAGTGAAACACTAGGCAGACGTAAACTATATTTGAGAAAATTGCTACATTTCTACTTAAGTAATACCGGACTCAAGTTGTTATGTCGAAGCCCTGCTAAGATGTTGGTCGAACACAAATAATCCTTGTTATGTAAACCAAGAAATATAGCCTAGCCTTACCAGAACAACAAACGGGCTCTTGTTTTGCTGCTTGATTTAACATGAACCGGATTTAACCAGGAGACTTCAAGGAGAAACCCTCGATTGAAAACACCAGGGTTGACATCTGAAATTTCGAATGCAAAATATATAAAATTGTTTTTCATATTTAAAGTAAAACTTCAGAGGATGATTCGTTCTTGGCACTCAATTTGAAGTTTATAGAACGCGTAAATATTAATAAAGTATTGTACATGACCAGGGTATCAGAGCTTTTATATTTCCAACTACGTTTCTAAATTCGAAAGATAGTTGTTATTAGTTACTTAATTATTAAGGTCCGGTGTTGAAAAATTATTTCTCAAACAAATTTATCAACCAATCAGTAAGTATCAGTCGTCATATTTAGTCATTCGTGGTCATACAAACCCAACCAAACGAAGCTGCAGTGTGTCGCTGATACATACCAAAATATTAAGTATTGGGGTTGTGGGTGCTGATCCTATACATAGGCAAGCATTGCAGATGTACAAATAACCAATTTCTTCTGCAGCCTCGGCCCGGTGGTTTGTCATATTGCAATTCGTACCGTAAAAGGATGGTATAATACTTCTTAGTGCAGAAGTTTTTTGGAGAGCAATAGGGCGACGGTAGAGTGGGTCTTCCTACTTTGCACAGTGAAAGATCGTCTGCGAATCATTATTGTGTAGAGAGTTAGAAAGATTGGTAATATTGACTTCCCATTTAGACAGTCAGAGGAAGCTTATTATCGTTATATAGGGTGTGTGGATTATAAATGTGCGGCTATCTTACCCGTGAATCATCTCTGGCTTTTCTATGACAGGGAATATTGTGCTGGTATTATCAGTTTAAAGCCAGTTGGACATCATGTCAAGAAAGTATACATTACGTCTTTACCATCGAGATTCGAGATTCATATGTCACACGGCTCCGCTCGTGAGACCTCAAGCATCAGGATATAGTTTTATCTTTGTTCATAGGGAGATAGGGTTCCATATAAGCATATGAAGCTATACCCTCGAAAAGCGAATGGTCCTAGTTTGATCAGAAAATGATTACCGTCTTCATAAGATAGTGTGCATGATGTTAGATTGTATTTAGGTAGAATAAAAGCCTCCAGGGACACCGAATGCAACCTAAGGAAAGGTGCATTTATAAAAACGACACGAAGCCAACTCATGCATGATTGACACCATTTATTCGTGTGGTCCTCGGATTATTATACCTTTGAAAGTAGTCAATTGTTTGCAGCGTTAGAAGAAGTTTCGAATGGACAAGAATCACTTTATTTGTCATGTACATTGTAAATAACAAGAAGCGAGCTGCTTGAAACCATTCGTCACTAGGCTCTCTGACATAAAACTTCCAGCTTCCGCAGCTGGATGGCCAGATGTCTTTTATTTGAGCATGCAAGTTTCTATTTTAGATTCACTTTGAACAGTGACATGTAATATCATCACTGTTCATCGTTTAGTTCCTGGTAAACAGTAGGTGTTACCGTACTGAGAAAAGGTATATGTGGGTATGCCTCATATACTGTTATATTGTCTGAGCCGACAATGTGTCTTAGGCGCTGTTTACCACGGAATCGCTGAGTTTCTTAGTAGCAATGTTGGGGATGACTTGTATTTTTGGTAGATAGATGCAATGTCTGAGGTTGACAGTAGTGGGGAGTTAACATTATGCAACGGTTTATTTGGAAAACTGTTTGGCAGTCAATAAAGCATTGATATCCTCTAACTGAAATTTCTTCGCCGTGGTAGCAGGAGGTGCCTGAATATTTGACCATTGGTTGGTGACTTGTCCATTTTATGGGGAAAATGTTATGTCAGTTTGCTACAGTTTATTTAGGACCACGTTCGAGCTGCCAGAAGGGCATCGGTGTTGCTCTACAATGAGCCTGTTTGTGAAGATTAAAGTACTTTTATCTACGAGTTTGAATCCACAGGATGACCTGTTGTTGGAACACTCACATGCAGTTTTCGATCGTTTTGTTATCTGTTGTTATAGGTTTTTACGATGATTGATTATAGAACTGGATCAACAGCATCCACATCAGTAGAATGCAGCTGAACAGTTAACTGCATTGTCACGGTCTTAGCATGCATTCTGTTTCTATATTCCATGCAAATTATGTAACACAACTATTTTTAAAACAATATTTTTGTTTGATAGTGTCGTATTCCGTTTGAATAATTTTTACTCCTATCTGTGTTTGTTTCTAGACCACACTTTCCTGATGGTGCATTGAAAAAGTTTAGACAGTATAAATAATGGTAAAAAGCTATATTCTGATAAGTTCAACATTTTTTAGAGAGGTGATATAAATATATCCAACGGGTTAATATAAAAGCAACAATATAGGTAAAAAGAGATAATGTGTATTTATGTACACGTTTTGGTGGGATAACGTGTGCTCCAAACAAATTTTGTTACAAACTAACATATATGAGAATACAGTTATAGTTATATAGATATAAAATATTGCAGGGGCTACAATAGTTTTCTTTATGAAAGCGGTTAGTGTTCCCTGGAATAAAGACTTCAACAACATTGCTCTCCCTAAGAATACATCGACTTAATCGATGAAGAATCTCTAACTCTGTCTGAGGCCTTGTTTGAACCTTTGATCAAAAAATGCGAATAAACAATAAAAGTGTAAAATGTCATATTCGTCAACGAAAGAAAAGTTGGGAGACATATTAAATATACATGTAATCTTTATGACTTGTTTTAGAATATCTTGATCTATTACAAATGTTTTCGTACTCTGCTTTTTTAATAAGCAATATTTCAATACTTATTTCAGTACAAAATGTTTACATATTTGAAAAAAAAATGTTAACATAATTAACTTTCATCATAAATGCTAGCAAAATGCCCACCTTCGTGTCCATATCGTCTGCCTCTTGGGGATACTTATATAAGGACTTCATAATTTACCTCCCCCAAGGGGATGCACATTTTCCATAGAAGATCTTTTTCTACACTTTGTAATCAGACATTTATAGTTCCGTTTATTGTGTAATAATAATAATAATAATAATAATAATAATAATAATAATAATAAATAACAATTATTCATTTATAGAAGGTAACTGAATTCGTTAAAAAAAGTATTTCTCTTTAGGTCTCCTCTACAGTTTACATATGTACAATTTATACATTAGTTAACAGTAGTTGAAGTAAAATACTTATTCCTTATTTAACATTTAATCCAAGAATTTATTTTTAAAAGTACTGAGAAGATTTAATTGGTTTATATTAAAAGGCAAGCTGTTCCCGACAAGTGTCCCCAAAAGTGTAAAGCTTTTCTTAAACAGTTGTGTTATAGGTTTTGGTAACAAGAGAATTCCAGGTTCTACAGAACGTGTCTCTATCTGGTGTGTCTTGTAGTTTTTGTGGTACAGTACCTTTTAGAGCTTTAATACTACCATATTTACTGTAATCAGTTATTTGATCAATTTTGTTAACAGTGGTTCTGAAGAAGAATAATTGGTTCTCTTTTTTGTAAGTTTAAAAGTCTGTCAAGGCGGTCTCTGGAAAAGTGTCCATCTATATTAAAACAAACGTCTTGCAGTGTTGTAATATATGCATTAAAATATAGAATGTTCACATCAGGAGGGGACGTTCTCAAGTTTGGTGAGTAGTGCTATACTATTAGAAGAAAGCGATTTGCATAAATTATTAATTGTTCACTGAAGAAAACAGTGAACATGATTATAAATAGTTTCAATTGTTTATTTCTTAATATTTAAATCAAAATGATTCTGGTCCATGTCAGCCAATTTATGGCCATGGTTATTAACATGCACTTAGTTTTATTCTGATTTACAAGCATTTTGTTATTTTTACATCATTGTTCAGTATTCTTGATATCTTCGTTTAACATGGTTTAGATGTCATATAATGATGTAACAGAAGCATGCAATGTTGTGTCCTCTACAAGCAAGTCTCTATTGGAGTTCTTAGTAGCAAATTAGAAGTCTTTAATAGAGATGAAAATCAAAAATAAACCCATTACTGACACTTGTGGAACACCAGCCTTAACAACTGCAGAAGCAATAGACGTAGTGATATATATGCATGCATGCTGCCTTCTGTGTTGAAGATCAGAAATTAGCCATTTTATGACGTTGTGATAAAAAACTTATGGTACATATATTGGAATTCTGAGGTAACAATATTGTGATCTACTAAATCAATACTAGATATTTTTAAGTCAATATAAACTACACCTATCATATTTCATTTATTCATTTCAATTAACTACGTATCAATGATTTTTGTGAGGGTAGTTTGACAGACATGGGGATTCCTAAAACGGGATTTTGTATTGTGCAAAGATTACTATCATTCAGGCATGATCAAACAATGTTAGCAACATGTTTTTCAAAGACTTTATACAATGATGGTAAGATTGAAATCTGCCTTTATTGACAGAGATCATCCTTTATTCCGTTTTAACAATGGGTGCAACATTAGCGCAGTTTAAATTTTATGTGTATTAATTTGTCCTAATACTTAGGTTAATTATGCATTACAGACATGGCAATTAATGGTGAAGAAAGTTCCAACAACTTTGGTCCGACACGATATAGTTCTGCACCTTTATTGACATTTAGGTTAATTCATGTTTCATATACATCTATATCTCATTTAAACCTAAGTGATATATAAAGTTTGCCGTATAACTTGACATGCAATAATTCCTTCAGATTTTCAGGATTAAAATTCCCATTTTCCTCAAAAGCTGAAAGTACACTAAAGTAGTTGTAACATAAGTTTAATATAATGACAGCAAGGATTAGGATATTGTGGTGCAATAAGACAGTCATGTACTTAATTTCTCAGTGTGCTCTATGTTTATATTTATTGTTCGTGGGCGGATTATATGCAAGAATGAAATATGCAATATTAATAAATCCCCTATCGACGCCATTCGATCCATGATCACACACAAAGGACTTGGACTATTTTTTTTATCTCCTGATCCAGAGTTTGTCTTCAAAAGTGTAGAAAGTATGCCAATTATTATAGACACAACTGCCACTACCACTGATGTTTGAAGCAACAAGATAAATGATTAAAGGGATAAATATAGTCAATGGAAACCCAATCTGACTGATACCCTTTGATTATATACGCATATATTTATATTCTTTTCCACCATAAACTAGAACGGAAACATTCGAATAGGAGACAGGAATTATGATATTAGACCGTCGGAAGTTGACATCACATCAACAAACGTCTTGGAAAGTACGGGTCTTCTAGCCAAGCGATATGTTCTACAGGACCAAGCAAATATCCAAAGAGAAATGTCAGTCGAAAATAAAGGTTTGCGATAGTTTGTTATATTTGGCGCATAATATATGCATAATCAATCTTTTGCCTTTTTTATTCCAAACCTACGAAACTAAAAATATTTTCCTGAACACAATTACAGTAATACAGCGTATGACGTATACATAGAATTAATGATTTCATTTTGCGATATCGATTATCTGTTATAATTCCGATTAAATAACGATTAATATCTTTCTTTCTATCAATTACATTTAATGACAGTTTTCCTGTCTTGATTTAAAGGGAAAACGAAGCGCAAAAGAAAGTTAGGAAACATCAATTTGAATAAAGTCCTTGTTTCTCTCACAAAAGACCTTCATTTAAGTCCATATTTTATTTTATTTTGTTTGAAGATGATAATTAGGAAATACAGGGGAAACAAACTCAGCTTACCTCACTGTCTTTTTATGTAATAAAGAATATCTATTTTTGCAGATGAAACAACCGTCAATGAGAAAAACGTACAAGAGAATCTTATAAATCTTCTCCGACGCATCCCACATGAACAAGGCAAACAAAAACATTTTCTTCGCCCAGATGTTAAGTTATCAATCCGAAATGCTGCCGGTTTACATAATAAACAGACAACAGAAGAGAACAGTTATAATGGAACAAACAACAAGGATGGTACGATTTTATCATATACGATGATAGTAAGATAACCCTGGATAAGACTGGTAAAGCTGTAAGAATGCAATTCAGTTCTATTATAGTGTATCCATTTAATTTTCTCAAGCAGTACATGCCTCCTGAGAATATATATTTGTATGGAAGAACATGAAATTTTTGCTGTGAACACAATTACATTAATGTAGTCAGGATTAAAAATACAAAAATTATACAGATTTCAATAAATCATGATTTTTAAAATATTAGAATATGCAAAATGAAAATGTTTTCTCATTTTAAATTTCATCTGCAGATAATATTCGCAATCTAAGGAAAGAGTACTACGTGGAGGTCTTCATACTGATAGATTCAAGCATATGGAATTTGTAAGTGATATATTTGCATAACAAACACACACATCAATCTATCTATCAGTAATAGCTCTAACAAATACTGATAGCTATCTATATATAGACATACATACCTACATCACCATGTCAAACAATCTGCGTATGGGATTTGTAAGTAATATATTTTCATAACAAACACACATATATATCAATCTATCAATAATCTCTTAAACAAATACATACAGATAGTTATATATATATATATCAGTAAGCTATTAAGCAAATGCATACTGATAGTTATCTATCTATTTATAGACCTACATACCTACATCCCTATGTCAAAATATTTATAGATTTATCGACCTACCTACCTGTCAAATATCTCTTTGCAGAAGTAAATATATACTGCCATTGATCTATCTATCAATCGACATACCTACATCCCGATATCTACTATCTATCTAGACACCTACCTGCCTTTTTACCCCCAACTTGTAGTTAATTATATATATGTTTGTCTATCTACCTATATATATATATATATATATATATATATATATATATATATATATATATACATATATACCTAACTAAAATCTACGTGCCTATTTACCACCCTAATGGTATTTAAATATTAAAATATCAATCTACCTATCTATCTTTTGTACCTAGCTTCCTATCTGTCAATATATCTATCAACCTGACTATTTATCTATCTTTTTATAGTTTAGTACCCATATATACATTTACCTGTCTATATATCTACCTATATGTCTATCATGTTCATTGCTTTTCACATGTCTACGACAACGAGGTTAAAAAAACAACAGGGAACTTAAGAAAAATGAAATCTGGCGCATTAAGAATATTAACAACAAAACACGAGAGATCATTATGTTCATTTTTCAGTTCATTATACGTTTAGCTTTTGCACTGAAGCATACTAGACAACAAGTTTAGTGATTTGCAACAAAAATGTCCTGAAACTTTTGGAACGTGCACCTTCATTACAGGTTATAAAAAAATAAGAACATGGGAACAAGTCAGTGAGATCTAGATTGGTTGTGTAAAGTGAAAACTTAATGGTTGTAAGCTGTGTGAGTTTCTTATCAATTCAGACATAGTATAAATCTTGAATACAGGTAGAAATTTTGAAATTAAACAAATTGTTATTTATGTAGTGTAATGTTTGAATTGAAAAAAGCAGTATGTTGGTGAAAGCGAAAGAAATGTACGCGTGTTAATGGAGGGTTATTTTTCCGACATTCGACTCTAAAGACAAACAACCATATGTCTACACAGTTTAGTACAAACTGCAGCAAAGATCAGCTGAGACTGATTACCATTGAGCACACGATCTGCTGGTCAATAGCGGATAGAAGTAAAAGAGAACGATTCTGGACTAACCTTTTATTAGCTGAAATTAATTTTGAATTTCAACCGATGGTGCAACCTCAACTGAAGTTCTGAGCAGCTTTGGGCTTTTTCTTTTCAAAACATGTTTGGGGACTAAGCACTTGAGGTAAATACATTCAATGGCATATATCTATATATTTATCTGCCTATTAACGTCTCTACTTGAAGTGAAGTATATATCTATCTATTAAACTATCCCTGCCTGTGTTACAAAGCAATGTTCCTTGAAATGAGTATCCAGTTATGAGCATCACTGAACACAACAATAGCACATTGAATATGTGCCACACATATCCTTGTGGAGATATTGGCTCGTATATGAATTAGTTGAGCGTCGAGGTAGTCATGAGGGTCTTGTGTTCGAGTTTCTCTTTGTACGCATTTACAGCATGAGATAATATTTAAAGTCTATCGAACTTTTATTGAATTGCTGATGTTGGAAACTTCAAGTTCTAATTATTTTTCAGAATTCGCAATGAGATTGAAAGATATACGTAATAATGAATCCTATGTGCTAATTAAAATCCTATATTTTGACGAGTTTAAATTCTCGCTAATCCGAATGGCGTAGCAAAAGTCATGAAAGTCGCAACAAGGACGTTTACAGACGGCATCACACTCATTTATTATGAAGATACATTACTACTGTTATTTATTTCGGAAAATGAAAACATTTATAAAACTCACCTCTGCCTAGTGTACATTATTTTAGTCACACACAGAAGGAGACTCATGCACACACACACACACACACACACACACACACACACACACACACATATATATATATATATATATATATATATATATATTAATATATCATCTCTGCTTGCAGATTTAAAACGATGACAAATTCCATTTATCCCATAGAACAAGATACTGAAGCACAAAGGAAGATACGAGAATATTTCTCACACATTATCAACGGTGTAAGTATTGTATACTTAACCACTAAACACAGTAACATTCAGTTAATTTAGATACTGGATATTTTTGTTTAAACCAAAGATGGTTTGGAATAAAACGATGCATGATCAATCTGGACCTAACATATCTCTTTTGATCGCCTACGCAGGAAAGAATGTGGAGTTACTTGGATAGTTCGCAAATAAATATTAGTTTAGTTTTTGTAGAAACTGTCCTAAAGAGGCCCCTCTGTAACCCGGTATCATTTGTAAACAGGTCAATTTGTAAGACTGGAAAAACAACTTTTGTTCCAAAAAGGTATTTATAGTAAGCATACCTTTATGTCCTGACCATCTCTTTGAAACGACAAAATTTGTGTCCGGTTTAGAGACGTTTAACTGTATCATCTTTTAAAAACAATAACACTATCTTTGATGGAAAGAAAGAAACTAATGTTCTCTTCCTTATCCATTCTGATTTTAAAAGGAGTTGCATGTCTGTTGTATGTTCTCTATAAATGATATTATACATGTACATACTCTGAAAAGGATTGAAACAAAAAGCATTATTTTTTTCATTTTATGTCATAAACGTAAGCTATAATCACTCTGAAAAACAATATATATGTATTTGTTTCACAGGTAGACTTGCTCTACCAAGGAATAGAAGATAGTGATATATCAATCAGTGTCAACATTCGCGGATTTAAGATTTTCAAGGTAAGATTTTTTTTGAACTTGCACGTGTTTGAGTGTGTGTGATAGAGGTTGCGTTTTGTTAGTGAACACATGACTTAATATAAATATTTTCATTACACAAATTTTAACATTCTGATTTACAATCTAAGCGGGATTCAGTGATGATGATTCTAGCGCCATTACGTAGGTAAATAGATTGTAAAGTTCCGGTTTTGATACAAGTAATCCTTCAGGTAATCCAGAAGTAAGTGTATAACACACACAGGAATTCATCTCTTCTGCATTCTGAATCCTTACCTCCCTTTTGGAATGATAACAACTGCCTCGGTGATGTACAGTTGGTGACCAAATGAAATCTGAGCAACCACACATAGCCTGGTCGTTGTCCGTCATTTTTATATGGATTTCAATCTGTGATTAGGGAATTAAAGGTGGATCCGGTCAATCTGGCCGTGAACAATTGCCCGGAGAGGATAGACTAAGGATTAGATAACCTAAGGGTCACTGTCTGATGGCAGCGATTTATTCTGAAAGGATATGAGCTGTGAGGAGCGTGATAATATCTAAGTCCTTCTGCCCACATTTCATAGCATACAAAATCTCCCCCGTTCAAACGAGAGGTGGGAAAAAACCGACTTTGTGTAATAATACTAACAGATATGATATAGTTTCCGTCACCACAAAGTTTAGACTTCTGGTAGCACTAATTATGCAATACTTTTAAAATCAAACTGGATTTATCTCTGGTAGATTTATAGGAGAAACAATCAGATTGATTTATGTTTTATTAGTATAGAAAATAAGGATACCAATTTACCAATCTGTCCTACTGAAATTCAAAAATTTTTAGTTTAAACCACTCCGTGATACCACACGAAAAACGTGATAAATTAAACTACATATGAAATGCACTAAAGATACTACTATATTGGTATCCTTGTTTAATGTATTAATCATTATCTGTTATATATATATACTATTTGACGTATGTGTGCTATCTGTATACGTCTCTCTATACAGCATGATGATTGGAGGTATAAGATGTAAAAAAAGTTATTGAAACAAATGTGCGGAATATAAATAAATAGAGAGTGAACTATTACCTGAATAGGAGGGTTGAACTATTTACTGAAAAGGTGGCTAATATATTATTTTTGGAAACCCAGCTAATATACTGGCTGAAAACAAATTTCCAATACTGAATCTAAAGTTGTATCTATAACTGAACAAAAACCTATAATTGAAAAAGTACCTATAACTGAACAAAAACCTATAATTGAAAAAGTACCTATAACTGAACAAATACCTATAATTGAACAAATACCTATAATTGAACAAGTATCTATAATTGAACAAATACCTATAATTGAACAAATACCTATAACTGAACAAATACCTATAATTGAACAAGTACCTATAATTGAACAAGTACCTATAATTGAACAAATACCGATAATTGAACAAATACCTATAATTGAACAAGTACCTATAATTGAACAAATACCGATAATTGAACAAGTACCTATAATTGAACAAGTACCTATAATTGAACAAGTACCTATAATTGAACAAATACCTATAATTGAACAAGTACCTATAATTGAACAAATACCTATAATTGAACAAATACCTATAATTGAACAAATACCTATAATTGAACAAGTACCTATAATTGAACAAATACCTATAATTGAACAAATACCTATAACTGAACAAATACCTATAACTGAACAAGTACCTATAATTGAACAAGTACCTATAATTGAACAAGTACCTATAATTGAACAAATACCTATAATTGAACCACAGTATATCAAAGTATCTACCAAGTTATCAAAATACAGAAAGGTTAAATGTATACAGTGTGAGAAAGAAGTAATGGCAAACAATATCAGCAGATACAAGAAGACATATAAAAGTAATAGTGGTAATAGTGGTAGTATTAGTTGTAATATTAGTAATTATAACCCAATAGCTCGTCTAGCTCTTTTGGCTTTAGTGATGACTCTAATCCTGAAAATAGCTCGGCTAACAAACCTAACTATCCAGACTCTATTGACTCTTATAATAATTATGACACTAACTATGGTATTTTTGAGTGAATTACTTTATTATGTGAATTTAGCTACATCTCTAACTGATAATGATACATATGCTAAGGATTATTATGAAGGACATATAAATAACTGCCTTCACTGTGATTATTGTGTCCTACCACCAAACATCGAATACTGAGTATGAGTATAAAGATATATATATATATATATATATATATATATATATATATATATATATATATATATATATATATATGTATATATATGTGTATATATATATATATATATATATATATATATATATATATATGACCTACAGAGAAAGAATATCTCATTTAAGTATAATGGCAAACGTATACATTTACTTCGCGTTAGGCCCCTAAATGCTAATACTACAAGTTGAAGAATTGTCATCTTTGCTGAGGAAACTGATTGATGATGGAGAGGGTATGAAACTATCAGTACCTAACCTACTATGTACATTGAAGAATAAAAGACGGTATGTCCCTCACCACCGTAACCTTAATATATATGTCCAACCACGTATGAAATTGACTGAGATGCATACAGTCATCGTATTTGATCAAGAACCATGGTTACGGTCCTATATCGAGCTAAATATATTAAGAAGTACAAAGACTACAAACGAGTTTGGAAAGAACTTCTTCAAATCGATGAATAATGCTGTATTTGGAAAACAGTTGCAACATGTGCGAAAGAGAACTAAATTTAAGATATGCACGAATAATAAAAAGGTCTCATAAGCCCAGAAGACATATCATTTGCAATAAGAACAACCATAGATGAGGATTTAGTATTGGTCAGTCTGATATATAATAAGGTTATATTATATACTTAAGAATGAAATATAGAAACTTAATGGCGAAATAATTTTCATATCTTTTTCCATCCTATATTTTCACATGTGAAAAATATATCCTTATATTTTCACATGTGAAAATATAAAATTTCCCATCATGCCATGCGACGCTTGATTGTGTGCGTCAATAAAAGTTATACCTGCAGCAACAAAAACGAGCACTTTGTGAGCTACAACAAAAACATAAATAGAAACTGCGTTATATTTCAGACATGGACATTAATCTTTGCTGAAGAAATTTGTCTCCACTCTGTTCTGTATGAAGTTATTTCCCTTTACTTCCTTGACAACGGTGATACACGCGCTGTGAAACATTCTTGAATAGGACTTGCTTTGTCGTCAAATATGATTAAACAGTTTACAAAAATGTCAAAAAATGTAATTCACTGCGACAAATTTGGTCATCCCTATCCTACCGCTCTCCTAAGTCACTGATAATTATATGATCATCCTATGAAAGTGAGGTGAATTTACTAAAAGGAAGGTGGGGTGGGGTGAGGTCTGAAGAGCGAGTTTAATCTTCTAAGCTTCAATTCTGGAGCACGTTTTGATAATATACAGAGGATATTTTATTTCCTGCGTAAATCCCAGATATATTTCATCTTATGGTACCAAAAACGGTATGCTTTAACTCGTGGCTTCGCCACTCGTTAAAATATCACGTTTGTGCACCACACGATGAAATATATTAGGTATTAACGTAGGTAAAGAAAACATCCTCTATATATTATCAAAACGTATCTATAGTGGATTTACAGTTTTAGAGTGAATTGAAACAATAATATATCATTCCTACTACAATAAGCTAAAGAATTAGTATGGAGATGTACGACACTAAATTATACAGATAAGGAGTAACTATATAAACGTTTTCTAAAAGGATATCAAACAAAACATAAATTGGTACGATACCAGTTATCCAAGAAGTAACATATATACTATACCATTGGTAAATCAGAAAGTACCAGACTTGCTTAAGTCGAGATGTGTGGTACTACTGTCCAGAAATTATGTGGGTTAAGAAGTTAACTGAACTATTTTAGGATAGATACAGATGAAAGTTTGCAAGGTAGTAAAACAGCAGTGATAGAAAATTTCAAAATTTGAAATTTAAAGAAATTACCAGCTTGATGAAAAGATCCATAATCATACTATGAATTTAATTCTCTCATATAAACTTTAATAATTTAATGTGGAAAGCAACAAAGTTGTATTATCTGCCTGTCATGACAGACTTTATTAAGCGGATACATTACCCTTTGGTCATTTGAAACGTCATGAGAATACTCTTCTTTCATGTTTGATGCTTCCATATTATTTTTTATCGAACACACTTTCCTTTGTTTTCTTATCCTTGTTGGAGACGATAGCGAGGAATCTTGTGTTATCCCTCATATAGTTGAATATTGCATTATACTTCTGTACGATAATCGACATTCTTATCCCATAGTGTCTGCCATTAAGAGTTAATATGGTTATCCTGGTGATATTCTTGCTTGCGATTCGAGGTTCGCGCAGTCACTGATGAGAAAGAGTGTATTAGTGCATTGAAGGATATTCATGAGCAATTCTAACCGCTTATCCAATGTGTCATCTGGGTTTATGATGATAACATTGTCATCTCTAAAGAGGCACCTTCTATTATAGGTCCTACTGTAGATGAATGTGAGAAAAATGTTGATGATGCAATCAAAGAAGTTTTATGTTTAGTTCCCAGCAAATGTAATGCAGGAAACTTTGTCTTTATGAGGCTCTCCTATGTAGTTCAGTTCAATATCATATATCATACAATAGTTTAAACCTTCTATTGCTTTGTCTTCTAATAAAAAAACTAATTTACTTATATTTCCTCGTATTGAATACATTTACCCCAAAAAGTTGGCTGAAGTTTAATTTGTGTCTGTTAATTGTTGGCGTGATGGATGTTTTAATATCACACGTGGTGAAAATCTTGTTCAGGATCAAGGGATAATTAATAAATTGGTTCCAATATTTGATAAGCAAAAATGTATGTAAAATGATTTAAAAATTTCCATAACCCTACTGATATTTGTTCTCTCCTTGCCTTTTAAGGTATTAAGTATTTCTAATGTCAATTTGCAATCCCTGAAGCTATATTTAACACTTAGCATTTTAGAGGTATCATCACAAGTTATATTGGGTACACTTTTCTCAATCTCCTTTATCATGTTGTTAGGACATTGCTTAGTCTGTAGTCATTTCATGACATTTTTTAGGTTAGTTCCTTGCTAAAACTTGCTTTGGTTTTATCCTATTAAAACTACATGATTTGCATACCGGTCCCCTCTTCTTCTCCGAGGAAGTTCTTTCGGCACGCATAACAATCATGAAAGAGATGACTATCACATGGATTAATACAAATTTCTTCTATTTTACATGACTTAGATTATTTAAAATAGTATAATTTTGATCTGATTATTCTGGATGTTTAGCTGATTATAGGCTACGAAGTATTGTACATTTTGTGGCCGTCCACATTCCCATTCCTAATGATTTGCAGGTGAATACCCTATTGTACGTTTGCCGGTTAATGACCAGTTCCATGGACTGAATGTACGCATGATAACGCATAGCATACAACTGCTCATTAACTGAATCAATTATTTCCCACATTTCTTGTCTTCGTATCTATTTGAGTATTAGTTTTATTTCCAGTTACTGTGGCTCATTTTTTTCTCCGTATCATACAAGTCTTTAATCAGTTGTATGATTTATCCCATTCATTGACAAAACATCGTACTATGTCTACATTAACAGATATATCCTTATCAGCGTATTTCTTAGTCTCTTATATGTTCGAATTTAGTTCAGTTTTGATAGTTTACAAAATCTGATCATTTAAGACGTTAATCTTGTCGTTGATATCTAGTGTAGCTAGAGTATATGTTGTTCCCATTGATGTAATACCGCTTTCATTCACATATAAGTTATTCAACAGGTCTACTATGTTTATATTAACTTCTTCAAAGTCATTTTTCTTCTGTAATTGCGAAAGTTTATCGCTTAGAGCAATTAATCTATCAACTAAAATTACCGTTTTTGCCTTTGAAATCATCAACTAACTTTTTATATCATCGTCATCCGCTGTATTCTCATTGTGTAATTATAAACCGAATTGTTAACGTTCCGAGTCCAAAGTATTGAAATTTTCTATAAAATTCCTGATGTTCAACATGTCAATCTCCAAGGAAGATATTTCATCGTATATCCTCAGCCCAATGGGGTGTATGTAATGTTATATGCTTTATACGTCTCCTGGTCCGTATTTAATAGCCCTCAAAGACTGCAAAGCCGTGGATTAAGTATTCAGTCGTTTGGTAAATAAATCCCGAACATCTACGATCTTCTGCTTTTTCTTATCGTCTGTCTATTTCTGGAGCTCTGTGAGTTTGACTCATCTATCATTAGAGCTTTGTTCCACGGTTGTCAGCTTACTTTTGACTTTTTCCCTCCCGTGTACATATCTTTTAAATTTTTTTCATAGAACATCTTACGTATATGAGTGGCAATAGGTTACTGTACAAATAAACGATGAGCCGCATCAATTAAATGTATCGGATCACCTACATTATTGATACGGTTGGTGTTTAAGTTTAGTTTACTGTTATTAAATTGATCTAGCGCAGCTTTCTCTCTTCTTTCACTTTTTCATAACCACACCAACTAGGACGTTTTAATATCTCCGTTTTCTTAACGCTAAATATATATGTAATCGGCATACCATGAAAATCTTTATATTGTCTTTCTTCATCTTTAATGGTGATATTTAGTCTATTAGTCGTACCTCTTTGCAATTGTTTGTATGATTATTAACAGCATACGCAATGAAATCACAGTTAAATACATTTTTAAGAGATATAAACTCTAATATAGTAGAGTAAGAATTGGTATAGTGATTCTTCGGATGGTTTAGCTGATGAAGCAAAATGTACAAATTCTAAGGCTGCAAAGACCCACAAACTGTATCTGTTTCACTAGATGTCTTTATAGATCTCTGACTGCTAAAAATCCTAACAGCTTAGCATTTTAGTTGGTTATGTAGACAGTAAGATTGTTGCTAGGAGTAACCAATATTTAACTTTAGAGTTATGTGTCTGACATTATGTATCCATGATTTCTTCTTTGTCGTTATTAACAGTCCTCGATTTATTAACTTTGTTCATATACATTTCTAAATTATAGAAACCATCAGGTATTGATATGCAGATATAAACGGTTGAAGCATAAACAACCAAGTATTAGATATTTACCTTTTCACGTGTAGTCCTTAGATCAGTTACTGATTTTATCATGAACTTGTCTAATATCTCTTTCTATCACAATTTCTTTCCCCTTTTCTTAAAAGTCTTCCCGAGCTCTTCTACGCTTTGTTTGTCTGAGATATTGCGACTACTTTTTCTTATATAGCGATTGTATGTGTTGACGATCAAATTAAATTCGTCATAATTTATCGCATTGTCACGTATTGCTTTGCTATCCATCTCATCAATATTATTTAATTTGCTTATGGAAGAGGTAACTATTTCATCGAGTTCTAATATCTTGTGATAAACCATTTTATCTTTGAAAGACTTGGCAACAAATCCTAATGTAGTTGCACCAAACCAGCTAATAGCTAAATGAATAATACTCCCGGTTGCTCATTCTGCTACTCGTAAAATATCATCTGTTATAACCATTCTTATAGATATGGTGGACATGTATATCTCTACCCAAGTTAAAAACATATTTTCAGCTTTATACATTCTCCTCACACATCTATAATACTCGAATACTTTAATCAAATAATTCCTAATCTCAATGATCTTTTTGCAATCTGAAAGTCATATCTGATGTATCATCTAATATTGGATATATGGTGGTGCCGAAGCTATTTTATCTTCCATTTAAAGATATGAAAGCGATATAATAGATTTAGGCTTCAGTTTATATGCTAATTTATACAACAGCTTTTCTTGTGGGTTTTGTGTGATAAATCTAACTTTTTAAAATAAAATATAATACTTTGTCCACTAGCACTCGTTTAATTATTTAGTAATCGTGTTGGGTAATATAGCAGATCACATGAGATAGTAAACTGATTCAAATATATCGTTATATCTAACTTAATAACTTCTTCAATATACATCTTTGTTTGTAGACCAAAATTAAATGCTAGTACTTTGTTCAGGAGCCTAATGTAACCAACCACAATTGCAGAGCTAACACTTGCATGATAGACTGTGTTATTAATGTTAGTAGTCTCGCGTATGTAATTTTATACCTTTTGATATACCTCCCAAGGTAGAGAGAGGTAACCAACACATATTTCAAAATTTTAGAATTGGATACTCTCATTAAAACATCTCTAGCAAGAGATTTTGTTGTATAGGTTGTACAGGTGGTGTAGATTGCATGAGTGTGTAGTTTGCGTAGCTGATTTACCAAAATCTCCCATCTTAATGTATGATACAATAGCAGACCAGATAGTAGTACATATTTAAGATGTCTTCTGTTCGAAATACTTATCTTGTTCAATCTTTTCTTTCTCTGCTTGAGCTCCCTTGCATTATTTGGAACGCTTACCAACTTGTCCACCAAGTTCCACTCTACGTTGATCTTTTTGCCTTGGTGAGGTTACCCTCTCAACCTTCGTATCATCTATAATTTCATCTTTATCACCGTCTATGTAAATTATAAAATAGCTATAAATGCGCGAAAAGTGATCTAACATCATCAATTAAATTATATTGAAATTCAACAGGTTGGAAAATGGATCCTAAGACAGGTTTACAAAATTGTCAAATTAAAAAAGGCATGAATGAGTTTATTAGGACTATTGTTTACTGCAAACTATGTGGAAGTGAGTATCAAAAATAGTGGAGAAACAGAAACAGAGATTACTATAAAAAGATAAGGATTATGAATACTTCAGAAAGAGACGCCAGAATGATGAAAATTACAGAATACTTTAGAACATAGTAGTTCGGACTGCATTAAAGGACAATCTCAAATCGTGACACAACATTGAAATTACTGGTTGTTCCATCCATGGACTTATTTTTGAAGGTGATTGAACGTTGCAAATCCAGAAGGTGCTAGAGGTGTCGAAAGGTTAGACATTGATAATTTCATACCTTGTTCATATGTTGACATTACCCACCCTGACCAGCAAAGGAAATGTCATTCCTGGACAAATTTGAGATATATGAAGGCAAGTAAAAACAGACATAAGATTGACATGATGCAATTCAAGCAGGAAAGCAGAGAGGACGATAAGAACTTCTAAGATTAAAAAACATCGTTATTTATCACAAATGAGATTTTGTGTCAGGTTTTCCATCCTCTTTCTTAAGTAGTAGAATTTTGAAAGATTTAGCAAATCAGAAAACTGATATACAGACAGCAATGCTGGTTAAGAGTTACTGCTGCCAGTGGTACAAAGGCGAAAACAGAAAAGCAATTGGTGCTTATTTATTAGCCTGGATTATTACAACACAATTACGTCAAAAGTAGGAATGTAGCCAATAAGTATTTTGTTTTTAATTCTCCGTTTATTTTGTCATCACTACCACCTTTCCCTCTATTACATTTTCGTTTCCTATGTAGTTCAGAGTTATCAAACTAGCACTTAAATCTGGCAAAGGCATGCATAAAGTGGAACTTGCCGGACAACTTGAAAGGCGTTCAGAATAATACAAGAGTGATAAAGCAGAGAAATTGAAGACGGAAAAGATAGAACAAGATAAGCCTTATGAAGAGAAGACAACTAACTCAAATATGTTCGCTATTTTTTTCACACTAGTTTTCTATAACAGTCCTTATTTTGTTCCTTCCACTATTTCATGTACTTATTATGGTATATGTACTAGTAACTGTCATACAAATACAACAGATAACCGTACTAGAGGAAATATAGATGCAAACAATATATACAAATGTATCATTATTGCAGCAGGTGAATGAAGCAGAAACAATTGTAGATGAATTTTATAAAAGACTTGAAAGTTAACAAGTACCTTATAGATTGTGTACATTTGAGGAAGAACAAAAAATCGAAGAAAAGATCTTGTCTGATCTTGTTGTGATCTTGAGAGATTTATATAAATCATTGGAAAAAAGCATAGATATGTATCACAAACAGATAGACGATATAAAAAGAAATACATCAGCGAAGACACAGACGACGGTAAATAAAAGATGTTACAAAGTCTGTTGCTGAGTGTTGAAAGTTTGTGAGCACAAAGACTCGGACATAAGTAGAATTAGAGTTACGTGAAAAGAAATAATAAAAAAAGATAAACGCAGAATTTAAGCTACCTTTCTGTGTAAAACTTAAACAGTTGTTCAAAGGGAAGGGTGTAACCATTGCCACAATTGTTGCAGCAATTGGAATGATAACTACATCACGTGAATTGGCAATTTCAAACCTGGTTATGAATGTAATTAGTCCAAGTCCTTCTCCTAGTTCTTTGCCTAATAAATTCATTTGCAGAATTAAACAAGGTTTGAAAATATTGTAGAGCATTGAAGAAGTCATCTGATAAAAATATATCAGCCACACCCCTCTATTATTGGTAGTACCATAAACTGGTTATGTTCAGGTGCATCAAAGATTATCTCATTCCTGGATGATTATGTCATACTAATAAATTTAGCATTAGTTGAGTTAATATTTGCCGTAAGTGTTAATGATGTTGAGATGAGACAAAATGAGTTCCACATAGTATACTTCCCGAGGCATACTTCATTACTTCCTGAGGTATGCAGAAGTCTCCTTATTTTACAAACCAAAGCAATCCAGCTCCTATTACTATCATAACCACTATAAGCGAGTACTTACTTATCTCATGATCTTTATTCTGGTTTAAATCGGGTATATGTGGTTTAACACGAGTTGTTGCCATTATTAGACAATAAATATTCTTGTATTGCATGTCTACATAATTTTACTCATGTTCTGTTCTTTTGCTTCCTTATCAACATTTTGACGAATTATTGCACATTGTTTATTAGCTGCTGGAATACATTGTCGTGCTAATATCAGTATTTATTTTATTTAATTCAAATGTGAAGTTATTTGATGACTTTTTCAGACTGTTATTGTAACGTACAAAGCCCACTAATTTACATAACCATATCGCTAAGTAAGAGAAAGATACCATCATCACCAACAGCAAAATCCAATTTAACTTTTGAATCCGTGATATTTTGCTGAACTTTACTCATTATGTTTCATCTGGATCATAACCATGCTGACCCATTATTAAAACCTCCATGAACCTTTTAAGTGCGACTTGTATAGTAGCCTCAGATTGTATTATACGTCTCATGTATATATATCACATAAGATTAAATACTTTGATTTAGCGTTGCTATTTTGTGTTGTATCAATCCGCTGTTATCTTGTGGAAAGACATATGTACGATCTATTAATTATTCTGGTGTTGTTTGAGAGGTATGGTGCTCAGGATTGTATCGTATCCACCATCCCCTATTCTACCATTGGTCTGCTTCATATCTTTTTCGTCACCTTATATTATCATTAGACATTCCTCTCTCTATTTTGTAACAGTTGTTTGGACCATTAATGACAGTAGTTAAATTGTTCCATTTTAGGTATATCCAATCATGTTGTGGTGAAATATTAAAGTTGTTACTGCTTATGTTAAATTGTTTCAAGCTTTTTCGATTTAGTATTAGAGTTAAATGATTGATCATATAGTAAACGTTTTCTGGTATGAAAGTAAATATAAAGTATGTAAACAGATTTTACTAACCTCTGGTATGCTTGAATCTGATAAGTGCCAATGATTTAGTCCACGTCCAGATGCTGCACAACATACAGCTTAATAAAGTTGATTCTGCCAAAAGGACAGATGACAATGAGCTCTGAGTCTACTAGGTGAATCATCATTGTTAAAGGACATATCACATAGAGCCCTGTATCTACTGAATGAATTATCACTGCTAAAGGACATATCACATAGAGCTCTGTGCCTACTACGTGAATCATCACTGTTAAAGGACATATCACATAGAGCCCTGTATCTACTGAATGAATTATCACTGCTAAAGGACATATCACATAGAGCCCTGTACCTACTACGTGAATCATCACTGCTAAAGGACATATCACATAGAGCCCTGTATCTACTGAATGAATTATCACTGCTAAAGGACATATCACATAGAGCTCTGTACCTACTACGTGAATCATCACTGTTAAAGGACATATCACATAGAGCCCTGTATCTACTGAATTCATTATCACTGCTAAATGACATATCACATGGAGCCCTGTACCTACAACGTGAATTATCACTGCTAAAGGACATATCACATAGAGCCCTGTACTTACTGCGTGAATCATCACTGTTAAAGGACATATCACACACAGCCCTGTATCTACTAACTGAATCATCACTGCTAAAGGACATATCACACAGAGCCCTGTATCTACTAAGTGAATTATCATTGTTAAAGAAGATATAACAATGGGCCCTGTATCTACTAAGTGAATCTTCACAGTTAAAGGACATATCACAATGAGCCCTTTACCTATTAAATGAATCATCACTGTCAAAGGACATATCACACACAGCCTGTATTTATTAAATGACTCATCACTGTTAAAGAATATATCACAAAAAGCGCTGTATCTTCAAAGTGAATCATCATTGTTAAAGGACATATCACAATTAGATCTGTATCTTCTAAGTGATTTATCACTCTTAAAGTGCATATCACACAGAGCCCTGTATATACTAAGTAAAAAATCATCACTGTTAAAGGACATATCACACACAGCCCTGTATCTACTAACTGAATCATCACTGCTAAGGGACATATCACACAGAGCCCTGTATCTACTAAGTGAATTATCATTGTTAAAGAACATATAACAATGGGCCCTGTATCTACTAAGTGAATCTTCACAGTTAAAGGACATATCACAATGAGCCCTTTACCTATTAAATGAATCATCACTGTCAAAGGACATATCACACACAGCCTGTATTTATTAAATGACTCATCACTGTTAAAGAATATATCACAAAAAGCGCTGTATCTTCAAAGTGAATCATTATTGTTAAAGGACATATCACAATTAGATCTGTATCTTCTAAGTGATTTATCACTCTTAAAGGACATATCTCACAGAGCCCTGTATCTCCTAAGTGAATCATCACAGTTAAAGTGCATATCACACAGAGCCCTGTATATACTAAGTAAAAAATCATCACTGCTAAAGGACATATCACAAAGCCCTGTATCTACTAAGTAAATAATCACTGTTAAAGGAGATATCACAATGAGCCCTGTATCTACTGTAAATCATCACTGTTAAAGGACATATCACACACAGCCTATAACTATGAAATGAATCATCACTGTTAAAGGACATATCACAATTAGCTCTGTATCTACTAAGTGAATTATCGCTCTTAAATGACATATCTCACAGAGCCCTGTATCTACTATAGGAATCATCATTGTTTAAGGTCATATCACACAAAGCCCTGTATCTACTAAGTGAATCATCATTGTTAAAGGACATATCACAATAAGCATTGTATCTATTAAGTGAATCATCTCTGTTAAAGGCTATATCCCAATGAGCCCTGTATCTACTATATGAATCATCACGCTTAAAGGACATATCACACAAAGCCCTGTATCGACTAAGTGAATCAGCACTGTTAAAGGACATATCATACAAAGCCCTTTATGTACTTAGTGAATCATCACTGTTAAAGGGCATAGCACACTGAGCCCTGTATCTACTAAGTGAAGTATCACTGTTAAAGGACATATCACAATGAGCCCTGTATCTATTAAGTGAATTATCACTGTTGAAGGACATATCACAATGAGCCCTGCATCTACTAAGTGAATCATCACTGTTAAAGGACGTATCTCACTGAACCCTGTACCTATTAAATAAATCATCACTGGTAAAGGACATATCACACAGAACCATGTGTCTGCTAAGTCAATCATCGACTTAAAGAACATATCACAATGGGGCCTGTATCTACTAGGTGAATATTCACTGGTAAAGGACATATCATAATGAGTCCTGAATCTACTAAATGAATCAAAACTGTTAATGGACATATTACAATTAGCCTGAATATGATAAAGTTGATGCATACATATTGTATGCGTAAGTGATGTTTATCTTCAAAATATAAATTACATACTGAAAGTTTCTTTTCTAAACAGTTATTGCAATGTAAACGTAAGGAAGAATAACGTACTTGATCAAATATCTCTCTCTCTCTCTCTCTCTTTCTCTCTCTCTCGCACTCTCTCTCTCTCTCTTACTGCCTTTCCATCTCTCCCTGTCTGTATTTCTCCGTACATTACAGATTTTTGTTGTATTTACACTTGCACTAATTATAATACCGATGACACCTTTTATTAGGTAGTCTGTAGGATGCTCCCCGACATATTGCTACCCATTTAAGGGGAAAATAACCCCAACCCCGCACCCCGCACCCCCCCCACAAAAAAACACCACACAAACAAACAAACAAAATCCAACATAATATTCAACCTTTTTATATTTCACTTATATCTCTAGTCTCGTGCGCATATACTAATAAACTAGAAATTGAATCGAAATAATCATTGCATTATTTCAATTGTTTCCATTTTTGCTTATAGAGAGAAACTGACTTTATGCAGTTACTAGATCTTTTTTATTTGTTTTCTTTTTTGTTTAAAGTCGGTGACTCAATTTCCACACAAGACGTCTAGAGTGAAGATATATAGAAAAAGAAAAATCATTAATGCAGACAAGTACCTTGCTGATCTAAGTTCCTTTGACGTCGAGGAATCAGCATATTTACCAGTATACGACCAAGCAATTCTCTTTACGAGGTAAGAGTATGTAAATAGGTGTTAACTGTACACGTTGTGGAAACAGTGACTGCGCACGTAATACGCCCGAAATTACGCGCGAAACATGTTGCAAACACGTGGCTAAATTACCAGCAAAGAGCCATTTCCATATTTGTTCTCAATAATACTTTGAAGAAACGTTGCAGTCCACGGAATACGACATTCATTCTTGTCTCCAAAAAGTTCAATTAATTGTGATAAATACGTAGTGGTGTTTACAATTACTTTGACAGAATGTGCCTGGAGTATTCAAGGATTTCGCTCAGATTCCATACTTCATAAATTTCTGCCTGAAAAGATTTCAATGACAAACTCTCACAACTTCTTAAGGTTAAACAGACCTGGAAAACATTGTGTGAGGGGTGGGGTTGGGGTGGTTGGGTTAAGTTACAATACGTTTGACTCATACTGTAATTTGTTTCTGAATTACGCTGGATAATACGTTCCATTGGTTACGCCAGGAATAGGGTCAAAATGCGATTGCTGGGTTTATCTCATTTCAGAGACTTCAGTTTTTCAAGTCATAAACAACTGAAATCAACATACTTTCACTGACATAGAATCTAGACTCTCAATATTTTGTATGTATTTATACCATTTATATGCCAGCACAAATAACTTTTGTAAAGTATATGGTTAAATAAACATTAAGCAGACAATTTGATAATCTTTAGTGCACATTTTGATTATGGGTGACATCATAGAAATTTTAGGCAGCGCCTATTGAATATAAATATCATATTATAGAAATTGTGAAGCAGTTAGGATATGTTTCAATATGCTGCTCGAAATTTTTAAAGCTTGTATTTAATACACTTTTCGACTTCCGAAAGTACTCGTAATTTAAAAAGATTAAAACAAAAACAAAACAAGTCAACAGGAAAAAAAAAAGAAAAAAAAAAAGAAAGCCTTTGGGGTAATATAGTATTGCCTCCCATGCCAGCCCAGATCGGCTGCATAAGTGTGTCTTTGTGAAAGGCACTTATCTCCCATTTCCTCTTCATGATGTATCCAAATAAACTGCTTAAACTACCGCTATAAACCAAAAAATGACCTACTATATAGTGCAAACTGTCCAGTGTCTAACTTTTTGTGCAGTAGATGTGCTCTGAGTCAAACAATCTTAATACAGCAGGAGTCAGTACGTAAAGAATCACACATTAGGCTGGATAAGTTTCCATAGCAGCAATGGAAATTTAGAATAAAAAGCAATGGACTAAGAACTGGTGGGAGACAGTGTAGTTTGGGGATTCGTTAATTGAACTAACGACCACACAGATGCAAAACTTGCGCATTACCACTATGCTATTGAGACCGGATTATTATTATTATTATTGTTATTATTAGTGTTATTATTATTATGATTATGATTATTATTATTATTATTATTATTATTATTAATCAGTGTTGTTCCAACTTTCTGACCAAACATCACTACCTACTTTGTCAATACCATTTCCATCAGCACACATACTGTGCAAATATTATTCTTTGGCGACAAATCCCAAACTGGTCCCAGTAAACCAGGATTCATATTTTCTTTCAATATTGATATCTCCCGTCAATACTTTGAGCGGAAAAGTTAATTTTCTCTGCATTAGATTGAAATCGCCTTTCGCTCTTTTTTCAATTGCTAGTTAATATCGGGTACATATTTTGAGGTTCACTCATAACAAGTGTGAATTTTCCACGGAATAATGTATTCCCTGTTTTCCAGAGTCTTTTTGTTCTTAGTTGTACCATATACTGCGATGCGTTTCAGTCCGAAGAAGCTGCAAGTTGCTAAAAAGAGATGCAAATAAATGCTTTGTTATGAAGATTTATCTCCACAGCCAAACATTTTCCGATAATTGCCCAACTCTGTGAAATATTTCCCCAATCGGTTGAATAAGGTAATTTTTTTGATAATTTGAAGTGGTCATTGGTTCCACCTCTGCGTCTGCTTCTTACTTTGATTCAGTGCCATTCGCTGATTAAGGTCTTTTTGAATTTGTGTTTTCGTTAACACAAATTAGCATTCACAGTCATATAACGATGTGTTTGGAACGCATTCCGCGTGTGTAGTCATTTTATCCGCAACGTTCGGCTTATATTGAGTGATGCAACTATCAACAAAACGCGACCATCACTAATGTCTGCCGTTAGAAGACGTGATTCTACTTTGGGACTGGTTTATAAACTGGCTCTTTGTTTGATAAAGATTTAGCCATGAGCAACATTTCTTAAAGAGGGAATCAAAAGATAACTAATCAGATGATGAGTTCCATGGCACTAACATTATTTTGACATTTTATAAAAAATATGTTTCGTTGAAGATGCTATTTAAGATTTGGATGGACCGGATCTGGTTCGAGGAAAGAAGACAAGTAAAGATTTTCATTTCCACACTAACTATTACGTAACGTAACTTTTATTTTCTTCCTCTACTTTGTACGCTTGTGTCGTCCACTTTGACATTAAGTATCCGTTGATCTAGAAAGCAATTGCTCAGTATATTTGACTCGCTGCTCCGTTCTATGGCATGTTTGTTTTTTGTATAAAGTATCCTTAAAAGCCTATCTATAGTAGATCCGTTACACTTGGAACGATCGTCATTATATATATATATATATATATGTGTGTGTGTGTGTGTGTGTGTGTGTGTGCATGTATGTGTGTGTGTGTGTGGTTTCTTCTGGAAAGGTGCTTGCACAAAGATTTTATCTGCAATATCGTAAAGCTATTTTAAGGTGAATTTTAATAACCATGTAACAATTTACAGAACATTTTGTTTTTAATACGTATGTAATAATCATTCAATGAACATATATTTTATATATATATATATTTATATATTTATATATATATATATATATATATATATATATATATATATATATTTATATATATATATATAACACATGCTATTTCAGCGAATTGAGTAAATGAAACTAGTTTCAAATGTTTTAAAATAAAAAAAGCTGACGGTATTTTAGGTAGACGTCATGCCCTTTTGCATTCTCCTATTTTTCTGTTGAGAAAGATGCCTATTTTATGAGTGTCCTACATGATTCATAAAATCCGTATTACAGTCTATGCACTGGTATGAATTTTCCATATGTCATACCAACACAAAAGATGGAATATCTTTCTCTCATTTCTGTATCAAAAGATGTGGTGAAGTTCATAATGATGGATCAATTGTTAATTTTGTTGTCATTGTAATGGACATCTTTTGGGTCAAAGGCAAAGGGATAACAAGTTCATGTCATGGGCGATAGGTTTATTCCACGTGGCTTTCTCAAAATGTATGATAATGAGACACACGTTCTTATACCTGCCACATTTATTTTTTAAATTTATTTATTTTATTTTTTTTTGAGGGGGGGAGAGGTGTATGTGGTTTAATCTGTTACGAGCCTTCTTCCATACTCCATAACAATTTCTTCCTCTTCTAATGGAAATTGTTTAAACTTTCATGATGTTTCTTTAAGAAGTTTCTCTAATATATCATTATGAATGCCAACATATTGTCTGTAAATAGTTGTGCCTGTCTGTAAAATAGCATATTGTACAAATGCACATTAACGGATTGCTTTACATTTTAGATATGGGATGTATGATCATTCCAGAAATGACCTTGATGTTGCTGGTAAGTAGTCTCTCTCTCTCTCTCTCTGATCAGCGACAAATGTGCCTTAAAACAACTAATACACGTTTAATACAAGTCAATGACGGATTTATTATTTTGGAGTCAGCGTCCATCAAAATATGATATACTCAAGCTGCTACAAAATTATTTGGTCGTGACCTTTCAAGGGAGTTTAACACTTACTATCATTCTAAAATATTCTAACCTGAAAGGGTACTCTTTGTGTCACGCAAACAGTCTCCTGTTGATTCCAATTATGTGCTCGTTTATAATTACATCAGTCCTTCTCTGTGAAGTACCACTTAGAAGTCCAAATTGTCATTATTTGTCACGGTTATTATTTCTCAGATAATAAACAAAAATAGATAGCAATAGCATAAGAGACCAACTATTAAATTGACCAAGAAGTTTTGTTATATTTGTGATGCTTAATATGTTAAACAAAAACCAGCATTAAAGAACCACCTGGCTCCAGAGACAACCTTTTATGATTAACAAAGGGATCTAGTAAGACAGGTTTCAATCGTGTCATATGCCTTCATTCATCATTTCCAACTGATTACAATGCAACAATGACCGGATGAGACATGTTCAGTTTTCAACTATATCCATCATGGCAACTTTCGTAGCCTAGACGATCGACACGAATGTTTCAATTAATCAGCCATATCTTTAAATCTGCTCAATGGAATTGAATACAATTTTCATATATAGTTCCATTAACGTAGTATATTAATTCGCGTTACATATGAAAATAAGAGTTATTTTTCATGCAAACTATTGCTAATTAATACAACATACATTGTCAGAACCAGCACTTATACGAGGAGATGATATTGCCACAAGTACTTTGCTTTAATAGTGGCGCGAATTATAGTGTCGGCGGCATCTTTAACTATAGCGATGCACAGGGAGAGCGCAGATTCGCCAACTGTTGCTCAAACCTTGACATCTCATTCATGAACGGCAAATTTCTAGAGGTGTTCGAAAAATACGCGCAGTCCCACATCGAGTCCGAAATGTTTATGACCGCTGGAGCTCAGGAAATGCAGACCATGAAATAAGGTTCTGTTAAAACCAAGTCAACTTTGCCATAAGGTGTGCGATACATGGTTGTGGCGTCAGCGTTCGCGATCAGCTATTGCTTGGCTGGTGCAAAGTTTCATCTTTACTAATAGGTGAGAAAGATTCTCAATGAGATAAAGTGTCCCATTCAGGGCGAAACAGGGTGGAACGCGTTTGAAAACGGTATTGACATGAAAAAATACGAGGCCATCTGTAAAAACGTTCTTGCGAATAGAGGGGAGGACTGGTGGATAAAGCTTGGCATAAACAACATTTTCTGGGCAAGATATATATATATATATATATATATATATAGATCGATAGATATATATATATATATATATATATATATAGATATATATCTGGATATGGAAAGGCTTCATCACCCACGTGCCAGAATCCGCTATATTTGAAGCCGACCATTAAACGTTTGGAGAGCCGGCAAACGGAAAAAAGCATGGCACATATTTCGCACAGGATTTCGGAGGACAAAAACTGGGTTTCTGTACTTTATATTACACAATTGGCAAGGCTTAATCCAACACGGGGTGGTGCGTCTCAACGATAGTGTCTGGGAATATTTTTGGGCTATCCATGGCGAGCAGTCCAAGACGGTTACCTCGATCATCAGAGAATGTAAAGCATTCGATGCACAAAATTAGATTCTCATGCTCGTGAACGCAGAAATCGCATGCGCTGTCGACGTCCCAAGTTTGATAGTTAATTACCAGGACGCGACCACGAAGACCAGAACCGAGTTAGAATACGTCCTCGGGGGCGGTCTTTACATGATCACGTCTGGCATGGAGCTTAAAGTTGGCACCTATGTGAGGTATAACAATAATATTCAGGAGGCAACCGACGACATGGTGTTCGGACCAACCCTCACGTGAAAGCGACCACGTTACAAGGTCAGGTGTCTGAGCAAAGCACAGCGCAACAATCCCAGAAGACGAAGCATGAACATGTGGTAGTCCACCCCACAATTGGCTGCGTCTTTAGAGAAACCCAATGCAAAAAGTGCATGAGTGAAAAGAAGCGGAATACCACGAAGCCAATAAAATAGCACTTGTCGTGGTTGGCATTCCTGTGTTTTTGTAAGTATCTGGTTTCTCTGCTGAGTGCCTGGAGTTCTTTACTCATATCAGAGCGGGGAACTGCAAAGAACGCGACTGCTATCTGGCCAGCCTGCCGACGGCACTGCCCGCGCTCCTCACCAAGAACGGCATGATTGACCCGAAAATTCCAGAGACAGTCGACGCCGCTTTTTCTGGCAGCGTTTTCAGCATTTCAGCGAGCCGCTCCAGATTATGTTTTAACCACCTTTTTTTACACCGGAGTCTGGTTTTGGGGCTGGGGCTTGAGATGGTGTTGTACCGCCCTCGCCTGGGATTGAGAGCTCGGTTGTGGTTATGATAAGCCCGAGCGCCGTTCGAATTGATATAACCACGATCCCCTGCTAGCAAAATCGGGTTTACAATATTTCAGCCAGTGCTCTGTCCTCTCCGATGATTATATTGATAGTTGCCCTGATCCGGTTAAACTGGGTGCGAAGAGCTTCTCATTTAATGCTGGCGCCCGCTTTTTGCGACAATCATCAAACTATGGCAGGGTAATTCTAGTCTTAACGTGGATACAACATATTCTTGTTGCCACACGATGGCACCTCGCGGACGCCAGTCCAAGAAGGGGTTTCCGTCAGGATCACTTCTGTCTTGTTTGTTTCGGTTGCAAATACGAGTTCCTCTTCGTTTGTCCGATAGGCATCACGAGGGTCAAATTCTTCCATTTAAATGTCAAAACTTCAGCCATGTTTCCCTATCAGGCAATACACATTTATTAAAGAAAGGACACGTGTTCTTCAATAGCACCGTATCTGAACAGCAAGCATGTTTCAAGATGGAAAAAAAACTCGATCTGGTGGAAAAGATGGCCTCAGCACCGTTGTTTGTGACGAAATAACCCAAGTATCATAGGCCAGAACCAGCTGTTTATTGTCAGATTTGCAAACTTTAATAGCAACGATGTCATTGTGTCCTGTACTGCCAGACTGGCATTCACCATTGCTTTGAGTGGCGGCTTAGCACCATAGGATGCCAAACGCACGAGCGTGAAAAACCTCGGTCGCGAGTTTGTTAAAGATCAGTATAAAGCTTAAAGAAAATAAATTGGGCCTGCATTGACGATGCCGATTTTTGAGGTGTCTACATGGATTATGGCTGCGGAAAAGAGCGAACTAACGCTGCCTATCAGGGTATGCAAAAAGCTAACACCACCGCTATACATTGCCATGTCGTTGCCGCTTCTAAGCAGGATGCGTTTATCGCCGCCGCGTGCGGAAGCCGCTTCTTTGTGCCGCATGACTTCGAGCTTCTAAATGACCACATGCCGTATTTGATGACTATGGTAGTGTTATTCGGTGCATGAACAAAGAGGCGGGCTACACCATCAGCATTATCTCTATGGAGTACCCACCCAGAGCTTGCCCATATGATCCGGCATTAGGAACATATGGCTATATTGTACACCTGAGTACTGCGCAATCGCAGGGTCATGGTGAATAAGAGAGACGATACGTGAAACATCAACCTAAACACGCCAGCGAAAATCATGAAGTTGATAGTCATGCTCTTTCAGAACGCGACACAAAGCGCTGATTTGGCACGCGATACTTAGTATTTCTACATTCCACTTATCGACAAGGTGACGATGACGATCCAAGGCATCTGAAACCAGATTTCTGCCCAGAGTCAGGTGCGATACTAGCACTAGGAAGAGGCCCTAAAAGTAATGACGAATGAGCCTATCCAGCATGCGGAGCTGCCGTCGACAGATGTTGGTGCATTCTGCAAAACTCGGGTTGCCCTTGTCATGGAAATAAAGTCAACGGAGGAGCACACGCTCCACAAATCAGGAGGGCGAATCAAAAACGTGAGCGAAGGCGTAACGCTGCAAATCGAAGAATGAAAATACGGTCCAAGTGACAGGCGTGTTGAACAGGTACTTCATCATAAATGCGCAGTGCAACATACAAAATAACTTGTTGGTGTCGGTGATCTGCTAGCTTCTGGGCAAGCCCCGTACACCACCGCCCTTCGGGTAGCCTGCACGAGTTTTGTGATAACTTACAGCCACATTGAACCATCATAGTCGACAAGAGCATGTTTCCCTGCGAACTGCTTGAATCGGCATTTAAGGGCTACTTTGATTTTATCGTCATTATCTGCCATACCATACGCCTCAACAAGGCATACAATCTGCTATCAGCGCTGGGCAAAAAAGACTTTTTTTCTTCTTCTGGCTAACCATGAGAACCATGATCTGGATGCCCAGCTTTGCGCACTAGCTAGAAAGTATGAGGAAACCACCGTGCTATTTGTGCTGGACGACTGTGCCTTTCTTCCTGGCAACGGCAAAAGGAAACGGTCCTTACTAAGCTTGCCTATGTCATCCGCAATGCCGGCATTAGTGTGAGGGTTTCCTCTACTGTACAAAAAAGGCTCATTTAGGGTCACGCTGAGAGAAAGCGATATCACTGAGGCCTCACTTTGAACGGAGCCTACGAGTTACTTAAAAACTAAAGTTTCGGTAATCTCCCTCTGCGTTCAGCCCTTCCAGTGTGTTACCATTTTGTCCACGCCATCGTTCTTGAGCTGATGTAATGTAGTCGCTTCATATTTTGTATGCAACTTGCCACGACATAACGCTTGTGGCCTTAGGCTACGTACTATTTACAGTCAGGCGACCAGTGAACCATACCAAATACTTCATAAGAGCCATGGTAGAAACTGTGAGTGACCTTGATATTGAGGAGCTGCTAATTGGGTTGGCAGCCAAGCCGGAAGGCACAACAACGGCCAGCACAAGTGCAAGTGAAACACTGGCACATGAGCGTGACCGCCTGTCGGAGCTAGTGATTCGGGAACGGCGAAAGAATGCATAGGCCGGCCACCTAGCTGTACGGGCGTAAAGACGATGAGCGATGAAGAGGTAGCAAAAACCTATGACACATAGGAGGATAAACTGGGACCAATATGACTGATTCGCTAAGGTCGGATATACGAAGATTGCCAAACGCCTGCTTGCGATGAAACCAGCCGACCTTGATCGACCGAACTTCAAGAGGCCGGAGAGACCGATACCATCACAGCGGTGAGCCTCTGCACACATGACATATTTATTAAACAGGGTGTCATTCCTGTTAATATCATCATGGCTGCATAATGGCCACTGTTGCTCTCAAGGTCAGCGGGGGGCTTGTTAACGTCCACGATTTCACTGCCGCAGACTACCTCTTCTCCACGATGAAGAACACGTCCGCCACGATAAGGCAGAGAAACAGTTCCAAGCTGCGCAGGCTGAGTACTAACGCAAAAGCAGATATCACCTCGATTATCTCAACGACCGGCCGCGCGTCCAACAGCTTGCTGACAAAGCATACCAAGAAGTCAGCCAAGCCGAACGCAAGTAATATCTGGTGTCGGGTGGAAAACCAGAAGACAACCCCGCAGATTGAAGATGAGCCCAAGCTTTCTCACTTTTATACGCCCTCGCGCCCGAGCTGCACAAATGCGAGCTGATGTTTATTGTTGGGGTCTCGCCGTCGTTGGCTACGTGGCCTATAAATATTTATAACCTGGCAAGTGCAGACATTTTTTTCCGCTGACAAATTGGAGCTGTAGCTGCACGTTTATAGAACATCCGGTGATGAAACGGCTAACTGTGAAAACCCAATGTACACAGTTCGCCGCAATATACTACACCCCGGGGGGTTACTGGAAGGGTATGAATAGTTACATGTGGCAATTGATTGGTCTACGCGAATTAACATTGCGCCGTAGGTTTACATTAAGATGGCGATTGATGGTTCTACGGGAAATCCTATATTACAATTGCCCATATGATTAACATCCAATGCCACTTGAGGGGTATACGGGAAATTTACATTGAGGGTAAACGGTAACGTTTTTAGAAGATGCATTGTTCGAGTTGACCTCAAAATGTGGCAATTTCTGGGGTCTACGAGAAATCCTATATTAAAAGTATTCATTGGTTTAACATGTGGATATCGATTGCGGGGTCTACAGGAAATCCAATGTTAAAATTATATATAGGTTTATGATATCGGAGACGATATAGCGGTTTACGGAAAATGTAATGTTATCTTAAGAAGTGTTATAGACCGTTTCCATGTTTTAAAAATGTATAGGGTCAATGGTAAATCCTCTGTTAAAATGGTGCATTGGTTTAACATGCATACTCCAATAAACACCCCTACTGTCAGTCGTCCGCTTTTTGATATACTATTGAGGACACACCCTACTATCCATCAAAACGGGTAAAAGTGTTTATACACACATTATACTTGCATACATACAAATATACCATCCAACCAAAACGGTAAGAGTGTTTATACACACCCTATGTTTAGATACATACAAACATACAATCCAACACACACCCTATTATTCAGCATCTAGGTTTTGATTACAATCCAGCACACATCCCTATTATCCAGCACCCTCTTTTTGATTAGAATCCAACGAACCCCCTACTATCCAGCACCCGCTTTTGATATACAATCCAACACACACCTGTTACATCCAGCACCCACTTTCTGAGTACAATCCCACACACACCCTAATATCCAACGAAAAGGGCAGGAGTTTTAATACACACGCTATACTTACATACATACAAACATACAACCTAACACACATTCATTCTACTCTAGCACCCGATTTTTGATTACTATCCCACACATACCCAACTCTCCAGCACACGCTTTTAATTACAATCCAACACACACCCTACTATCCAGTCCCTGCAGTTTGATTACAAACCCCCACATACACCTACTATCCAGACCCCGCTTTTTGATTACAATCCAAAATACACCCTACTATCCAGCACCAGCTCTTTGATGTACTATCTTACACACACCCTACTATCCAACCAAAAGGGTTAGAGTGTTTATACACACGTTATACGTACATGCATACAAACACACAATCGGACACCTACTCTCCAGCACCCGCTTTTTGAGTATTATCCCTCACATTCCCTATTATACAGCAGCCGCTTTTTTATTACAATCGAGCACACACCCTACAATCCAGCACCCGCTCATTGATATACCATCAAATACACCCTACTATCCAACGAAAAGGGTAAAAGTCTTTATACACAGGCTATTTTTACGTACATACAAACATACTATCCAACAAAAAGATTAGGAGTTTTTATAGACGCGCTATACTTACATACAAACGTACTATCCAACGAAAAGGGTAGGAGTGTGTATACACTCTCTGCTACTATCCATCAACTATTTTTTATATACTATCCAGCATACAATGTTTTATTATCATCCAACGACCACTTTTTGAGTACTAACCAACACGCCGTGGGAATAAGCAAGACCTCCTACACTTTTTGTTGTTTTCCATTCGGCCATGTGCGACTGATAACAATTTATACGCACAGCGTAGTATTTAATTATTTGCGAATTGTGAGAACAGCACACTACTCAACTGCCATGTCCGGACGCGGCAAAGGAGGCAAAGGACCGGCCAGAGTCACCATGCAGCACCGGAAGTGTTACTGAAACGCATAAACTTAATATTGATCAAATTCTGACCAGATATCGAATATACACTGTCCCTATCAACCAATTGTCTGTAAACCACAGATTGTAATTGATTATCAGTTTCAAAATTTCCTGACCTATCCAATGTTATAATTTAGTGTACATAGTGTACTTGAATTGTCCAAAGAATTGATAATCATTGGGTGAAAGTAACCCATCATTATTTTAGTAATCTTAATAAGTTAACAATGTATCGTGTAGTTTTGGAACTGTGGTCTAAATGATCGAGTTTTAGTCAAAATGTGTTTCTAGAGCCAAAGTGAAACCCCATGGGCAATTGAAGCATTCTTCTTTTAACCCTTAACAGGGCTTTCAGTTTCCCTTTTGAGTTATATGGTAGAAGCTCGGACATGAAGATAAACATCTCTCCGGTTTGGACCACGGACGTGAAAGAATGTAAAGTCTGACAGAGAGAATGTGAAAGAGCATGTTTACAAATGATATTCTTTTATATACAAAAACAAGACAACACCATTTTGTTCTAAATCAGCATTTTACGTTTAATAAGCCATGTTCACTGAAGCATCAACTATGAAGAAGGAGGAATAGGCTGCGTCCCTTCCTCTTCATTTATAAATACCAAAAACTTTAAACATGAACGTATTTACAAGGTTGACAATATTCTGAAGTCAGACTAGATTTATAATGGTCATCAAATACAGTCTCATTTTGCCATAGATGCACACTACATTTCTGTGCTAAAGAAAATAGATCGACGTATTGTTCGCAAAAACAAGTTTCTATTTTATCATCGTTTCTAGAGTACTTACGGTCAGCACAAGTCACAAAATAGAAATCCAAAATACTCTACGTCTTGGAATCGATGTTTTCCCACTTTACGTGTTCTTTAATGGAGAATGCCTTCGATATCGTACAAATCGTCTTCTTCGTTAGTCACAACTTTGAAAATAATTTTGTTTTTTAAATTTTAATTTTAAAATTTTAATTTTTCATTTTCATTTTCAAATTTAATGTTTATAATTTCGTTCTAAGCGTGTTGAATAGTAATAAAAACGTGGGTGTTGAATAGACCCCTAAACATATTTCATACAAGGAAACGGTCGATAATACTTCTCAAGTTAACATTACATTTCCCGTAGACCCCTATAACGTATCACACATGTTAACCTATGGATAATTTAACATAGGATTTTTCGTAGACCCTTCAGTCGCCATATTTTGAAGTCAACTCGAAACAAGTTAAAAATGTAACCACATTTGAGGTCAACTACTTCTAACAATGTTACAATTTACTCGCAATGTTAATATCCCGTAGACCTCTAAAGTGGCATATAATGTTAATTTTATGGACAATTTTAACATAAGATTTCCCCTCCCGTAGACCCCTACATTGTCATCTTAATGTAAACCTACGGTTTGCCACATATAATTACTGGCGTGGCAGCTATACAAAAAGTTGACAGAAGCTGCCAAAGTCTCACAAGATGTTGCCAGGCCTGGCTCTAAAAGTAGGCCATTTGGCAGATTTACCTGCCGTGGTTTGATGTTCCAACCCCTAACGAGGTACACCATCTGGCGTAAATATATTTATATTATGATACTTTTAATGCAATGCAATACGCACAAATAATTCATATCACGTGGTTTAAATTCACATTCTACTAGTTTCCGGCCCGTGAACTATTTCTTTGGCGAGAAGGACTAGTGCTCTCGCGTGATGAACTACATCCCTCGCCCGACGAACTAGTGCCCTCAAAGATGACGTTGCATTAATGAGTGTCAAGTTAAACACACATGTTATGATGACAATTTATTTCTACTTCAGTGACGTGACATTTGTTTTTTCTTTATTTTTGTTCTAGCTGAATTGATATATTAGAACTTATAGTGACACCCATTTTACAACCACGATATTTGTATGGCCCTCCAGTTTGTGACTTGCGAGCTGAAATTATTGAGTATTGATTTCAGCTATCGCGTCGAACAAAAGTCAGTAAATTCGGATCCTTAGTGACCAACACTCGTGCCAACAAATTTCGCTATTGATATTGAGCGTAGCCACTAAATGTATATTGTTGTATATGTTTATGTCGACGTAATCATTGTGGCATTAGCTTTATATTTCCCGCATTTATTTGCTCTACTTTTGCAATGCAGCAAGTTAAATTTGACTAGAATGCCATTTCGTTGCAATGAATGAAAAAAATTCTTATAAATTAAGCATGGATTGGTGCGTTATTCAAGCAGTATATTTTGCCAATCCACATCAAAACAACTGATACGCTCTTAATGTTAACTTTAGGAATGTAATTATGCTATCTAGTATTTTTTCTTCATTTCCAATTAGGTAATTCTCAAATTAATGGTGTTTGTGACATTGGTCTCAGAGTTCAGATCGCCCAGAATTCTGATTATTTTATGACGGTGAGCAATGCAGCACACGAACTCGGACACAGGTTAGTCGACTCCTGGCGCCCTATTTGTATCCCAAATTTGCGTTCACTTGCTTAGTACTTCGGGTGTTCCGTAGTGGATTCTTGGTTTTAGCATGTTCAAATGTTAGTTACCACCCATCCAATGTCATTGGATTTCTCCGTGTTTTCTAGTGTCCTATACCTCAAACACCAGCTCTCGGCATCAAACGGGCCGTCGAGAATATTTAGTGTACGACTGTGCAATCGACATAAAATATCTACCTTTAAATAATCAACTGACTTTTTGGATTTGGGGCAAATTATTAGCCCACATTTTATCATAGTATTTCTATAAAATCATTTTTGTTTCTCTGTGGGAAAGGATAATGTTGATTTACATAAGACTTTGAAATAAGTTTTGAAATGTTCGTGACAATTGGTTTAGAGATGTTGAAACTATAAGGACTTTAAACTGTGTACGTGTTGTTGTTCTTTTTAATTCTTTATTTAGAATTAGAAAAAAAATATTTTACATAAAAAGGACATGTACAAACTTACGCATATAAATACATAAAAAGCAGAGCGTTTTGGACGAATTAATACACGAAGACGAAAAATGTTTCTTTTCTGGAAGCTTCATTGTGGAAATATCTGAATTATATATGATATTCTATTTGAAAAAAGAAAGCAGGGCATCCCTGTTCTAATTTTGTATAAAGGTTCTGAGAAGTCATTTGATACAGTTTATGGAAATATATAGATAAAACGTTTACATTACATAAACGTTGTGGATTCAGTAATAAAGAGGTAAAACTATTTTGTAAAGGAGATAATTCATTGATATTGAAAAAGTGGATAAATGTCAGATTGTAAAATGAAAAGAGGTTGTAGACAAGGAAATAAAATTTCTCCATAAATATTTATTTGGTGTGTTCAAGTCCTTGGACAAATTATAAGAAACATCAAAACAATGAATGTCATCAATAATACTGAAACAAATTAAGTCAATATGCTGATGATATCTTTAAAACAATAAATGAAGTTGTTATCAAGAATAAATAATTAAAGAGTAATTTCATTTTTAATTTTCTTCCAATGTCTATCATATACTTTTTTGTGAATTATTTATTTTTTGTTCTTTTTTCTTCTTGTATAATGGTGTAAGTAAATGCATCATGTTATTAAAATACGTCTTAAATATTTCCTCTTGTTTTCTTGTTAGCTAATATTTTTTTAACATATTTTTAAAATACTATTTGTGTCATATATTGACTATTTTGTTTCATAAGATCCTCCTTTAAAAACCAATAAAGTTATTAACATATTCATAACTATGATGTGAGCCCCAAGTTTGACAATTTATTTTCATTATCATTATTTATGATATCTTCGCTTTCACAACATGAATTGTTTTCTTTTTTATTTTTTTGTACTTTTAATTTTGTCCCAATTAGCATATTTTTACCAGTTTATATACCATTTTTTCCTTTGGTAGATCACCATATTCTCTATAAACATTTTCTGTTTTCCATTTTATTGTATATGTACCTTTTTAACTTTTATATAAATTTTGAAAATCATCAAAAAGAACTGGTTTTAATATCCTCCATCAATTATTTTACTTATTCAAGCAAACTATATGACAAATTAAAATAACTTAAATTATCTAATTCACTAATTTCTGGCGATACGTTTTTTATTTTATTACAATGTATTATTTTCATTATGTTGTAAACTAAATTTAATTTATTTAAATAAAATAACTGACACATTTCTGGTGTTATTATTCTTATCTTATTAACACCTCTATTTGACTCCTTGAAAGTGATTATTTTTTTATAAATTTTCGAGTTATATAAATATTGTTTTGATAAATTAAATTTCTGTACATTTTTTTTAAAGGATATTTCATTGTAAGAGAAAGATGATAAAAATTATTATATTACCTTGAAAATCTTTTACTTTTATATTTTGTAACATTTTCTGTCCCTATTTTAGTAAGATTATGTATTTGGTTATATATATATATATATATATATATATATATATATATATATATATATATATATATATATATATACATATAGTCAACCATTTGTTTTTTAGGAATTCGAACACTTACAATTTTAACAAAAATGTTCTGTATTAAGAATACTTATATAACAGGAATCCTAATATATTTAATGGAATTATAATTGAAAATGTTCTGCTCTTGAAACGATTTAATTGCATATTGTCTACTGTTGTTTACTTACCACCTCATGCAGTTTAATAAAATTACCTTATATGGAAAATATGTGACCGGAGTGTAGAAAAAATGAAAAATAAATGTTTTATTTTATTCTAGTGTCTTCTGGAAATAGTAATAAGCAATAGTGGATTGACACTCGTCGCGCTAGGTAGTGTGATCAATCCGAGTTCTGATTGACAAAACTGCACCGTATAGTCTGCTTGCTTTTTATTTCCAGTCTCGGAGCAGAGCATGATGGCGATCCTGGCGCCACCGATTGTAAGGCTAAGGATTTCTTTATTATGTCTTCCTATCAACCACGATTCAATCTAAATCAGACATACTCCAGGAACCCCTGGCTTTTCTCTAATTGCTCCGTGGAAGCGTTCAAGAAGACACTAAAGGACAAGTATGTACAATGTGTTTCGAGACATATAGCATTATAAAATTGCAGTCGTTTCAGATTTACTTTGATAAGGGTGACTGGTGTGACAAGTTGCTCAGAAGAAACACAATATTACACATCATCTTGGGCAGTATTGGTCAATTTGAAATCTCAGCAAATTGAAAGGTAATGTTACAATAACTAGAAAATTATACATGGCCCTCATGAGATGTAGGATGTATGCCTGCATGCATATGCTCCCTTTTAACCATATTATAAATGTGCTTCTGTCTATCTGCATGTGTGCAAACCTTCAAGCCTATGAATGCATGTAGATTGGTAGGAAGGTACGCGTGTATTAAGGTAGTTAGGTAAATAAGAAAGTGAGTTGGTAGACAGGTAGCTATGAACCTTTCATATGTATGTATGTATGTATCAAGCTATCTATTACTGTAAACGGTTCATTTCGTATTTCAGAGAGTGTGTGACCAGTAAGGGTTACTACAGCGAGGACGAATTGAACGAATGGAACTCATTTATGATGAAACTGCCAGGAGAGCTGTACCCCCCCAATGATCAGTGTCACATCATTAAAGGACCTGGCTCTACCTACTGTGGGGTATGTACAAAGTGTGTTTTTGTACGTGTTCGGGTGTGTGTGTGTGTGTTCCCACCTCCCGAAAAAAGTATGCAGTATAATAAGTGATGTTATCTTCTCAATGTAATTTCCAATCCTATTTCACTCAAGAATCTTTGAAGAGGTATTTGATTACAAACACAATTCAAATGAACGATTAATGAGCAGTATCTATATATGTATAGGGTTTAACAGTACATCAGCACAATGCTAGCTATATAGTATTGAGTAAAACTTGGGTAGTATAAATGGTAAAATTTAAAATAAATGCTAAACTCTTTAAAAATCCTTCCAATAATCAGTAAATATGTACTCCTGTAAGATAAAAGGTAAACATGTAAAATTTAAAAAAGCCATACAAGATAAATGTAACAAAGTAAAATCCCTAGAATATACGATTAAGATTTAAGATCAAGATTAAGTTCAATATTTTCTCTGGTGATATATTATCTAGAATATGTATCATGGAGTTGATACATTCAACAAGAGTGTGCTGATGAATGAGCAGAATGTTAAACCAGTTTGCGTTTTGGTTCGAATACAATAGGAAGGTGGTCTACTCAAATCTAAATAGTATTAATATGCAAACTTTTTCATACTTTGGTAATCTGAGATATGCGTCTTATATCCTCACGCTTGGCTGGCTTTGAGGAGTTCATTTTACGAATTTATGAATTTGTTACCGGACTGATGTTCCGTCTGCCTGATCCACTGACACTGAATCGTCTGTAGTAAACTTTAGTAAGAATATTTCTTCGTTTAGAAACTGTTCCTCAATATAAAGTTTGGGACGTAAGTACACGGTGATATTTATTCTGAACACATTTTTGATTAGGCTATCGGACGAAAATAGTATAATTGTGATCTGTAGTAAAAATTGCCAAAATTAACACCCCACCGTCAGAGACAAAACATAATTTTTCAAAAACTAACACCGTAGCCATCACGATGTTTTTAAACTGTATAATTAATGGCTCAGCCACAAATCAACTTAGTTTTAAAAACCAACACCTGGCACCAGGCAACACAAATTAATCAACGCAACTCTGAACTTATAACCTCTACTACATAGATCATTAAGCCATAGCGTCGCCATTAGATAGGAGCCTAGCAACTATGCAAACGCAAGTAATTTACTAATTCAGATACTCATTAGACTAAATCTCCTATTCTGAAACAATAGATGAATGTCTACCAGCCATTATTTTGTATTTTACAATGTACAAAATTTGAAACTTTAGATGAATAAATAATGGACTTTTGATTTTTTTAGAAAAAACAAGAAACAAACTAACAAGCAGTGCACCTTACCTTTGTCCAGCAACTCATTTTAACGCTCCAATAGCAAAAGAAATTGCAGATATATAAAGAGATAAAATATACTACACAGAAAATAATTATATTTATAGAAGCCATTAAATATTTTAGACAAGAGCACTTTAAAATTTGACAACGATAATTAAATGAACAGATACAGTGTGACCTAAAATTCTTGCAAAATAAATTAAACTGGGCAGAGTGGATGTCAGCATCAGGATGTGGACTATCTTATTGGCGAATAACTGATACCAGTATAACATATATAGTACAATCAATATATAGGTTCCAAGTTCTCTGGATGTAAATGGTGAAAGTCTTGTAATGTATACTCAAACATAGAAATACTGATATAAATACTGACGTAATAACAAATGGAACCCCAGCAGCTGACAAGCAGTATGTACTAATCGGTCAAAAGACAGGTTACAAAGTAAATGAGAGAAAAGAAGAGAAAGTGATCAAGACTTATATAAACAAGAAGGATGAAAATGGGGAAAGTCTTGTAATGTATACTCAAACATCTACATAATTTAAAATAAATGGTTAGTGTTATAAAGAAACAAGCGTTTATAAGTGTAACAATGGTGAAGGAGCTGGTGTACTGTACTTTTTAAAGTATACTTTTCTAGGCGCCCTATTTAAATTTATTGTTGTTGCCGTGTCTACACTTTTGACCAAAACTGCAAATAAAAAACTGACTTCTACTACAATAAGCAAATTAATATGGTCAGTTAATACATACACAATTTGCCCAGCTGATTAAAAAAGCCAGCTTATTTCACTGCCAATGATACAGGGCAATGTTGTTGCCGCTTTTTCAGCCAGCTCAAATAATTGTAGGCAATATTTTTCATTCCTTGCGTAACTTTGTCAACAAATGAATGTATACTACCTTGATCACCACCACCACCTCCACTTGTTCCTCTGCCTACTCATGTCTAACCTTTTACAAAAGCTGCTATGGTCATACCAAGAGCAGCTGATATCCAACCAATATAGCTTTAAAAGGTGCCATAACTATTACATCATTGTCTTTAAACAGTTGCTTTTTGCTTTTCACATAATGGAATCTTTTTTCTCAAGTGGAGATTTATTTTCTTGGCATTTTCTCTGAAATTATTTTCTAAGACTGTTTAATTTCCAACTATGTGTGCTCTTTTGCTTTCTCTAATATACAACAATACTTGCAATTTAGCTTTCTTAGTTGCATCTCTTTCTTTGCTGATACCCCGTTGTATCTCTTCTATATGTTTGTCATACATTTAAACGCCTGATTTAGTTGATATTATTTTGGATTCAGCTACTTGTAGAGCAGCTTCATAACCTTTAAATTCTCTTTCAACTTCCAGCGTATATAATATAGAAGGTGGTCCACTGCAAATTCTTGCGATGTATTTGTCTTTTACAGTCTTTACGTCTCATACTTGCTGGTCAAATGGTTAATTCGTGGTAATTACTAGCAATTCTATTTCCTCTGGAACTTTTATTGGCTGTCTTTGAATCCGCAGGTTGATGTAAAGGTATTTCAGTAGGTCTATCATTTGGTGATTTCCATTTATTTTTCTTTCTTTGTCCAACCTAACAATTTGAGAAAGTCACTTCCACCTCTTTTGAAGATATAGAGTTAGGTAATAGCATCTTATTATGGTTTATCTCTCTTAGAATTATCTATATAATCGTTAACTACCTCTTGGTAATATAATGGGGTTTTTTTTAGACTTGAGTTGACGACTAACTACTTTATATTGTGTTTCATATATGGTTAAATCGATTTTTATGAATTCTTTGTATTGATCAGCAACACCTACAGCGGCAGGAGTTTGTTGAAGAGTTTCAAATCCCTCATCGGATAAATGTCCTGTAACCGGAGTTTCATCTATATATCTGCATGTAGCGTTAGATATGTATTCATGCAAAAGACCAATGTATACAATGACTAAATTTTGCGTGTAATATATGAAAAATATTTTGAACTTTACTCTTCATTTTATCTGTGTTCATTATGTTCACGGACAATGTTCTGTGATACCAATCTTTAGTATGAAATATGATATTTTTTCTCACTGCGAGTTTAATCGATAAATCTTGCTTGACTTTTACTGGACGTAAACCCTTAATTTTCTACTTATTAAGTTCCATACATTCGGTTCAGCTTCTTCCAAAAAATACAAATATATCCTGATCAGTTTTATGATCTTCTGCTTTATCTGTATACTCGCCTGGAGCCTTATTGTCATAATTTTATTTTTAGTTTGAACAACAAGTCTCTTCATTTCTCTTCTTGTCAAAAGACGAATGAGAAGAGGATTTTGTACCCTTCTTTCAGATGTTGAGATTTTTGTAACCAGCAAATGTATCACCATTTATTGTAGTAGTATTTTTTCCGTTAAATGTTCAGTGTGACATTTACTTTTTAATAAACGAATAATGAGCCTATTTTGTTTTTTTCCACATTCGCAAGTAATTACTTTCTGGTTGTATTCTCTGATTTTGTCGTTTCCTCCATTATTATACCAGTCTGACTGAGTACTACTTTCAAAATTATTACACATTTGGCATTGACTATTTTTGCGTTCTATATAGTCCATAGTCTTATTTTTACTACAATTCGAAAATATGCAAAATTCTCATCCATTTATACCACCCAAATATTTTACATGTGAATCTGACATTGCGAATTTTCTCTAAAATCATTGTTCCATATGCACTATTTAAAGCTTTCGGATCATCAATTACTTTATTTATATTTGCCTATTCAGACTCATTAAAATAATAATCTGGTAAAATACACAACCCATTTACCTCAAAAATATTTATAATACTCTTTCCCAAGTTTATTATAATCTGCTTACAAACTTCTGAGCAGAAATATCCGATATTATTGATGGCTATAATGGAAGCTGTATTATTCTAAAAACATATTGTTACAGTACCAGCATATATTTTGGTAAGTGGAATTAGTTCATCATACAAGATGTTGCAATAACTGTCCATCAGAATAATATGTTTGAGTTTTTGTGAGATGGTTCATTGCTTTTTGGAGCAACCGATTTTTGTATTCCGTTTAGTTTAGCGACATCATATATGCATTGGACCCCTAACTACTAAATGAATCCTCGTACCCTTTTCATTTAGCTAACGCATGTTTTTGTTGCCGTCCATTATTTTCGTCTTTAAAATTTGTCCTCGTTGAACACACACCCTCTTGCTTGTCGTATAGAGAAAACTCCTCCTCCTAACATACAAGTCTTCCAATTTAAACTAGGGTCCCCTAAAAGTTCTTGCGTGCTTGTAAATATTTATTCCATAAATTTGGGATTATAGCCTTTTTAAAAAAGATATATATTTTGAGATCCTAACTTTCTCATCTATTTGATATTTAGGCGTTCCATAGGTATCAGTTGTCCGATACCCAAATAGGTTAACCCATACTTTAGACCCATTATTTTGGGTCAACTGCGTTAATTGATAACATATTTATCGATCTCTGACCAAAAAATATTGAATGCGGCATTTGTCAATTTTCCGGGTTCATTTTCAGTTAAATGCTTCCACATTCTCGTCTTAAGAGTTCTATTAAATCAATCCACTACAGACCCTTTCTTATCTTAGTGGAAAGTATCCTGCATTTGTCTTCTTCCTTATTTCTTTGAACTTCTTTCCGTCATCAAACTGTATTTGTAATGGTTTTTGCTGAAATTATTGTTTAAAGCAACGTGTATGTCATCTCCCATTTATGTTTTCTATTTTTAGCCCAAGCGTAATTTGAGAAAACACTTGTCACTGTCAAGATGTATTTGTATCCGTTGTTTGTTTGTTTGTCTGTTTGTTCGTTTTTTTTTCTCATACGCTTACACATCAACCATGTCTGCCTCTAATTGTGCTGATGTGCGACAAACATAGACCCTTCTGTATGGAAATTATTTTCTTGCTTGCTTGTGTAATGTACATATAGATTGCTCAGTCAGACAAACTTTCAATTCAGAGTATTGTATCTTCTTCATATCGCGTTTAATTTGTTCCCTCAATTTATTGATATTTGTGCAGGAAACTATATTTTCATGGTCGTAGTATATAGATCTATTGAATACTAGTCTCAGTCCTCTCCATAATAACTCATTTATGTTAAATTGTTGTTGAATTTTTAGTGTGTTTCATTGTAATCAAGCCTATGATTTTTGAAGAAGTAGTATGCATATATTCCGACATTTGTAGTAATACAACGATAAGTACATCTAAGGAATATTTTTTATTGTGTTTTATTTCCAGGTTTTTCTGGTGTACAAATATGGTCTAAGATAGTTTTCCCGGAAACTAATATAAATGAGAGTAGACCTATTAATCTAATTATTTCTTACTTCAAGAAACAAAAATGTTTTAATATGGCAGATGACTTGCATTTAAAGTTTAATAACCTTGACTTTAAAATTTATTACTGTATTGGTGAGAGCAAGGTAGAAATAATTTTGAAATATTAATAAGGAAATTACTGTAGTTTTCATACACACACATTCTTTTCCAGCTTTCTTTATGATACAGATACAAGACATTTTAACTTTTGCCACATCTAATCATTAGGACTGGACAAAAACAGAAATCAAATGTTTCGAAATACAGTACGATTTTTCAATGAAAATTTAAATATAAGACTCTTGTCCCAAAATATATAATAGAAAAGTAAGATTTGTTACTTGCATGAGACATTTCTTTATCTTTACGCGGTTAGATGGCGATCTAAAGTTTTAAGAATAATAAATTATAGTTCTGGTCAGATAAGTTGGCAAATATTACATTTTCATTTAATGTATTTATATCGTTCTATTAATTGTCTGCAAACGCGCACATACTAATCTATATTCTGTCAATCCCTAAGGCAGGCATCCTCTGATTAACGTACCTTGACTGCCCTGGATAGAATTCATTCTCTTTCTTTCCGTCAATTGAGCGGGTTGTACCGTCAATGGATGCAAACGTAAATTAGCCGGATTGTCACCTCCATTGATTACGATTTTACATAGTTGAATTCGTACCCCACTAAGCACCTAGACGAAACGAAATTCAGGAAGTAATTCAACCTATACATTTTGATCATCGCTTAGAGGATTAGAAACCCAGATGACCAATCGTGTGGATGTAATCAATTTCGACCGATTTACCTTGGCGCTAATGTAGTGCCTTTTTCCCATTCAATCAAGACCAGCATCTCAATCAGAATGTCATATTTAAGAATGAAGTGACATAAGACCATAAAGCACCCCAATTACCAAATACTGTATGTGTCACAGCTCAAGATGGACTTCACAGGGATGTATACGTTTAGTGGTAATAAGATATCAAAATATGGCATAAAGCCTTCAACGATTACACATGAAAGGATAATTTTAGCAAAATCAGCATGTCTGCCATACAGTCGTCCGTCTTAGTCTAAATTATACCCACTATATAAAGAGAAATATGCTCTTTACACTAGAAGAAGGTTTAACTACAGGAAAATTACTTAGATACACAGTGCCTCGTGTATCCTCTGAATGTACACACCTAACTTGAGGCCATGTACGTATAAATACCATTTTGAAACCAGAGTGGGACACACAGGGGTCTTAGGTTAGTATTACACATACATTATAAAGAGATATAGTTTATAGATGTGTGAAATTGTGCAAGTATATTTACATATGTATGTGATTTTATTATAGGTGTTTTTTAGTCCTACAGTCTAGTTTTTAAATATTAGTACAAAAACGTTCAAGTCTTTACTAGGTTTAAATTAGTCTCTAGACAACTTAAAATGTATCAGTGTTAATATTTCCTGATTTTTAGGTTAAACTGCACCATTTATAACTCAAATCAGCTATTTAAATTGTGACACATTTTGGTCGTTAACCCGAAGGATCAATGCTACTCGTTTTGCAAATTTAGGCCACTTGAAGCTTAATTTAGCTAAGTCTCAGTACGTCAACATGCAAACATGTAAACACGAATTAGTCCATTTTTAACTTCCAATATGTACTTAAAGTCAGTTGTTGAAAATAGATTACACATCGTAAACCAGGAAGTGATTGCATACGGGTAAAATGTCTACTCGTTTTTTATTCCGTATATAGAGCGTAACTTTGTCTTGTGGGCGGTAGGACTTAATTTTGATAGGTGACGTTTATAAGTTTGATGTTAATAGTTGACTGTAGGATTTTACATTTTATTCTGAATTGGATTTAAGCTACTGACTATCTGAATCATTGAACTGCTGGTATTAGCATAGTCGCTACGCTCCTATTAAATGTCGAGGCGGCTATTGCCTAATTATTTATGTAGTTGAGGTTATAACCTCACCGTTGGGTGCATTAATTTATTGTTGTTTCAACGGAGTAGGGTGTTGCTCTTTAAAAATATGGTTAGTTATGGCTAAGCCAGGAATTATACTCTTTGAGAAAAAGAATATATCATTGATAGGCTGCTGGTTTTTGAAAAAGTTGTTTTCGTCTCGTAAGGTTGGTAGGTAGGATGATACTTTTTGAAAATTAAAATAAGGCTATTCATGTGGCCTGATGCAGCAGAAATTGCAATAATACTACTGACGGACATCATCAAATACCTGCGGCTGACTAAATTAACTTCTGTACTAGACCAACAAAAGTTGTACTCCGCCACTTGTTGCGTTGCGCCGAAGCCATTTGTATTTTGTATTTTGTATGGAAACAAGAGCGGGTGTGAGTACGGTAGACAATTTGGAGATTTATATATTTAAAGAATATATAAATAATAGCCGAAGCAGACGCTAAATGACCATGTTGCGTGGAGGTTTGTTACGCTGACTTGTGCCCTGAGGTAACTATTATGATGAAATTGGTAACCGCTTAACCATAGGGTTATAGGTACCACACTTCTAACTCAGCAAATGAGCTTCATTCTATTGTAATCCCTAAAATCTCATTAATAGTTTGTTCTCAGATTATTCCTGTAGATAACCACTGAAGAATGTTGCATGTATTCAACAAAACGCAGTATTAAAGCCTCTTGGCATTTGTGTTGGATGACAGTTTAAACATGTGTGATTTGGCTGATTCAAGAATGGTGATTTGGAGTAAACATTCTAGTCAGTTCATTAAGACGCAACCATTTTGTTTCTTCAAATTGCAACATAACATATGCTGCTTTCAAGTTAGTGCATACTATAAGTAAGATAGTGTTTGTGCATCTTAGCTTATAACTGATGAATTATGGGAGGTTTTTAAATAAAAAGGAAACAAACAAACTGTATAAAAGAAACAAACAAATTGCATCAAATCGAAGAACTAGATTATGAAGTAAATTAGTGTATACCTATGACCATTCCACATCCGCGTTGTCAATAGGATGAAGAATATATCACATCCACAGTGTAAAAGTTTTAATCAGAAATACGTGGCTAAATGTACTATACTTCATGATTTCCTAAATGTTTTATTTAAAATAGCTATCTCAACCTGTTGCCATTTGTGCGTTTTCTGTCCGTCATAAGGTTGGGGAGTGTGTGGGGGGATTTAAGAAGTCTGGAGTTCCCTCAGAAAATACGCGAGGGTCTGAGAATGTTTTTGCAGTTTTAAAATATGATCCTCTACATGAAAGTTTAGAAATAATAATGTATGTAGTTTACATAGCTTCAGTTATACCATCATCACCACAGCCGGTAATACAAATAATAATAATAATAATTTCAGCAACAACATTATGAAAAAACATGTATTGTCATCAGGGACTTACATAGTTATTATTATTATTATTATTATTATTATTACTATTCTTCTTCTTCTTCTTCTTCTTCTTCTTCTTATTATTATTATTATTATTATTATTATTATTATAAACCTCTTGAAAGTGTCACATGTGCTTTATTTTCTTTCCTTTATTTTCTTTTATTCTTGTTATGCTGCACTCCAAAGGAGAACCTATCTGACATATATAAATAGATACGAATGTAAAGTCCTGCGAATGAATAAAGGCTTAATTAAGCCAGTCTGTAAAGATATTGTTTAAAAAATATTTAACTCGTAACATTATGAGGCAAGAACATGCAGTATACACGGTGCAGTATTACTCTGCCCTGTCTTCAATAGTTGGAGCAGATTAAAGCCAAAACCATTCACCGTGTTATGCTATATGTGACCTTTTACTTCCCGCAAGTATCTTTGACCTTGATCTTTTAGCTTTTGACCACTATGATAGTAGCCGAGTTCCCTCGGGAAACAATTTGATAAACTGTTCTTCATTAGTTTTTCTTCATAAAATATAACACTTTTTCCAACATTGGCTTGATTACTGATTGGCTATTGCTTTAAATGATATTCGTTGACTGAATTATCTTAAGGGAACCATTTGAAATTTTTTAATCGTTATTATTCCTTCAGGAAATATAGAATTGCTGTATATTCAGAGTTGGGCTAGATGACAGCATGGTTGCTGCTTAACATGAAAAAACTCTCTTGGAGTTTTCCCAACGAACACTTTTCAATTACTGTTCTCTCTGGAACTATAGACAATGCTCGCAATATGAGTTTAATGATCGCATTAGTTACTGTTTTATATGAATTTGTCACTGAGTTTCCACAGGGAACAATTTCTAGAAGTTTTTCAAACATTTGATTTTAATATTAGCGAAAGTTTCTGCTTTCTATGAATTTTTGATCGAGTTTCCAAAGAATAATTTAATAGTCTGTTCCCATTTACAATTCCCGCAGGAAATGTAATAGATTTTTGTATAGCGATGTTTTATGACTGCATGGTTACTAATTTTAACATGAGGTTTTCACAGGAAACAATTTGAATCCCCCTCCCATTAGTATTCCTTCCGACACATAGTAGGCTTTTGAAGAGTTCAGATTGATGACGGCATGGTTACTGCTTTGACGAAATTTGAAATACTATTGCTATTACTGTTTCCTCTGGGAATAAGTAGGATTGGCAGAATTAAGTTGGAATAATGCATGGTTTATTCCTATATGTGCGATATAACAGTGTTTCCTCACGTAATAATTTGCAATAATGTTTTCCATTACTATTCTCTCACGAAATGTAGTAGGTGTTTGAAGAATTAACTTTGACGACTGCATGGTCACTGCTTTCTCATAATAATTTTGAGATTTTCACAGAAAATAATTTGATATTCCTTTCCTAGATTGTTCCCGCCCGGGAACATTTTTAGAAACCGTTCTTCATTACTATTATCTCATGAAATATATACTTGTTAGCAAAATGAGTCAGATGATTGAATGTGTACTGCTTTACATGGATTTGTTTTACCGAGTTCTCTCTTGGAACAATGTGAGACACTGTCCTTCATTACTATTTCTTTACGAAATATAGCAAGGTCTTCCAGAGTTGGTTTGTTGACTGCTTGTTTATTGCTTTAAATTATATTGTGTTACCGATTCCCTTAGATAACAATTTGAGAAACTGTTCTTTGTTATAATTCCTCCATGAAATATAGAAATTCGTTTTTCGGAGTTGGGTTAGATAACTGCACGATTGCTGCTTAATATTAAATTATCAATGAGTTGCATCAGTAAACACATTTCTATTCATTACTGTTTTCTGAGTAAATACATACAGTTGTTGGAAATTTGAGTTTAATAATGGCACTATTTACTGCCTTTTTGCGTAGTTATCACTGAGTTTCCTTATGGAATATTTTTAGAATAGTTTCTTAATTTCTATTCGTTCAGGAAAAATAGAATACTTTTTCCAGACCTGGTTAAGGTAATTGCATTCCTTCTGTTCTAGATTTAATTTGGAACTGACTTCCTTTAGAGTACAATTTGATTGCCTGTTTTTATTTACTTTTCCGTCATGAGAAACATGAAGATTTCGCAACGTTTAGTTAATAACTGTAAGGTTCTCGTTGTTCTCAAAGGTTGCTTTTCTTTTGCAAAGATTAGTTTGATGATTGTGTTGTTACTGCTTTGCGTGATTTATCTACTTCGTTCTTTTAAAGTTGTTCATTTCTGTCCCCACTGGATTTATGGTAAGTTTTCACAAAGGTGAGTTTATTGGTGTCATGGTTACTCTTGTATATGAATTTTCACTTCGGTGCCCGTGGGGATCAAATTTGATTAGCTGTTCTTCACTACTGTTCCCTCAGGAAATATTGAAGCTTCTTTCATAGTTGGGTCCAGAAAACTGAATTGTTACAGCTTTACATGAAAATTATCACTGAGTTAATACATAAAAAAACTTGATACACTGTTTGCATTACTGTTCTCTCAGGAAGTATGGTATGCTTTTTATAGCTAGATTAGATTGCCAAATTGTTACTACTGGAGACTACTTATTTCACTGGAGTAATTGTTTCGGGGAAAAATTTGATACACTGTTCTTATTATGGTTATCTCAGGAAATATGGTTAGCCTTTTCATAGATGGGTTATACGATTGAATTATTACTGCATTAAATGAATTCTTCAATCAGTTCCCTCAGGGAAAGTCTGACATTCTGTGCACTGTTCCACATGTATGCGCTCTTCATTCTTCATAACTCTTAGCACTATATATATGCATATATATATATAAAGACACAAAAATTTATAACGGCGCAAATACAGAAACAGTTCTCAATGTTTAAAGCTAAATAACCTCCTCGGCACGGGAAGAAACTATATATATATATATATATATATATATATATATATATATATATATATATATATATATATATAAATATATATAGTGTTACGACTAGGGGTAATGTAACAAAAGAAAAGACTCAAACAAGCTTTCAAGATTGAAAATACAAATGTATAATTTCCTAATATATTAAATATTTTTTCAACAAAACAATCAAAGTGAAAGAATTAAAAATAGCTTACAGTATAGAATATACTTAAAAGTCTGAAATTGTTCTAAAGTTCACTGATCCGGAAGTTAATCAAAATATTCAGAATGAAGTCGGTTCCGAATGAAACCTCAACTGTACTGATATACTAACAAGACTCTGTTGTATCCAAGTGTTATTAATTCCAAGTAATCCTTGAGAATATGGAATATCACACAAGTTCTAGAAATTTTTCCGATAATTCCACGGAGCTGTATAATTATTAAAGTTTAAGAAGCAGTACTAAATCCGGAATGTACTGTATTATAATAATAATAATAATATCACTGAAGTAGAATATCACACACAAAATGAACCAATATCGTTTATGACCTCTCAGACTGACGAACTATGCTGGAATGCCAAACACAGCAATTCAGTTTAATTTTATAGATTATGAGCTGCGTATAACAGAATAAGGAAAACCAATTTAAACTGTATTTCGACTTTAAGACAATGTAATCCCTTTAGAAAACAACCTTCTTCGAAGCAATCAGAAACTAGGTTATACTTGACACCGCTAAGGTACCTATGCACTGACGTTATTACCAGTCAACAAAGTATTGACTTCATATAGAACATATAATTCAGGTCAAACGTTCAACAAATTCTCACGCTCTAGAACGTGATATGATTAAATGCTTAACCGACAATAATTATTTTCCCAAGACCAATGTACTGGGTCACATGTACCTTATATGTACTTTTTGCAATACGTCAGCTGTTAGACTATTATACAGAGATCCTAAAAGTATACCATTATTTAAAAACGAAATGATACATAATTCCGATATATATATATATATATTGGAGCTATAAAAGTGACTGATGATATAAGTGAGTTCACCGTATTTTTTCAGACAAAGTTGTGTCATATAGATGTGCATAGAAAAAAAAACCTAGAGTACTTAACTGTTAAGACCACATAATTATTGGTTATCATTAAACAGAATATAGAATTAACTGATATAAAATACCTCCTATTATTAGTAATAACAATACTTTTGACAAGTTTAATAGTATACATGAACATAATTACAGTGCAATGGAATATAGTGAGTGACCACTGTGTAATAGTCTTTTTCCAAAGTTGATTGACACGATCGCATGCCAATATTACCACTGCATTTAAAGATTCTGCATAATGAGGCTGGTTAGATAAGTGACCACATACACCTCGAGTAACACGTCTTTTATTACTTTTTTTCTTTTGTTTAAAGACAATACCTTGGATGATTTGTCAGTTCATGTACTGTACGAATGCTAAAACGGGAAAATGTGTCAATCAATATTTAAGTGCAGCTACCGGAACAACGTGTGGATATAAATCGGTATTCTCTCTCTCTCTCTCTCTCTCTCTCTCTGCTAAAAATATGGCTAGCTTTATGGTTTATTTTTGAAGGTTGTAGAAAGCTCAATTATCAGATGGCATTTAGTAGCAAAATGATATGGCATAAGCAATATAATTTATAACGTTTTATAATGAATTATGATTAGGTGTGATATGTCTTGATCTTTAACAATGATTCGCACATAAATGTAGTCACTAGCCTGCACATAAATCAAACTGAGAGCCAGTGAATGTCTATGGCTACAAAATCTGCATTTTTGCTTTTTTCCCTTCATATATACATAAATTATCCTTTTTAATTGTTTTATTCTTTATTTATTTATTTATCTTTTTTTCCAGTGGTGCAAAGAAGGACTGTGTGTTTCAATGGTTAAAAAATAGGTGAGTACATCCCGTACGTTTGTAGACACGGTGTCATATTAGTTAGCCTGCTAGAGTACCGATCAGGTTCGAATCCTGTTCAGATCAGCCACTGTATTTTCCTTGGGAAGACACCTCACTCAAGCTGTCTCTGTACGATGTGCATATGTTGATTGTCCACAAATACCAAATAAATATAATACAAGTTTAGTTATTAATTCAGCTATTAATTAGCGATACATTAAAATTTTAAGTCTATTCGATTATAATTATATGATGATGATGGTAGTAATGACGATGGCGATGATGATGATGATGATGACGACGACGACGATGATAATAATTATTCTACGCACTTGGTTATGTAAGATTTATGAAATCAAAATTCACCCAATTGATTCGAGAAATCGAGGCGACTGTAAATTAAAGCAGTCTTTGTATTTTCCAGGTCCAAACCAGAGTTTGCCACATGCAGCCGAGTATGAAATTGGACAAGTTTCAGGACTTCCGAGTTGTATGATGGGATACTAAAACTTCCTTTGTATTGTTTTCACTGACAAGACATATCAAAGCGTTTTTATATATTTTATATATTTATCCCTGTATACTGATTTGCAATATTCACAAGCTTTAACGTGTCTTGAATTGCAGTCAACAATATATTCTTATATAATCCAGAAATTAGGTTGCTACGCAACAGGTGTGGAACGGAAATATACCGTTAAATCATTTGTCTATTCTTATGTCAGCGCTTAAAGTACAAGACCAAACTGAAGAAAATTTGTCCCAAAGAGACATTTTTTATATCATACATTTAACTCGAAAAGACCAAATCTTTCGGGATAGTTGCATCTATTTTTTTCCGAATTTGTTCATTAAGTCATAACGTTTAGAAGGCCGGTTTAATTTCAAATAAAATAGGCATCACATAAATCATTCTATTATTTTGTTTTTTCTTGTTTTTGAAGGGGGCCTTAATTTCATATTTACCATAAAGCGGAAGTGAATACCACGCATTGTTTTTAATCCAAAGAATCTTATTGTAAATCATTGTTATTTTAAAGCAAAATTACAGATACACTCAACTGGTCTCTATACGTAAAAGTGACTTTAAAAAATATATCTTTTTGAAACATAACATAGTCTATGATGATTTATCAAATTTTCTACACTGTACGATATGTTCAGATTAGCTCGGTGAATAAAATAAATGGAAAAGTTAGAGGTATCAATTTAAATTCAGTCAGATTTCATTTCTATTTCTTTATGCTTTATATGTCATGGTAAACTTTTCCTTGGAAAAATAAATGTAATCGCTTTTTTATCTTGCTTTTGTTATTTGAGCAAATTTATACGGGTAAAATAGAAATGAGTACAGCAACTTTTGAAGTATTGTCTTAAAATGCAGTATGTGTATAGCCTTGGCACACTTGCATGTGGTCCAAATTTGTGTGAACAGAGTTATAAATGTATGTCATAAATTGTCGATTCCACATTCTCGTTCTCTAAAAAGTGAAAGTCTCAGCCATCATCATTGTAAGACTATAAGATTAAGACCTTTAATCCGATCACAGTGAAATCTGTATCATAAACAAGGACATTATAAATGTTGCTGAAAAATGAATTTCATGTTTGTTTATTTGCACGATATGTAAAATAAAAAACAAATTAATCTGTGAAAGAAGCAATAATCAAATGAGCGTGACGTCACGGCGAGAGAACAGAGAATTTGGTTGGCTAATGGAACAGTCATGCAATGGAGGATATATAGTGAAAGACATTCTACTCTGCCCTTTTCAACTTAAAAAGTAAACTCTAGTCATTTTTCAGTGTTTGAGACAAAGTTTGTGGAGAACGCTAGAAGTAATTACTTTCGGAGAGCTGGCGAGTAATATTTTAATCATGCGGAAGTTGGCGATTAAGAGTGTTTTAATTTTACGTCTCGAGGGACACAAGAACACTAAACATCAAGATAAACAAACGCTAGTTCAGTCAAACAGCAAGACAATTAAAGAACAATTTAATTCTACATTGTGTTGAATTCAACATATGTCATGGCTGTGATTGAAATATTTCCCGATTGAATGAAGAAAGCAACAATGTTGGCATGTAAAGATAATACATATTTGTTTACAATTTTGGTCAGGATGAAAGTGTGGTCAAAGCCATTTGTGATGAAGAGAAAAAGTGTTAACTTATTGATATCAAATATAAAAGTGTATCATCCAATGTTTCGGTAAAGATATAGATTTACATTTTACTTTCAATGATGATAGCTTTGAAATAAGGATCATAAGTCCTGAGAGCTAGACAGTAGAAACAGTGCAGTACAAATTAGTTATACGTTATGTTTGTGCGTGTGTGTGTCCTTATTCCGTTGATAAATGCACACATTTGTATTGGGATAAATGTACAGTACAACTTGACGGTTTTGTAAAATTTACAAGGTCAGTCTGCAACGATTCGGTAAAAACAGAGATATAACTTTTGAATAAGGGAAATCAATTTAAAACAGCACATGGTGTCACAATATATGAAATAATCGTTTGAGAATTAAGTTTAGTAACGGAAAAATTTCACCCAAATCTGAAATCATTCTCATGGTTCATGGGACTAGAGAAACATTTTAAATTGCTTAAAATTAAAGTTACTGTTGAAGACGGATATCTTGTTAGCTTGTTGATGACACCTCAAGACAATTTATATAGCCTAAAGTATTCTCTGGATGTTTTATGCCGTTTTAAATGACTGACAACCATCATCGTTTAAGACTTATTTACTACTGTCACGAAATTGCAGTTTCTACCACTAATATTTATAAATTGTGAGAACAAATTTAACGCGCCAAAAATGAAATAAAATATATTGAATTTGAAGAATGATCAACTGAGTAGTGTATCTACATATTATACAAGCAAACGAAAACAAATATTTCCCTACAAAGCGATCTGTGTTAGTCACGTGGATTACCAGTGGCAGACATACATAGTTGACAAGCAAATATACGAAAAAGACAATTATAGAAACAAGTACATTTTGACAGTGATGTCTTCTCAATATACGCTTAGCTGATAAAAGACGAAACAAAAAACCGAAAACAGCATATTCAGTGCTTTTAAAGAAATCTTCAAAGAGACAAATCATGAAAAGATGCAGTATGATGAAGCAAAATAGATTTACAGCAGAAAGTTAAGAATTTGTTGGAAAAAGACTTCTTAAAGTCATTTTCAACTTTATGAGCCAAGACGAGCTTCTGTAGTGGAAATGTTTAACAGAACACAGTCTTCTTGAATGTGAAATTGTGTTCTCATAACAAAACCAGAAAATGGGTTCATGTTTTACCAAATGTAATTGGAAGATGAAATAGCACTCATCACAGTTCAAAATAAATGATTCCGATTAAAGCAATCAAGGAAGAAATGTTTGATCAATCTATTCGGTTATCTGACTTATCTGACTTCTGATACATTTCAAACGCCTAACTTCAAAATAGTTGAAACATATAGAATATCTAATTACAACTAACTTTACCGAGGAAATGTTTAAACTTAGGCAAGTAATCCAGTCGTTTACAAACTGTAAGACCAAAACAATGAACAGCAAAAGGTATGTAATCGTTAAATGGAAAGTATTTGCTACATCGTTTAAAAGCTGGGTACCAGCTGGAAACATTATGTATTAAATTAAGTTAAGGATGCGCTATGCATATATACGAGTGTTAAGGTAAACGAAAAATTTGAGGTTTTCAAAGATAACGAGGTTTTAGAATGTCGCATTTGTGTAGAAAAAAAATATAGCGCATTAGCGCATGAAGCAGTTAAAACATGCTCGACATGTGAATTTGGTTTGATTACAGAATTTAAGGGAAAAAAGAAATAATGCCAAATAAATCGCATGCAAACACAATAGTAAAAAATGGCATCACAGAAGAAAAAGAAAAGAGATAACATTCAAGCATATGAGGTTGCTTCCAACTATATCTCAGTAAAACCAAATATAATGTAAAAGCTGAATACAATAAGGGTGATTTAACACATGGGGATACTTAGCCTTCTCCTAAATTGTATACAAAGAAGCCACATACATTTAACAATTAACTATGCATCTATCCTTTACAAAACGGATACCCATGTACAATTTTAACACGTCCCAAAAATATGCAATCACAAAGAACTATCAAAGAATTATCTAAAATCAATTTCTTTAATGCCATATGGACGAAGAAGCGTCCAGTACACCGATTTACAACTGTGCATAAACATATTTTGAATATACAATTTTATCAGAATTTTAATTTGACATCTGGTAGCATTTGAGATAAATTCAGTTATAAAAGTGTTAGAAATGCAACCGAAACATATCGATGGATACATAGGAAAAGCGAAAAACAAATACAAAAGATTCAAGAGTGTGTAAAATCAACGCTATTACGCTGATAACATTGTGGAATCAACGAAAAGAGCAGATAGGAAATTCGACAAAGAATTGCATGTAAATATAGATATACAGTAAATAAAAGTCGAACATATTTGCAAACAAATTGCAATTTTCACTTTTTAAAAAGTCAAACTAATTGACTTTATAGAATCAGAGACTATACTGCCTTTGTAGACCCTAGATAAGTGAACGAACCTTGACTTGTAGCTGTGCCAAGGGTGGCAACATGGATGACACAAGTCCTAAAGTAATAGTCTCTACTTTTGATGCTGATGTGCGATAGACTAAAGATTGAACAAAAATAACTAGCGCAGCACCTTACTCTTATCCTGCGATTCAGTTTCATACAATACATTTGCTAACTCAAACTAACCAAGATAAGAAAGCAAATGTATTTAGGAGATGAAATTTTACCATGTTCAACCCCAATTCTTGTTATGTATTTGCCAATAAACGTTTTCGGACAACTTCACATTGAAATTTGGCAACGATGACTCAATACAGAGCACTGTGTGACATGAGATTTTGTCAGAATCAACCAGACTGAGCAGTTGGGGATGGTAACATCTGGTCATGGGCGTTTCTACGTGTGTTTAATAGACAAAAGTGTACCAGAATTAGCAAAGTCAAAGTGCCAATTTAATGCTTATATCGACATGCAAAAACTGATGTCTGAGTGTAAAATACTTTTACCTGATGACAATGGCAATGCCAACATTATTTAGTATTTTAGCCCACAGGTCATGTTATAAATTGTATAGCACAAGACAGCCTCGGTAAGCATCAGCATATTCAGTGGTAAACTGCATTATTATGTCAAGAAATATTCATATAAAGAAAACGGGCACACACAATATATGGAAATACAAGTCATTATAATTTACATTAAAGTTGGAACAGACCAAATTTGTCAAATAGCTAGAACTGACGTTCTATTGTTTTTAAAGTTTAGTTAAGAAAGTAAGATAAATTAACAACAATATTGGTCTTTTTATTCTATAGACGTAAATTAATTTTTCTCCTGAAGATAATATTGACAGAATGCTGAAATAAATGTTCCCTTTGTTAGGCATCAGAGGAGGAAAAGAAACTGCCCTGTAGTATACAATAGGATGACCAAAGTGTCGAATAATTTAAATGATTCAGAGCTGGTAGAGATCAAATTTTACCTTGGATCTTATAAATCGTTTTCTGGCTAGTGATGCAACAACATTATTTTGCTATAGTCCAGATAAGTTTGGGACTAAAGAAAAACTCCAGATATTTATATCCAGACACGGTTTCAATTTTCAGACCTGGACAAAGCTACTGCTCATTTGTTGTCAAAATGGCCCGTTTCTAAAATCAATAATTTTAGTTGTATCAAGATTAACCTTAATACGTGTTTCATCACAAAATTCCAACACAACCGTAACTTGAAGTAATACATTTTTTAGAGTGTCTGCGCAATTAGCAACAGCATAAGCGTACAATACGGCAAAAGTGTAATGACTACCAGGAGAAACAAATACTTCATGTCTTGATCTTTCTCTTAATATTGGTAAGCAAATGGTTTATACATACGTTAGAAATCAAAGTACATATGATACAACACTGTATGGTTCCAATATTACAAGGAATTATTTTTCATATAGTTCCAATCAACTGGGACACATGCGCAAAGACTATTATACATTAATGCTATGATACGTATACAAAACTTTCTTCCAATACCATTTTTCACTGAATGTTGAATATGTTTGTAGTGATCTATTGAAAAAACACCGTGAAACATCAATAAAGGACAATAAAATCTGCCACAAAGTTTGCTAAAATATGTATGCACTAAAATTTGAAGAGTGAACATTATATCTACAGGAGACTACCCATATGTAATCCAAATTAAGCTTCATTGACTACCTTCCTTCAGTTAACCATGCTGCCAATCTGTCATAATTGGGATAATTTACAGTGCCTTTTTGTTTTTGGACAATTAACACATTCTTCGCATGCACGTGGGAAATTACCAGATTGAAATACAGTATTAAACAAATGGGTTAATATTGGAGTAATTTCTGCTAGAAAGCATTGACGGGAGAGTACTCCTATGGAACCCAAATTAAGCTGCACTGACTATCTCCCTTTAGTTGACCGTGCTACCAATCTGTTATTCAAGATTCCGGTTAATACCTTCTTTAACAGATCGAATGAAACGCCTTGATAATTTGTTTGATAATTTACAGTACCCATGGGTGTATTGGACAATTAACACTTTCTTCCCATGGGACATTACCAGATTGAAATACAGTATTAAACAAATGGGTTAATATAGGACAAATATCTGCAACAAAGCTTTTACATATAAATCAACATACCGTGTGCCCCCACCTCTGCCCCAGCTTTGCCAGACCTAAAATTTGAATCATTCTCATAACTTTGTTTTCTCATCAATGGGCCTCTCAATGATATTATCAGCATCAAGCAGTAGGGACGCGAGGCTGCATCTGTATGGATAGAACTGTCTTTTGTACAAAAGTCTACTATAATGAGTATTACACTTTTTAGATCATATTTCAGTTTAATATGACTAGTTTTGTAAAACGTTTGGATCGTTCTCCAAAACATCCTTGAATTGGTCCGTGTTGTGATTAGCTCACTTTTGAATTTATTCTTATATTGTTGCTACTTCATTTTCACCTGTCGTTTAATGTACGATCCAGTGTAAAATAGGAGTTCAAATTTATTTGAGCTATATGTTATACATATATAACGGGCATGCAATTTAACTTGACTCAGTTCATTTAATCGGTCTTCCCTTCACGGTTTCTAGGAAGATGTGGATAAGTCAGACGACAAATATGTTAGATTTCATGGTTTGTGTTGATAAGTGATACATATTTATAATCTTGTTCATGGTTTCATCACCATTGGCAGAAATATAGTTAAATATTTCACCTTTCGACTGGTAAAAACTTTGTGAAAAGTATCAATAAATACATCCATTTTATTTTCATCGCATCTAACTTTTGTAAAACTTTGTGAATCCTTGTCATTTTATGAACATTTTCAAAACATTAGTCACCACAATGACTAAATGTCACTTCAGAAAATAGTCGAAGCTGCACTGGAGGCTATACATTAATTTAAAACACATGCACCTTCATGTGGTTTACATGTTGAGTATGCGACCAAATCAAGTAGCAATAGCATATATATGAAACAATTTTGTTTGATCTGCAGCAATTTTACAAATCCACCACTCCATGACTGGAGATACCTCAAGGAAAGAAAAACAAATACTTGATCGATTATGGCGCAGAAGAACATTAGACTATACAACAACGTTTTGGGGAGATTAAGTCTACTGCTTTTCCACAAACGTAAACTCTGGAGCTGGTACTGTTGAATATTGAAGAACACTGGCATCTGATTAAATTAAGTATCTGGCAAACAAAGATGAAGCTACTGTCTGGACTTACTTCTTTTTACAATGTATTAATGAAATAAAAGAGAAGAAATAGCTATAATGAATCAAAATATATATTCTTATTTAATTTGCATATTATGCATTCCGTTTCGACGGTATCAGATACTGTTCAAATGGAACTATTGATCTCATAAAAAGCACAGATGAAAACATTATGGTAAAATGTTAACAATACATAACAGATTGAAAAGTGAAATTAGACTATCAGCAAAGTTTTAAAGTCAAGTATACAACCCATCTGAAGTGATTAGCGAGGACAGGATCCATTGGGTCATTTTCCAATTCAATTTAATACTGACCTACTACAAATGACAAACGTCCAATAGAAATGACGACGTTTATAAAGAATTTATAAAGAAGGACCATTCAAGTGATTAAAACCCATACAAAGGTAGTAAGCAAAAACATACGGCTTTCTTCCTAATCAATGTTTTTGGTTTAATTGGGTTAATTCTTTCTTTTATATGTCGTCCGTATTCACACAGTCATCAATTACAAATAAAGTATTTGTACCTTAATATTTATTAACCAGTAACTGTAACTGCTTATCTGATTCATCTACAAGATCTATCACGATCACCTTTTCATCCTTCAGTTTTATCACTTTCTATCGTAAGCTTTGTTACACAGAAAAGCGGAGCAGATGATATACATAAAATCAAAGAAATATTTGTATTCAGCCTCTATCAGCTTTAGTGCAGAAAATCGTTTCCTACAATTAGTGAGAATCATGTTATGGGGTTTCTTTAAATACATTTATCCATAGGTGAAAGCTATGCTATTTATCGATGCCTAAAACGTAATGGATTTGAGCCGAATAATTTGAATGTTAACCTGACCATGAGACGCGTAAGTATACATTTTATGGGCATGAACATTTTCTTTTCAATATATTTGAAAGTGTTTTTTTGCACGTTGGATAATTTGAAAATAATACCATGCAATTTGTTGTCGTATCTGATTCTCAAACGAGGCCAGATATTTCGATATTTGGCAGTGAGAAAACTGTTAAAATGTACGTTACTAATTTATATTAGCTTTTTTTTCGTTCATGAAAACATTTCTCAGTGGATTATGTAAATTGTTGCTTTAATGGAAAATCCTACAAATAAGCCATGTTTGGCAGACCCTCTATACTCACTGATATGTTTGTATTGTAGAAATATACAACCTTTCAGGATCACATTTTCCACTCTTTTTACAGAATATCAAAACGCCATTCCAGCCCAATCTGGGATAAATTACTCTGAGATTTGTTAAAGTTATATTTACTGCTATGTCAAATTTTCTCTTTTTCGTAGTGTAGACATAAAAGAAAGCAACTCCATTTCTACATTTGTCATTTACCGATTACACAATTGATTTAGTTAATTGTATCGTACTGTAGGCCAATGTTTTGGTTTCCACCTTCTATCACTTCAGCTGCGTTTGCAAGTGTTATGTTGTATCTTAAATTTTGGAGAAGAGCACTTGCATACAGTGGACAATGATCTGTTGGTATTGAAACATCAAATGGTATTCTACATTTTTTCGTTCAATACACCGCAAATTGGAAGCAAGTGTTTTATGCATGAACTGCCCCTGATCGTAACTTTCTTAATTTTGCACTTATCATAAATGTTTTAGACCTATTTTTCCTAAACGATACAGGCGACCACAAATCTTTGTAAGTGATAAAAATGATGCCGTCATTTAACTTGCAAACAGTATCGCTTCAGTTGGATATAGTGATGTTTTTCAAAAGAATTCTACCCAATTTATTTACCACTGCATTGCTAACACCCCTCTGCACCTTCATATCGAATGAGATGAAAGACTGCCTGCTACTCTCATGATATGTTGACATAGCTCTGTTATTGCTATCTGCAAAGCTTGTTCGAGTTTAACGTTACTAGGAGTGTGTGCTTGATACAGAACTGCATCATTGTTTAGATGCTTCGCTATTTATTGTGCTGAAAGTACATATAACCTACAAAAATATCAAAGACTTTAGAACAACAACAAACAAAAAACAATACGAAGAAAAAGAAGAAAAAAAGAAAAAAACTAACATGAATTCAACATATATTTTTCCAGATAGTAAGTCTTTGTTTCTTCTTATATAGAGTGAGTCTCTGTATTGTTTATTTTATTTCTGATTGAGTTTAATTCCTTCTACCTGTTGCACTAGTTGATTATTAAAATAAACTCCTCGTGGGTAATTTGATGATCACTTACTGCTTTGATTATCATGTCGTCGATAATGTTTAACTTTCCAATAGCAAATGTTACTACTTTATCAATGTTTAAAACTTTCTTGAAGATTAAGTTTTCGTTGAAAGCCTTCTCAATACATCCTGTTAATATTGCACGAAACCCAATATAATCCAAAGGAACAACTTCATCGGCAGCAACACCTAATCCAGCTGATTTTACAACCATACCACCTAAAACTGTAGCTGTGTTAACCTCTACCCAATCCAAAGCTTTGTGTTATACTTTGTATTTCTTTCTAACAAATTTGTATAATTCTAGTTTTAAAACTAAATAGTTTTTAATCTTGTTACTTTTTTGCTGTTTAAAATTAATACCGTCGCCAGTCGGATTAAACTGCAGTGCACTTGGTGTCATTTTACTCATTTGCACATAGGAAATATACAGTGTAGACTTTAGAGTGGTAAGGGGTTTTATTGACTCTGTAGACGTGCTTGACTGTACTGTTGCATTTTACCTCTGGTACACACTGCTTTTGGCATAATTTACGATTTTAACATTTTTCGTTGGACTGCTTGTCAAAACAGAAATGTAACTCTCTTTTGAAACAGAAGAACTCATTTACTGTGCCCTGAGTGGGAACAGCATAGGTTGTGTAACAATATTATATGGTGCTAATCCATGAGCTATGAGTTTGATGACGGGCCAATTGTAAACCTCGGTAGTTTTTCAAAAGTATTTATATGCTACCGCAAGAGCAGAGTTTAATTTTTCATATTAAACTATGTTGATAATCTTTTTTTCTTCGTCATAAATATGTCAGTAATTAAAAGCTATGCTATTTATTAGCCAAACAATAAAACATTTAGCAGTGTACAATTTTGTTATACACGTACAAATACAGTGTTAACAATTTCGTCTGGTAAAAAGTCCATGTGGTATCCGGTTGTCAACTGGGACCTGACGAAATGAAAATGGAAGAATTATTTTTGCAGTTTTTCCATTATCCATTCATGCTGGCTGACCTATCGACATATTAAATAACATATTGTAGAGAACTGTAAGAAGAGATTGTAATGCTGCTTGAAAAGCACGTTTAAGATGTTTTTTGTTTCAATCGACGTTGTCTGTAGGTCAATGCAATGCTACCTATTACCCGAGAAGTTCAAGAATTTAAGCGGGTTGAATATAGACAAAGTCTAGTCATATTGTACTTCGCAAAAGCTTTGCTGTTATTCTTTTGTGGTTTTGGTTGTCGTAGCTTATAACTTTTGTGTAGGTTTTCATTGCGTCAGCTTTAATAACCAAAATAACTTTACTTTTAGACCAAATGAACAAGTTGCCTAAAGCAGCTGCACCACCAGGTATCAAACAATTTATTATGTTTGAACTTTGTAAAGTTGCGTCGTTTCATTCATGTAGTGTGTTTGCATCATCTTGTGACGTTTTATACTCTTCTTATTCTTCGTTAGACATTCAACTTTCTTTTTTAAATTCGCGTGAAGGTTTTTCAAATTGTCTACTAAGTTTAGGTATACGAGGATCTTTGGGTTTTATTAAGCAACCCTAAGTTCGTTGTCATTCTTAATTTGTTTATCTTTCCTTTATTTTCAAGGAATTTGGAAAGTTAAAATAAATATAAATCGGAATCGGAACAATAGGTAGATTGAAAAGTGAAATATAATTTAAATTTAAATGGATAAATATAAATGGTGGATTGAAAATAAGTGTTTTAAATATCAAAAAGTTAAATATGTAATCTAGTTTAATCAGAACCAAAGTCAATGTAAACCTTTTAAAATCAAATACAACAAAAAGTGGAAAAAAGATAATAGCGAACATCTAAATGAATACAATAAAAAATGCATGAAACAAAGACGCCACAATGATGAAAACCACAGGATATCGCAACTAGGAAGACATATGATTGTATTAACACTAAGCAATACTTTAGATCAGATACAACAATATCAGTTGTTCAACCTATTGACTTTAGAGGACGATGGCTAAAGTTTACAATGCTTGAAAGTGTTAGCGAGGATGATGTATACGTGTTTTACTGTGTGTTTCTTTTGATCTTTTCGATCCTGAGCAACAAAGAAAATGTTTTCACTGGTCAAACACTAGACACATGATAGAAAATAAAAACAGATGAAAATGTCAGATGCTTTAGAGGAAAGAGATAGTTAAGCACAATACAGAGGTGAAGCATTCAAGACAGCTGTAATACTTTATTGTTTGGTAAGCAGCCAGCACTGTAGTGACAATTATTGTAACAATTGTAGTTATCGGCACAAATGCATCAACAGCAAAGCCACTATTCCACGTTTAATTTTCAGTCGTTTTTTCCAGTTTATTTTCTAGTTTCTCCATATTTTATGTTGACGTTTTGAAATTAATATGTTTAAATATTACCAAATTTGCAGATAAAGAGAATCCTAATTAAATCCAGTGAAGTATCTAACTCATTTTAATGTAATGCAATCAGCTTTCAGGTCTCAATTATCGATTGGAATAAATCTGCTAAGTAAGGATCCCACAAATTAATTACAACACCTGGCAATGATTGGGACATTTTTGCAGCTCTAACATTGACAAAAATTCTATATGTATTCTTAATGTATAGTTCATATATGATGCTTTTGCACGATATGTCTTTCTATGTTCCATGTGCAATAGCTGTGTTCAAATCCTGCTTGTACTCTTCAGTTTCTGTGGACTGTCCTTTTTCGTGACCGCAAGTAAAGGTCTTTGAAATATCAAAAATGATTTTTTTTCCAATTATGCTTTATTTATTTATCAACGAAAACAAAATTGATTGCATATGTGTCAAAACAAAATCTTCAATATTTAAATAATCAAAAAGTGAAAGAAGTTAGTGGTAATGATTCTGTTTTTTTAAATTTAAAATCCTTTGTATGAAGATGTTGACGATGATTATTATTATGTTGTAGATACCGAACCAGCAATCGATGATACTGTAAATTGTACTAATGATTTCGGAGATGTCGCATCAACTGGAGATTCTAGGTTTCACTAAATGTTATTGAACTATACAAGTAGGAAATAAAAAGGACACTGCATGGCAGAAGCATGATACAAATTTAAAAGAAATACCTTTACAATAAAAAACGATATACTGTGTAAAACTTGGTGGCAAGCCAGCTCAAATGTTGATGAAAGGCGATATCAAATCAGTGCTAGCAACTACCACTATTGTAAACTATATTAGAAAGTATTTGTTGGTCACATTAGGTCTAACAAAACAAGGTAAGAAATATGTACATCTGGACGATACAAAGCCGGATACAAGACCTAAGTACGCGCAGGAGCCTACTGTTATATAAAGTGAACCTATAAAATTATCCCACAGAATAGAGATGAAAATAATTAACTTACATGAACCATGTGACCAACATGTATGAGAACCTGACACTATAATTGACAAACACCAGGGATGATTTCAAAGTGGAGAGCTTATGCCTAAAGTTAACAAGAATCATTTGCTGCACAAAAGGAACGAGGATTCAGAAGTAATTTGAATGCTCTTAAGGATGCGAATTCGAAAATAGATTTTATAAAATCTCATGCGGAAATGCATAAAAACAGATTCAATTTATAAAAACAAACGAAATTCACAAAGCAACAGACCCAAACAAAAAGCTTTACTGCACAACTGTTCGAAAGTGTTGAACGTAAAGAGCACAATCAATTAGACATTAACAGCTGTAGAGAAATTCTAGTGAAAATATTGAAATGATTATTGACAAAGAAACAATTACCATTAGGTGAAGGAATGAAGCAATTGCTTAAAGAAAAGAATGCATCAATAGTTGCTATAGCCGCTGCAGTATGAAAGACAAATTAGTTGTTGTTCTGTCTATATACAATTTTGTAAATCGTTTAGCATAGGCAGCTAAAGAATGTATGGCTGTAACACACCACGAAGAGGCAAACATGATTCGTTCATTGACAAAATTAAAATTGGCCTAATGTCAAAAAAGCAAGAGCAGCGTTGGCTGATATTATTAGCACTGCAAATGTAGTCCTTCTTCTCTACATCCTTTTTACCCACTTTGTTTTATGTGTGTACTCTTCAATGTCTTCTCAACCTTCATAATATCATCCTTTACTTCAATTTCTTATCAACCTTTAGAGTATCATCCTTTATTAAGTCGGCATTGTTGCTAGGGTTTTTTCCTCCATTTAAACGAGTCCTTAGATTTTAAAATTGTTGTTACGTGCAGCTATTCTACCTGTTTTTATGACCTTGTTCATCGGTAATAAAAAAATACCGTCAGTCCCAACAGTTATGTCCTTTTTACAAAAAAAGATTATATATATTTTTGAAATCTGACCATAATATTTTTGTGTCTCATAAACTTGTTCTCCAAGTTTGTCACATATGCTCTATTTTGAATTTGTGCACCTTTTACAGATTACATATGATTGGATGCTTTGATTTAATCATGCAATACCTTTATTTATCAGACCTTTACAATCTTGGAAAAAGAATTAAACCAAATCAGGAGGTTCAAGTATATCATATTTATGCTGTAAAGTGATTTAACCTTCCAGTACCACCAACTAAACCACGAATTTCATTTCCGCTGTTAAATTCTTCTTCTTCTCCTCCTTTTTTTTCTTCTTCTTTTTCTTCTTCTTCTTCTTATTTCTTCTTCTTCTTCCTCTTTTTCTTCTTCTTCTTCTTATTATTATTATCGTCGTCTTCATCATCATCATCATCATCATCATCATCATCATCATTATTATTATTATTATTATTATTATTATTATGATCGTCAACATCATCATCATCAGCAGCAGCATCGGCTACATTATTATTATTGTTATTATTATTATTATTATTATTATTATTATTATTAAATCATATACATTTTTATATAGTTCCCAAGAGTACCTATCGTCATCTATAACTCTTGCATTCTTTTCCTTGATGTATCTCCAATTACGATGTGGTGGAAAGTTAAATACATCATAGAGCACCTTGGAAACTTTAACAATATATTTATTTTCAGCGTTTTTGAGATATAGTCGGAATTAAGTTCATATTGTTTTTGTATGTTATATCTTTCTTCTCTTCTCTCATGTAATTTACTACCGTCCTAGAACGATATCTACTTTGTAGTCGCAAAGTTTTTCACTTGTGTCATTGCGTTGTTTACCTGTGATATTTTCTTTATGTATTTTCTTGTTTTCTCTCCGTTTTTTCGATTGACAAAATTGTTAACTGCTTCATGATATAATGCGCTGCTGTTTTGTTGTTTTCTTTTGTTTTTTTGTTGTTTTCACACCTATCACATTCTAGAAGCTTTGTTAAATGTATCTGTCACAAACGAACAGATTGCATGTTCTATAATACATCTATTTATGGACTGCGTTTCCTCCGTTTCCAGGAGAGGTATGATTTTGGCTCATCGTCTCCGGATGTAAGTGAGTTCTTTTGGTACGTCATTTATTTTAATGTCGTGATTTCTTTTTTTCTCTTTTTTCCTCGTTTAAGTTCATCCCATAATTGTTTTATTTATATTTTTGTGAGCAGCTGGACTTTCAGTATCATATTAAAGATGTCTAATACACTGTTCTTTGTCAGTTATTTGGAACAAAATAAAAATATCCAGAGAATAATTTATATTTGATAAATTGTTTGTAAATGTTATCAAAAGGTGAATAGGACGTCCAACCTCCAACAGGAACTCAATTTGCAGCAATTAGGAACATATTTTCAATTCTCAATGATTTCAGATTGATGTCAAATTTTTGGCAATTCCTATGGGTGACTCTGCAATGGCTACCTCATATACTGAGTCACTCTGTGGCCTTTTGAATCCAAATAGTTTTTTCATAAATTTTTATATATGTTTTTATCTAATCATTGTAAATTGTACTTATACAATTTACTAGATCTACAAGTTGTACAGTAAATTTAGTCGAATACAAATTTGTGTGTTTGACAACTTCAAATATGTAATTTATTCCTTTCCCATAAGGTACTTTTTTCAAAGCTGTTGCTGTTAAGCTCAACGTTAGCATCAGTGAAATTGACACGTTTGTTTCTAGAATGTAATTCGTCGACACAGCTAGCTTCGAGGACACTTTTTTCTAATCAATTAGACATTATCTATAGATACAGTCATCGTTGTTTTCACGCTAGACTCAAAATATTTATATCCCTTCTGTGAAAACTGTTATTCAATACAATGTAGCTTTGTACAATTATTTATGATGTGTAAAAAAAAATTAAAAAATTTATTTTTTCGTTTTCTAAGCGTCTTCATAGTCTGGTTGCTTTAGAATTTTTAATTTCCAAAAGAATACCCTCAAGTCTGAATATTGCAGTAATCTTAGAGTGGTTGGTAAAGTGAGGGAACATGAATTGGAATTTTTTCGATGTATTTATTTATTTAGGTGCAGGCAAAAGCAAGGCGAAAAAGAAAAACAAAAAGATCTTACTATTTTAATTTCACAATGAGCCAGAACTCATTATGCCTACTACTCAAAATGCTACCGATTCACTGCTAGCTTCACGTATATCTGTTGTAAACGAAAGTCGCAAATAATTTAAAAATGAAACGTTTCGTTCTTGTCTTCAAATTTAAAAAGAAGTGGTACAAAGGAAAAAGAAGGAGGAAAGACTGAGGGAAAGAGAGGTAAAGAGAAAGAGAAGTAAATCATATGCGTGAAAAGCTTTGATTCAGCCCCCTCCTCAATAATAAAAAAATGGAAAGAAAATACTACTGAGATACAAACAAAATATTTATTAAAATGCCACAGGAAATATAAGTACGAAATGAATGGTTGCGATTAATGGAGTACATATTTTGATGGAGTACTTGATTTGAAGGAGTACTTGATTTGAATGAGTACTTGATTTGAATTTCTTTAGTTCTATGGGTATCCAACATTTTATTTTGTGTACTATGCTTAGCCACAATTATTTGATCATCTGCTCATTCATTCCTTTCGATCGAAGAATCTGAAATATAGAAAAGCATCATCTAGCGTACTATGAAAGTATTGGCTGTATACAAATCTATCCATCTCTCTGACTGGTTATCTAATTGTTGTTTTTTTACTTTTATATTAATTCCACATATATTTTCCCTTATTCAGAAACAATAATCTTTTCCAGAACGTTGAAATGCATTATTCGCACGCAATGTCACGCTGTATGATTAGATATTTCTCACATAAATATAATGTGGTATATTAAAATTATCCGAAGATACTGGACCAAGTTTGAATTTGACCAAATAACTCTCTAGAGACAACGCAGGTATCAGATTCATATGAACTCTACCACTTAAGGAGAGGTGAAAACTCATGTTAAAGCTCTTTATGTGAATAATCACTTCAAACTACAGTTTGATATAAGGAATTATTTTGTGCAAAGTATAGATACAATATTAACATCACGGTTGTTTATTTTGTTACAAAAGTGAATTTTTCTGATAGAGTTCGAGTAGCAAATATATGAAGACAATGTATATATTATTAATAATAGTTGGATTTGAGTTAATATTAGAGTATATTTCAAAAACTGTTTATCTGTATCTCGTAAACACAAGTGTGTGCATGCGTGTGAGCGAGTGTACATGTCTGTAAGAGAGAGAAATAGATTTACCAACTGATTATCTTATTAACCCCAGCGGTGGGTTTTTTTGGGACAGCACTTCACCTTATGACACCATTTCTGCTTTGGTTTGCAACACTTGCCAACTTTGACCTCGAACTTGAGGCAATGTTTTCGGCAAATGCATTTTGGATGAGGAGGAGGAGGAGGAACGATGGAACCTAAAACGCAGACAATTAAATAGCTATATTCAGGTTTGCTACAGTTAATAATACCACCATATGTCAACCTCATGTGCCAATCTTTGCACCTCCCTATCTCAACTGATACAACCAATACTGGATGGATATCATTTGATATCTGATGTTAAACATGACATAATAATTAATATTTAATAATTAATAGTATACATTTTTTTATATTAACCCTCTAAAGCTATAATTTACTCATCAATTTTATTCGTTTCTCTATTTTATTTACTATAATATTTTAGGTGTAATAGAATATATATATCTGTATCACGCCGATAACAGGTGGCTGCTTGCCGCTAATAACTACAATTTCGAGGAATTTTCCAGATTAAATTTGATTACTTTGTATATTTCTCATCCAAGGGTAAAGTTTTCTTGGACATAACACATATATAAAAGTACACAGTGGTGTACATTAGGACACTGAGGTATCACATATAGTTATAGATACAAGGGCTATTACATCCGCCATGTTTATGTTAATTTTCACTTTATACTTAAAATGCCCATTGAAGGAAAGATGTGAATGGCAACCTACAATACGAATATTATCAAACGTTTACTAATTGACACTGTTATGTATGATTATATAATATTATATATATTTTAGGAAATTATAAATGTTTCTTGACTTTAATATTTGTGTAAGTTTTGGTCTTGTTTACCAGAAAAACATGTTTAACTAGTGTCCTTGAATTAGGTTGTTTACTTAAGATTTGAGCTTAAGGATAGTTTTGATAAACATAATGTTTACTAAAGCTGAGGTCAAGATTGATTTTGTTTACAGATAAAACTGGAAAAAAACTTAGGAGTTACCTGTCAATGGTCACACGTACAATTATTATTCTAGAACATTCTGTCATGTGATCAATCTTTATATATACCATGTTTAGTGGACAGTTTTTCAGTTTCGACATTACTATCAGTCTTGTAAAGAGCTATTACAGTTGTGGAAAATCATTCCAAATTCTAAGAGAGGAATTATTTTAAATATTCATTGGATTATAACAGTGCTCATAAACTTTTGGATTTTGGATTTTTAATTGATGATTTTGGAATGTATGTGAACTTATTCAGAGATATTTTGGAGTACTTCATTTTTACATCAGCACATTAAAGACTACTAGTACATCAGGACTTTGGAGACAATTGGCACATCATAACATTCAAGGACACAGCCGTGAATTCGGAACATTCTATATTTAGGACTTGTGATTAGAACAATCATTCTTATTGGATTATTTGGATATTAATACACATTACTGTAAGTGACTTTTTGATTTTTCATTTTAATTATCTAGAAATAAATTGCTTGTTAATTTTTACTTGATTTGTTGGTTTCACTTTCTTTCTGTTACATTTTTCTTAGACCATAGAGTCGTAACAACACAAAATAAGTTTTATTTGAAAATCGAAGTGCTCCATATTAAATATTTAATTTGGACATAAAAGGACTGAGGGAAATTGTATTAATTTCATTGACGTCAAAATTGAAATCATCTGTCCGCTTTCAAAGAAAGGCATTTTTTTCTCCCTAGAGTTGGCTACTTTATCTGGGCGATAATATATACAAAAACTTTGTTTCTATTCATCTGCTTCTGTAATTAAAGAACTTTTTTTCTGGAAACCTAAACTAACTTTTTAAATAGAGAGTATTCAGAGTTATTTGATATCACTTAGAATTGGACTGATTGTGTTGTGTGACTGTTCCAGCGTGAAAGTCAATTTCGTGCTTGCAATTTCATTTGTGTGTTTATATGTGCAATTGTAATCCATCAATTAGAGGACCATTTTTATGTTTACACAGAAACGAAGAAATAACTTTCTGAAAACGGGAATTCAATTTTGTCCTTCCCTCTCTTTACTTATCATCCTACATCTTTTCTTGGCTCATACTGGCTAGATATATCAAGAACTTGTAGTGCTGTTTTTTCTGGCTTCGGCAAAATGGTTCTTTGTTTTATTAGATCCACTCTTAATACGTGTGTTATCTCTTTCCTGGATTATGGCTCATATAAAGACACACGCGCAACACGTCAACTGAGTCCTCAATTAGTATGAATTAGGAGAACGTGTGTGGATTTTAAACAATTATGATTACAACCATTCGGCATTTTGACGCTCTTTAAAGTGGAATTCTAAACATCTTAGGCATTTGTATCTTTCTGCTGGTCAAATCAAGTAAATACAAATAAAATCTAAGACAGGTTAAGTTGATTTGCATTTCTCATAAGTTACAGGAATTCATAAATTAGTTAAAGGTTTTAATGAAATTGTATTTCTCATGTTAAAAGTAAAAAGCAAAAAGTTATTATAATTATTACTTTATCTATACACATTACAGTTTATTAACGGCTCAATTTTCCGAAATATAATATTTTATTCAAATCAATCATATTCCATTCAAACTGCCATGATTCTATAACACTCTCATTGAATCCTCAGCATTTTCTATCATCTGAACTACATAATGTATAGCGTCGAATTAGATGAGTGAGCTCTACTGTGCATGCATGATCTATGTAGCTATCGAACCACTAATTTTTTACGAGCCAGAGTACCAGTACCAAAATAGCATATGAACTCTTGGTGCAAGGTTATGCTATTAGGTGCAGATCAGGTGGTCCCTTGTTTAACAGCACGAATCTCCAAAAAAAAAAAAAAAAACACACACACACACACACAAAAAAAAACATTACGCGTAACACCTGTTTTTTTAGGCTGAAAAAAATCTCTAATTCTAATGAATGGAAGCATGTGTGGTTTTTATGCCAATCTAATGCACAAATTATTTTTAGTTTGTAATATATTAACATTAAGTTCTATAGGAAATGAATTAGTTGTCCGATCAGTGTATGTATGTATGTATGTATGTATGTATGTATGTATGTATGTATGTATGTATGTATGTATGTATGTATGTATGTATGTATGTATGTATGTATGTATGTATGTATGTATTATCGATACTTACCCTGTGTAGTAGCGATTAAAATGGCCAAAGTAGAGGCAATGATCAACAATAATAGTAGCTTGCACATTTTTTCGAAGTTTGCTGATAGTAGACTTGATTACAAATGAATATCCTGCATAACTGGCTGCGTTGTTGACTATTTCAACATCTTTTATACTGCGAATTTCATATAAAAAAATATGGTTGATTTATCATGTCAAATTCAATTTGATGAATTGTTTGATTTTAAATGATTGAGTCAAATAGACAATGCTAAAGTGTTGCGGTTTAAGTTGCGCAATGAAGATAAATTGATGTAAAAAAGAACTTGTAAGGAATATACTGATCACAAACCGCAATACTTGTTTCATCCTTTGTTTTCAATGATAAAAATTAGCAGAGTCCGATTTATATTCGTTGAAAGAGTTATTGTATCCCCCCAAAGGCCGGATTAAAGTAAAGGCGGAACAATTGGAGCAGTCGCTCAAGGGCCCCCGATAGGCGGGGGTTGTGGCGGGGGGTGTTCTTGCAACGCATTGAAATGTATTTGTTCTCTGTTGGTTTTTTTTGGGATGGGGGAGGGGGACCTACCTCCTGATTTTTGATTTGGTATCCCCTCAACAATGGAATTGTTACGCCGAAGTGGACAGAACATTAATATGTATATTTTTGTATACACCAATGCTTCTCTCTATGCCATGTATATAAATACATATTTCTTTTTAATTAAGTTTTCCAGCAATCTGATTTGTCAGGCCTTTATTTGAATGTATTTGGTTCACACCGGTATGACCCCCCCCCCGCCCCCGCTCACTAATTATACTAAATGCAAAGTAACAATTAAAAAAAATAAAAATAATAAAAAATGTTTTAAAAAACTAAATAAATAAATAGATCATTTGGCTCAGCCCACTGATGTTACTTTTCATACCTTTCGCAGAAAATCACGGGTTAAATAAATTGCAAGCTAAAGCTTGTTTACATCGACTTGAAGGGCAGTGTATCGAAAAAAACGCATTCTGTATACAGTGTAAAATATGCTGTGAATGGCAATACACAATTCAACAAAAGAAAAAACAAACAAACAACAAAACTTTGAACATATAAATCTAAAAGTTTGATCGATAAAATATTAAAATCTGGAAAGAGAGAGAGAGAGAGAGAGAGAGAGAGAGAGAGAGAGAGAGAGAGAGAGAGAGAGAGAGAGAGAGAAAGAGAGCGTTTTCACATTATTCTCCTCCATGGAACATTTTAACATTTTTTCAAAAAGTAAATCTAGCCATGGATATTTATCAAGATTGCAGACTGGTAATCTCTCTCTCTCTCTCTCTCTCTCTCTCTCTCTCTCTCTCTCTCTCTCTCTCTCTCTCTCATTTTCAAAGATGCTGCTGATCAGCTATACATTTATTTGATAGGTCTGAATTATATGCGGCAATTCGTTTAGCCATTCCATTGGGTTACTCGTGTTTGCTTCTTCATCTTCTTTCGTATTTTAAGAAAGCATTCTTTATTGATAGTAATCAAACGCACACCTATTGATAGTAATCAAATGCACACCTATTGATAGTAATCAAACGCACACCTATTGATAGTAATCAAATGCACACCTATTGATAGTAATCAAACGCACACCTATTGATAGTAATCAAATGCACACCTATTGATAGTAATCAAATGCACACCTATTGATAGTAATCAAACGCACACCTATTGATAGTAATCAAATGCACACATATTGATAGCAATTAAATGCACACCTATTGATAATAATCAAACGCACATCTCCTTCTTTGCCTTTTACAGAGGCTTGTTATCAACTATTATCAACACAAATTGGTGATTTTTTAATGAGCACGTTTATCACTTCGTGTTTTGGTTTGAAGTTAATACACAATGGTACATCCCCACACCTCCCCTCCCTCTCTGAAAGGTCTTCCTGTTAGGGATAGGCCTACATGACATTCGGCAACCATTTATATTGAAAAATTATGACAACAATAACCTGGGGATTTTTTTACGAGCGAAAGTTGCACGCTATTGTGGTTGGTGCTACTCCTTACTTTTTACATCGGTAAATATGAGCACACTAATGAAACAACGAGGAATTGATTTTGAACTGTTAATCATTGGCATATTTTATCCACCATGAATGTCATTGTGTTTGAATTTACTTAATTGTCCAATAGTGGCTGTATCATGGTTTTACTGTCTAGGTTCAAGTTGTGCCAAGTTATCAGGATACTGCTAGCCGTTTTCTGATTGGCTGTCTGCAAATTACGAATATTGATTACTATTTTTAATCCGCTTGGTCGACCATACAGTTTGCACATAGTTTTTTTCGGCTCACACGTCACTGAACTAAAAAATAAACAGTCCACCCTTAAGTAAATAGGTAAGCAGATAGGCGAGGAGGAAGGTAAGTAGGTTGGAACGTGATAAATACTGGTACATCTGTCTAGTCATTTTTATAGATGTGTGTGGTAGATAAGTATTCTACTAAATTGGGATATACAGCTAGATATGTATTTTGGATAGTTGTGTAAACATATTCGTGTCATTTGAACACCTAATACTTAAAAACGGATATTAATTCATTATTTAAACATTACTTGTTTCAGTGAAAATCTTCAAAGAAATTAAAAATGAAACGGATAGGATAAAGAGCTATTACAATTATTATAGTAGAGGTTGAAATGCTACTAGCAGTCTGCGCAGGGAAATGTCATTTATGGGAGTTCATTAAGGTTGAACTGAGTAGTGTTATAATAGATATTTTGGATTAGTTTCACTGACATTCGTCAGCGCCTTTTATACCAACCTTTATGGCTATTAGTATTTTTATCGATCGTCACACGGTAGCACACGTACGTTTGGGTTTGCAAAATATTATCACACATGTGCGTCTGTGTAAGCGGGCTGTTATACAGACAGTTACTCGACTTTTACTGTCTGCAAATCCACTACGCGGTAGCGTATCTGTGCGCGGAGTTGCCTGTTTTTTTTTTTTTTTTTTCATTTCAGCCAACACGGTGTCGATCTCGGCCACGCTACTGATTTTATATTCAATATCTATCGAGTGTAATTTACTAATCGTATTAAGATTATTTTGTGCTGCCGCGAAAAGTTCTGAATAGATACTGTAATACGCACAGGGGTTCCTCTACCGAGCGAATCATACATCTGCGTGAGGTTGGGCTGGAAGTCCCTTGTTTTCCCCTATTTTCAAGGACTTCCCGACAACATTCGTTGTCAACTGGAAGTTCCCGTAACGCGCCAAGACTAGAAACAATTTTTCTCTAGTCAATAAATAAATGACCACAATGTCACAACAATAACTTCACATTTGCATGACTTTTCCTTGCTAGCCTGCCGTGACTTGAAGCACAATTCAAACACCCAATGCAGGAAAATACTAAAACTGCATAAATATAATCTTGTCTCTATTTTCTTTAGGTACAGACAGGACATGCTCTCAAAATAATTTTTGTACTAACATTTCACTTTTCATTATTAACCAATTATGGACCACCAAACCCGTATATACTCTACTGTATCTTTCACCCATTTCTAGACTGGTTAACAGTTGTTTTATGCTAGTCTGACCTTATCTCAAACTACGAAACCAGTCCATGCCACTGCAAAGTCTCTTAAAAACTCTAAGTATAACGTTTGTTCCTAGAAATTGGCTAATTACTCGAGCTGGGAACATTTTTCCCAACACCGACTTCCCATAATCAAACAACTAATTACTAAAATCTAACGAACCTATAAATGGAGACGTAAATTCAAATGGAACATACCCAAATTTATAACAATACATATTCACAAAGGCAACCGTATCGAAATTATTTTGCTAGCACCGCCTGCGACACCGGTTACTATCGATATAGCCCCGAAAACAATTCCGATTGGTGCATCTATAATAGCCACCGTCGTCGTGATTCCAGCAACACCAAGGTCAACAGTTGCTGCTGCGGCAATTCCGCAAATAGCATAAACGACCACACACACGCGTTTGTATTTCACGATCAAAGCGGTTCTCTTAACGATATCATCTAGAGTTGGAGTTCGATTATTTTTCGCCTCGGTATCATCGAGGGTCCATTTTAATTCTTCTATTAATAATACAATTGCGTAGTACAATTGCTCGACAATCATGCCTTGTTCAGGTGCAACATGCACTTCTAATCAATTACCCTTTTTTTACTGGTACAACTGCCATACAATTATCGAAAATATCTTCCTCTGGAATATTTAAATCTCCGGCAATTGTGCGTTCCTGAGGCTGGGCAATACGTATAGAACCATATTCATTACGCCCTTGGTTGGTGTCTGAAACGATTGTGCTCGTCTTGGCTCAAGAACTGTAACACGGTCAAGTGCGTCCTTGTTAAATAACAGTCGAGATGTTTCTCATCTCGGTTGTACATATGCTGGCTCAGCATAATTAACTGGAAATGCAACCGGGGTGGCCTTATCGGTGAATCGCACTTCTTCGTTGTAGGAACAATCCCTTTATGTTTTTGCAGATGATGGTGCGGTCAGCGATCGGGTATTTTCACGTGCCTATGCAATGATTCCAGGCTGGCTTCGAGTTGGTATTGGTACATAAGGCAATGGGTCCCACTGGTTTATTTCTATCTTACCCTCGCGTAAATTATATTTGAGAGTATACGAGGGTCTGGTAACACCATTCTGAAACATATATTCGACGACAAGTGGAACAAAATGGTCAGGTGATGCAACACCCCGTCGGTAAATTCCACAACATCATCACCGCGGTCAGAATCCATTGCTTATATGTAATAATAAATATAATCTTAAAAACAAACGCCAAAAACGGTTTAGTACCCTTCTAGATAAATGTTTAGTCCTTCAAAATAAATTAAATCTTGTGATAAAGAAACTACTACATTATATATTGATCCATTATATATATATATATATATATATATATATATATATATATATATATATTAAACTTAATATGTTCATTCGCATAATACAAATATAAAATTTAGACAAAATCAAAATAAAATAGTAAATAGCATGTACATTTTAAAAAATAATTATGAAATTAAGAATAACATCCATTTAGACTACGCAGGAAGAGATAAAATACAAAAAATGTTCATAAAATGCCATTGATTTACTTAACAATCTCTTACAAGATGAAAATGACCAATACAATGTTTGTTATACCTGTTGAAATTTTGTCATAATGTTTTTTTTATATCAAAACAACAGGATGCCTTTTTATTGTACAGCCTATCATTATTACATTTAATTTGAATTTCTCCAGTTGGTTTTAGTTTATTAATATCTCTTTTGGGTTTTACAAATATTATATTTTCCATCCTTTTTCTATAATTAATTTTTTCTATGGTCCCTATCTGGCTCTTTATGCAAAATATTTATAGCATTTATTATATTTTCTTTCTGCAAAACCGACACATTATGTATACATACTATTTCTTCCATTTTTTATATAGTTATATAATATAAATGAGTTATACGATATTTGGAACAATACCATACACTTGAATTAGATAATACTAATTATGCAACAAAATATGAAGTTATAAATATAAAAAGGATGAATTAGATGATTACGTTCACGATAGTGTTGAGCTACAAACCGCTTCATCGCAAATGTTACAATATCTAAACATGAAATGTAATACAATTGTAAATTTAGGACAGCCTGCTAGTGCAAGTGATGCAGTACCAGAAGGTATATAGACGATAATATTCACACTCTTATGACAAATGTCTCTGGTGTCGAAGTCCAAAAACGTGATATACAAATGCATAAATTACATGATATTTATTTGTTTAAAAAGTAGTGATACAATGACTGGCGAGCTTGTTTTCAAAAGAGACACACACAGCTCACAAATTATTGGTAGTGATGTTATTTCAACACGAAAAACATTTACATTGAAAATAGGTAACAATCGAAATATAATAAAATATGATTTTGTTAACAAAATCCGGTGAGTATCACAACATCTGAGTATTAATCAAGACGAATTGTGACAATATAGTTAGATTTGGAACAAGTAAGAGGACAAAAGTGAGATTTGTAAAAACTATTAATATTAATGCAAATGTTATTTAAATTTCAAAGAACCTGTTGATATTGAAAACTGTGCCAATAAACTCTATTTGGAACAAGGAGATGTTAAAAATTATAAATATTGCCAAGCTACTTGTGTAAACAAAAATCGGCGATACATTAACAGGAGAATTAAACATGAATTATAATTTTATTAAAAATATGAAAGACCCAGTTGATGATAAACATTGTACCAATAAAGGTTATGTGGATATTGTTGATACCAGTAATTGAAATTACGATAATACAACTTATTTCATAATAGCTCGATATACAATGAAAGACGCACTGGATATGAGAGAAAATAAAATCACGACAAGTTATGAAGCTTGATGATGTTGACTTGACAAATACATAATATGTTGATTATAAAATAGCTGTTATTATTAGCAAAATGAAGAAGGTAACATACAATGTTCACTGGCTAATAATAATAATAATAATAATAATAATAATAATAATAATAATAATAATAGTATTGATATATATAAATGTATACATTATAATATTTTAAAAATTCCAATTCAAATAGATTTTGCTGTTTTTACAATGTCAATGAATGGAAAGTTTAACTTCAGTATGTTTCTATATTTTACCAAAGATTTGAAAGCAACTATAAACACAATAGTTCATGTGTGTGCGGGGGGAAAATATAGTTTCTTAATCGAAACATATTTCTGCTGTGAATACTCAGAACATGATTTTGAAAAAACATTTTTGCCCGCTATGAAATGATCCGTAAATGAAACTTATATATAAAGTATATTTGTATAAAGGCAGTGATTATGTTGAGTTTCGATAATTAGAATTAAAATTAAATTTTAAAAGGTAATTTAATAGCACTGTATGGTAAATGATCTGTTGACAAAGGTGCATATTTTGACGCAGCAAAAACCCAAAATCTTGTTAATATTAAGATACAATTTAAAGTGTTGGAAGATGGTAAAGCGAATTTTGAACAGAAAATTAAAGATAATTAGCAACACCGTTTGTTTTACTCAAAAAAGTTTTAAAAGATTCTTGCAGAACCCATTGATGCCGCAAAACACGACGTAACAACAAAGTCTTGGTTGGAATACAATAAAAGCATCCACAATGAATTGAATATTTCAACACAACCTATATTATAAAACGTAGACTCAATTTACTCTAACATTGAGCTATTTCCTGGCAAATACACAATACAGTTCGTATTGTTTAAATAAACCGAGAAATATACAACATGTTTAGTCATTCATGGATATTGTTTGTGATTATGATATAAGGGATTTCAGTACCTGGCAAATCTATAATACAGATGTATGGAACATGTTGTTGGAATCCTCTTTATTAAATAATATATGGACTGGCACGTTTGAAGAAACGACGATACTTAGAACTGGGAATAATGTTAAATCTCAGTTTGATGAAGCATAATCTATTTTGTTTTACATTTTTATGGAACATAATATTATAGAATTGTTAATTAATACAGCAAGTAACATTACAGAATTACATCATTATCTAACACGTTTAAGTTGCCCTTACTGCAAGAGTTACAAGTTATATTGTAATGCAAGTAAGGCGGTCATATTAATATCATTACAGATTGGAGATTGTGCTAGTTTGAAGATTTTATTCCTATAGAATAAATTGATAACGACACAAATCAAATAATCGTTTTTGATGGAATAAAAATTGACAATACTAATATGAATCAAATGAAATCATATTTCAGTTTGAGTCGTAATAACAATTGTAACTGTGTATTGTTATGTATGATGTTTATATAATATTGTAGATATTTTAGGAAATTATAAATGTTCCTTCACTTTAATATTTGCTTAAATCTTAATGTTTGTCAGGAAAAACATGTATAACTAGTGTCCTTGAATTAGGTTGTTTTGATCAATATGTTTTCTCAATTTGAAGGTCAAGGTTGATTTTTGTTTACAAGTAAAAATTCCATAAGAGATGACACACATTCTAGAACATTCTGTCATGTGACCAATCTAGAACATTCTGTCATGTGACCAATCTTTATATATATCATGTTTGGTAGACATTTTGTTCAGTTCGACATTACCATCAGTCTTGTAAAGAGCTATTACAGTTGTGAAAATTCATTCCAAATTCTAAGAGAGGAATTATTTTTAAATATTCATTGGATTATAACAGTGCTCATAAACTTTTGGATTTTTGATTTTTAATTGACAATTTTGGAATTTATGTGAACTTATTCAGAGATTTTGGAATACTTCATTTTGACTTCAGCACATCAAGATTTCTAGTACATCAGAACTTTGGAGACCATTGGCACATAATAACATTCAAGGACACATTCTATATTTAGGACTTGTGATTAGAACAATCATTCTTATTGGATTATTAGGATTTCAAAACACATTACTGTAAGTGACTTTTTGATTTTTCATTTTAATTATCTAGTAATAAATTGCTTGTTGATTTTTTACTTGATTTGTTGGTTTCACTTTCTTTCTGTTACATTTTTCTTAGACCATAGAGTCGTAACAGAAATTGGGGGCTCGTCTTCCGGGATTGAATTTCTTTAAAGCATATTAGAGATATTAAATTTATCTTTGAAATTCATATTGATTTTGTCTCGGAGAATTTTTTTGTCTTTGGCAAAGATTTTTAATAAAGAAACATTTTTTGTGTGAGACCAACAAGCATTTACAATGGCATCTAATGTTCAGAATTTCATAAAACCTATCCAGGAGAGAATAGAGTGCATGAGAAAGTTAATTGAAGAGTTCAAGAAGTGCATCCATAGTGATGTTAAAACCTATCTTGACGAGCAGAATGTGGAAACTTTGGAAAATGCTGCTCGTGTGGCTGATGATTATTCCTTGACTCACAAAATTTCATTTGGCAATAAGTCGTCCTCTCAGCCGTTTTCTGGTAAAAAACCATTTCAATCTCATTCGAGTACTTCCAAATTTCACAACAGCACAACTGTTAGGAATCAAACATCTCATAAGACTGATCAGAAATCCTTATCTCTTCCTACGTGCACTTATTGTAAAACGAAAGGGCACGTTATTTCTGATTGCTTCAAGTTGAAAAATAAGCAGCAGAGAAAAGACAGAGCTTTTCCAAATGCTCTTATTTCTACGAGGTCAAGGTCACGGTCTTGTATTGAAAGCAATACATTTGTTGGGTCAAACAAACCCCAGTCTGATTCTATTTTGGAGGCTAATGAACCATTCATGTCAGAAGGTTCTATATCACTTATTGGTGATTCTGCCAAACCTATCCCAATTAAAATATTAAGGGACACTGGAGCTTCTCAGAGTCTTTTATTATCAGGTACTTTGCCTTTGTCTGAGGAGTCTTCTTCAAGTGAAAGTGTTCTTGTTCAGGGAGTTGAGTGCGGCTTTGTAAATGTTCCTCTTCATTGTGTCAATTTGGCATCAGACTTAGTTTCTGGACCTGTGACTGTTGGGGCAGTGACTTCTTTACCCATAGAGGGTGTTCATTTATTACTAGGCAATGACCTAGCTGGAGATAAGGTTGTGGTTAATCCACTTGTAACTGACAAGCCTTGTTTGGTCAGAAAGTTGATCCTGTCGAAACTGAAATCCCTGATTTGTACCCTGCTTGTGCAGTTACTAGAGCTATGACAAAAAGAGCTCTTGAGAGTGATGTTGATCAGGATATTATTCCTTTAGCTGACACATGTATTGGTCAGTCTTTTGATGAGGTCACTTTTTCCTCAGGTATTGATCAATCAAACGGTATTGATCACAGTGATCCTCTTTTGGCAACTCATTCGCTTTGTTCTAATCAGGATGACAAACGACAATCCCTTGTCGTTGAACAGGAGCAAGATCCCGAGATATCTTGTTTGTTTCAGAGGGCTATTAGTGAAACTGAAGCCACACAAGTTCCAGTGTGTTACTTTGTGAAAATGGGGTCCTTATGAGGAAATGGAGACCACCTGATGTACCCGCTGGTGACGAGTGGTCAGTGAGCTATCAAATTGTTGTTCCTAAGTCATATCGACAGGAAATTCTTAATTTAGCCCATGAAACTCCTTTGGCTGGTCATTTAGGAGTCCGTAAGACTTATCACAAGATCTTGAATCATTTTTATTGGCCGAAACTCAAAAGTGATGTTTCTAAATACTGCAGATCTTGTCACACTTGTCAAATGGTAGGAAAACCCAATCAGAAGATACCTAAGGCTCATCTGCAACCTATTCCTGCATTTGATGAACCATTTAGTAGAATAATGGTAGACTGTGTTGGTCCTTTACCTAAAACCAAGTCGGGCAACCAATACTTGTTGACCATCATGTGTGCATCTACAAGATTTCCAGAGGCAATTCCTCTGAGAAATATAAAAACTAAAACTATTGTGAAAGCTTTGGTGAAGTTTTTTACACTTGTTGGCCTTCCCAAATCTGTCCAGTCGGATCAAGGGTCAAATTTTATGTCTGGAATTTTCCAACAAGTTATGCATGAATTAGGCATCCAACAGTTTAAATCTTCTGCCTATCACCCTGAAAGTCAAGGTGCTTTGGAAAGATTTCATCAAACTTTGAAGAATATGATTCGATCATATTGCTTTGATACAGAAAAGGATTGGGATGAGGGTGTTCATTTGTTGTTGTTTGCTGTTAGGGAATCAGTTCAAGAGTCGTTGGGTTTTAGTCCCTTTGAACTAGTTTTTGGTCATACTGTCCGTGGACCATTGAAATTATTGAAAGAGAAACTTCTTTCAAATGAAGACTCAAAGATTAATCTTCTTGATTATGTTTCTGATTTCAAATACAAGTTGTCAAAGGCCTGTAAAGTAGCAAGAACTAATCTTCATAATACTCAGTCAAAAATGAAATTAAGGTATGACAGAAATACACAGGAAAGGAGTTTTAAACCTGGTGACAAAGTTCTGGCTCTCTTTCCCATACCTCAGAATCCTCTTCAGGCTAACTTTTTTGGTCCTTATACCGTTGAAAAGAAAGTAAATGACTTAAATTATATCATTAACACTCCTGGGAGACGGAAACAGAAACAACTTTGTCATATAAATATGTTAAAGGAATATTTTGACAGAGATAGCTCAGCTAATTATTCTGTTAGTTTAATTGTACCTGTCCCACACAGTGAAGATAACAACGATGGAATACGATCAGACTATAGTGACTCTGGTATAACCAATCTTCGGAATTCAGAAATAGTGAACAACCTAGACCAGAAACTTTCACATCTACAACAACAGGAAAGAAATGAACTAAAACAGCTATTACATGACTATGAGCACTTGCTTCCTGATGTTCCAATACGAACAAGTAAAATTTATCATGACGTTGACATTGTAGATTCTGCGCCTGTGAAACAGCATCCTTATAGGATGAATCCTCTCAAACAGAATTATCTGAAGAAAGAAATTCACTATTTACTTGAGAATGATTTCATAGAACCAAGTAAAAGTAACTGGAGTTCACCATGTATTCTTGTTCCCAAGCCAGATAATACATTCCGTATGTGTACTGACTATAGAAAAGTCAACAGTGTCACCAAAACTGATTCTTTTCCAATCCCAAGAATGGACGATTGCATTGATAAAATTGGAAATGCGGAATATGTCACCAAGTTTGACCTTTTAAAAAGATTCTGGCAAATTCCACTGACGGAAAGGGCAAAAGAAATTTCAGCATTTGTAACTCCAGATGGACTTTATCAATATAAAGTCATGCCTTTTGGAATGAAAAATTCGCCTGCAACGTTTCAACGTCTGATGAACATGATAACATTTGGTCTTGATAATTGTGACGCTTATATCGATGACGTCATTATCTACAACAACACCTGGGAAGATCATTTGGAAACCATTTGAAAATTCTTCGATCGACTCAGTGATGAGAATCTGACAATTAATTTGAGCAAAAGTGAGTTTTGCCATGCTTGTGTCACATTTTTAGGACATATTGTGGGACAAGGTCAAGTTAAAACTATAGAAGCTAAGGTCAAAGCTATCTCTGAATTTCAAGTTCCAATTTGTAAAAAGCAACTGATGCAATTTCTAGGTATGGCTGGATATTATCGGAAATTTTGTTCCAATTTTTCCAAAATTGCTGAACCTTTGACAAGTTTATTGAGTAAGAAAACCAAATTTTATTGGTCTGACAAGTGTCAGGAATCTTTTGACAAGTTAAAGGCCATGCTTAAGAATGCACCAGTTCTTTCTGCACCAAATTTTAGCCAATCATTTAAATTATCTGTTGATGCAAGTGATGTAGGGGTTGGTGGAGTATTGATACAGGAAGACAAAAGTGGTGTGGATCACCCTGTGTGTTATTTTTCTAAAAAAACTAAACAAGCACCAGAAAAATTATTCCACAATTGAGAAGGAATGTTTGGCTTTGATATTGGCTTTACAGCATTTTGAAGTGTATGTTACCTCAGCTCTTTCTCCAATTATTGTGTACAGTGATCACAATCCCCTTACTTTCATCAACAAAATGAAAGATAAAAATCGGAGATTGTTGAGATGGAGTTTGATATTGCAGGAATATAACATTGACATTAGACACATCAGGGGAAAAGACAATGTGATTGCAGATGCACTCTCACGTGCCTAGAAATGTAATATTGCTTGATGTAATTAAGTCCAATATCATAAAACATGTTCTTATGTAATTTTGGTTATTGTAGTATTAGATGTATATTCAAAAGAAAGCTTTATTATATAAATCTTTCTTTTTCTTTATGAGGGGAGGTGTTATGTATGATGTTTATATAATATTGTAGATATTTTAGGAAATTATAAATGTTCCTTCACTTTAATATTTGCTTAAATCTTAATGTTTGTCAGGAAAAACATGTATAACTAGTGTCCTTGAATTAGGTTGTTTTGATCAATATGTTTTCTCAATTTGAAGGTCAAGGTTGATTTTTGTTTACAAGTAAAAATTCCATAAGAGATGACACACATTCTAGAACATTCTGTCATGTGACCAATCTAGAACATTCTGTCATGTGACCAATCTTTATATATATCATGTTTGGTAGACATTTTGTTCAGTTCGACATTACCATCAGTCTTGTAAAGAGCTATTACAGTTGTGAAAATTCATTCCAAACTCTAAGAGAGGAATTATTTTTAAATATTCATTGGATTATAACAGTGCTCATAAACTTTTGGATTTTTGATTTTTAATTGACAATTTTGGAATTTATGTGAACTTATTCAGAGATTTTGGAATACTTCATTTTGACTTCAGCACATCAAGATTTCTAGTACATCAGGACTTTGGAGACCATTGGCACATAATAACATTCAAGGACACATTCTATATTTAGGACTTGTGATTAGAACAATCATTCTTATTGGATTATTAGGATTTCAAAACACATTACTGTAAGTGACTTTTTGATTTTTCATTTTAATTATCTAGTAATAAATTGCTTGTTGATTTTTTACTTGATTTGTTGGTTTCACTTTCTTTCTGTTACATTTTTCTTAGACCATAGAGTCGTAACAGTATATTTAACTCATCAGTATTATGATGTGCCAAAATACATCAAGCGAAATACAAAATGGTTTGCACTTTTTAATGTATTTGATAATAAGAACGTACAACAAATTTCAGATGATCACTGCTCTGATGATGTTGACAAACTATGCTTTATCAGTATATACAAAGAAGCAACACGGAATCCTTATAGGTGTGTTTTATAATTATTTTGTTTTGTTTGATAAAACAATCATAAACATCCCTGAAAAATACCACAATAGTTTCGACCATTTTTATATTGGTGGTTAAAAGATTGAAACCAATTATGTGTTTGATTTTAATGATGACATTATAATGTCATTATTATAGTGTTTGTTTACATTATATTGCACTATGTTGCAATAAACAATGTATAATATATTATTATATATAATGAACTTTGAAAAGGTTACTAATATGCAGAAACGAAAAGAGATAGTTAAAAATGGGTTTAAACAAAATTTAAGATAACAATTTAGAAAAAAAAGTAGGAAACAAGAGTTTCATCAAGAAAATTGAAGAGTAAGAGAGAGACAAAAACAAGATCAACTGATCAAATAACTTGCAAAAAATCAATTACAGACCATACAAGTATTACCTCCACCAATATTATTACTACCTTTCGCATCACCACAAGCAATCGAGGTTGAAAGAGAAAAAGCACACAGATATAATAGATTTGAATAAAGATTTAGACAATGAATTAAAAAACAACGCATAAATATCCTCTACCATCGGAGCTGATTAATGCAGATATGGATGTAATAAAGTAATTTTAGAAATAACTAATATAAATAGAGCAGAAGCTCTCCTGCCGAAATATAAAGTCCATTAAAAATATAGGGAAAATTAAAAAGTGTATTAGTAGATAGAGTTAAATATGATCCTACTACTGAAATTCCAAACGAGAAACAAGAAATATACAGGACTGAAAATAGAGTACGATTCTGATTATATATATATATATATACAAAAAAAAAACCTTACAAGTTGAATGATAATTTGATAATTCATAAGTTGGATATTGACCCAAATATACTATTTACATTAAAATGGGAAGCATATAATAATAATGGTACGCGTGTTTTAAGAAGGAAGTTTTATTATGATTTTATTGATCTGACAACGAAAAGATGGAATAGTAAAAAGAAATATAGAGACAAATCCTTAAACAATTTCAAACAATTGTTTATAGCAAATCAAAGAAATTCAAAAGTATAACAAATGGAGGTTGTATACGATATTACAAAGATCCACAGGAATTAGTTCAGAGATTATAAATAGTATGTGGTAGCAAAAATATGGGAATCGAAAACAAATCTATTGATAATGATATTGTTGAGAATCCTAAATATATTACGTAATGACAAGATAATAAATAAGCCTAAATATAATAATATATGTGACAACTATCTATGATATTGTATCATATTATATAGCAATGATATTTTAAACAACGCTGTTTTTATATTCTGAGAATACAACTTATAGTCTTAACCACAATATTTCTGTGGATTTTTGCACACAAAAACTGTTTGATATTAATAAAACTTATGAAATAGCATTGATAAGCTAAGAGGTATGGTATTAATGGCTTAATGTAGCATCAACAAATAATGGTTTTCAGTACCATGATGGTACATAATGGTTTAATGTAATACATCAACAAGGAACATATACTATAGTTGATACCGCAATATAAATATATTAGAATGCAATGGGTCAAAACCCAATGCGATTACAATTGCACCAAATTTTAATACACTAAGTATAATTTTAATACACTAAGTATAATTTTAATACACTAAGTATAATTTTAACATATACTCGCAAAACTGAATTTATAATTAAGAACAGCATTCAAAACACATTAGGCTTTGACTGAAGAATAATAGGAGAAGGAGGAAATGAAGATAATCCAACAGTTAACATAACATAAATTAATACATTGGTAATACGATATAGTTTGGTAACAAATATTTGTATTAATGGTGCAAATAGCGATGTTCTTTTTTTATTTACACCAAATTCACCCCCAGGTAGTTTACTGAATATAACAATGAATGGATTAATATACGTGCTAATTAATAAAATGTACCAAATATCAGGTATTTTAATGTGTGGCTGATGGCAAAATATATTGGAAACGTGTTAGATGCTATTAAACGTGCTTTAGTAAATTGGTTTTGAGTAAGTTACCTGGGATGAAACCATTATCATCGAAAATTACAGCAAACGCTAACGCTAGAGGAACAAGTCAAGTTGAACAGCAATTAAAACAATTAGAGTCACAGGTTATGAAGAAAAGTATTGATAAAATTAGAAAATCTAAAATAGCACCAGGGATAAAAGAAACTATGAAGAATTAGCTAGTGGTAATAATAAGGTAAAAGAGGTTTTGAAAGATACATCTAAATAAACATTAAATCAAAATGCATTTTTTTTATAAAGTCAATGTTAGAGAAAGATTGTTGAATATCAGTCGAATTCAATATCCTGTGAAAAGCATTAATATGTATTTTTACTCCAACAAGCTTAAATATTAGTCGTGCATATATGATGTTATTAAAAACAGGGAACACATTTAATGGTACTGACACTGATGCTTATATTTCAACAACTGATTTCCACATGTTATATACAGATTTCATTTTAATGTATCTCATCATAGTGAAAAGCTGATAAATTCTCCATCTGATATTGATATTACATGGCAACTTGGTGGAAACTTTTAATTTGGCGGGTCTGTTGAGCCATATTACGCATAATGTTTTGTGTAAAGTGATAAACATATAACATTGAATGCAATTAATGACAAGATGAATATTTTTATATAATGATATAAAATCTGATCATGATTAAAGTCATAGGTTTAAACGTAATACAACACCAAAAAGATGATATTGTTAGATTATATACTAATAATAAACCAGTAGAAATAACGTTAAAACCAGGATGATTTTAAGGTTGCGCGGATTAATTATTTATGAATAAACAAGAATTTCCTAAATTCATTCCAGCAAAACGAAGATATTTTGATGTTGTATATAAGCTATAAAAAAATCAATTAACCAAGCTAACAAAACAAGGAGGTTTGATTCGTGCTATTTTAACGTTTATAAAAGTGCTTATGCCAAAGATACTGCCTACATTAGGATTAGCTGATGGTAATAGGGCGATACAGGGGAAACCCAGAAAGATTTAGTTGGATCTGGTATTAGGAAGAAACGAGTTAGGAAGTAAGCATCATTGTATTTAATATAATATAATTATATAAGATGTCATACATTGAATTTACATTGAGTTTGACACATCAAACAGATAAATTACGAAAGTCGGCCCACAAAATTTGAAACAAAATTAACACCACACCGAATACCTTAAAGTTTAGAACCATCGCAATTACACGGAAGTGACAAACTGAGATTAACAAAAGCTCAAATATATCGTATTATAAAAATCAATAATGTTGGTTTGCATTTGAGATTTAGTCGAACACAGCTGAAGCAAAAAGCAAACAAGTTGGGTGTATTGGTCCATTGGTCGCTTGTATTGCACAAATTATATTAGCAGGTATATTAGGTATCGACTGAGGAATAAGCATTACCAGGGAATCGTGGGTGATAAGGGTATTAAAACAAAGTTAGCCAAAGGTGTTTGTTTTTACCAGGAACAATACGATATGCAAGAAAATATGCAATATATTTATATAAATATGCATCATATTGTTTGAGATATAAAAATAAATTGATACACACAAATTAAATTGGTAGAATTATTATGAAAGGTAATTGTGTAATATATAGTACTAGACAAACAAGTTTTCTACCATCAAACACAGGTAGTAAGTTAGATATTCCTAAATCAATTTTTCCACTTTAACCAAAGGGTGGGTTGACGCTACCTTTTTAAAAATATATCGAAAATAATTAAAAATGAAAATTATACAAATCCAAAAATGATCATTATAAAATCCACAAGTAAAAATTCCAAAAATATAAAAAATATATAATTTAAAAACAACAAAATTAAAAAAATGAAAATGTTAAGGATAAAATCAAAAATTTAAATTTAAAAAATTCAAAAAATAATAATTATAAAAATAATAAAGAATAAAAACATTAAAAACTAACAAGATATATAGAAAAACAAAACAAATTCCGATAAATCCAAATTTAAAAAATTAAGAACTCAAAATTATAAAATGCAAAGACAAAAGATTAAAATAATGCAAATTATAAACTAAAAAAGAATGTTTAAAAATGAACATTATAAAGTTCCATAAATGAAAATTATACAATAAAAAAAATAATCATTCCCAAAACCAAAAATGAAAATGATTCATTCAAAAATCCCGCAAATGATAAATTAAATAAAGCTGATGAAATGGTAGAAACTGTAAAAAAAAACACAGTGTTAGAGACCATAAAATCAACACCACTATAGAACAACATGTCAAGTCTATGTCTATATACAAACGAATCCCAGATATGCTTAAACTTTTTAAAAAATAAATAGAATATACCTATTGACAAATGTCAATATAAACACAAATATAGTTACTCTGTTTACCATGCAACACAGTTCCATACAACATGCGTTTGTAGAAGTTATTTAAGATGTCAACAGGCCGAAGATCAAACAGGGATGTTATAGAAGCTGCAAAAGTAATTAGTCTCTTTTCACTTACTTCACAATCGATTACCTGATCCTACATAGACCTGTGTTGAACAAATTGTTAAGATTGTAGAGTCAAAAGGAAAATCATGCTAAGACGATGTGGGCCAAAGGCTCAATCAAACTTAAATTGCTCAAATGTACTAACTATTTTCGCTAATAAATATGATAGCTTTACTGCAGGCAAATTTACACCGAAACAAAGACCTCAATCAACACATATTACCATACAATATTAAACTCTGATCTTATTGTAGCCTACATCATGCTATTAAAAACTATTGAGGTTTATAATTGGTTTACCATCGATCTTGGATTAAAAAGGTTGTACAGCTAATCATTCCAGTTTGTTTTTGCTAGTTCACAATTGACTACTTGATAGCAAATGAACATTTTACAGGACAAAATAGTTACTGAATACATAAGTACCAATGGTCCAAAAGATTACATTTCAGTTTTCAAAACCAAGCCAAGAAAAGTTCATATCATGCTGAAGTTGAATGTGAGATATACAACAGTGCACCAACATCTTCAATCAAAAGAAACATTAAATAGATTTATACTGCGAAGTCTATGCTGTTTATATATATATATATATATATATATATATATATATATATATATATATATATATATATATATAAAGGAGGGAAACATGTCCAAGTTCTCTGCCGTTAGACTGAAACTACTTTATGATCTTATAGACTGAAACTACTTTTGAGGTTAAATGATTTGGTCAGAGATATCGAACATTATGTGAGACTAAAACAAAGAAACAGTAGCATTCTAAGTTTTGGATTGGGATGGAGACATGGATTAAAACAGTTTCGGCCCGAATAGGTCATTCTGCTGCTGAGTTGGGTTTAGAGGGATTAGTTACAAATATAGACGTACCTCTGGCTTTTCCTGGTGTTAGTACAACACTGGAAGGTGTTGTTACAAAAGCTTTTAAGGAGAAGGAGAAGTTGATCTATAATATTGTTTCAGATCATGATGAAATAGTAGCAAATGCAATGAGTAAGATGAACAGTCTCGACGACACAATAAGTCAAGCAAATACGGAGAATAAAATCAACCGTGATGAATTTATTTTGGTCATCAAAGAGTACAACTGATACGAAGAGATCAAAATGCAATTATGAAAAGTATGAACAATACAGAAAGACAACATTTTCAGCAATTGAAACAAACTTTTCAGAGGGGGAGAAATGAAGACAGAAAGAGATACTACCAAGGTTTACAATAAAGGATACAAATTGAAAAGAAATCTGTAAGTATGCTTAAAGTTTGCCTATGCAAATGGGTATGCACTTTATTAGGTCCATTCAGTACTAGTAAATGGAATGTTACATTACAGTCGATCTTTTGAAGACATCACCAACGGTGACAATGGTCTTCCTGAGAAACAAATACATTTTACCATTCGAATTGACAACATATATGTTACTCCATCGATATAGTTGCAAATAATAGATTGTGTTGTTAGCTTTTACAGTATTTCTGTATAACTAAACAAATATAGTCTACAATAAAATCTATAGAAATGAAACAACGACTGCTTTAAAAAACTGATAGATTTTACAACCGTGAGGCAGACATGAATAAAGTCAAAGATTCATTTACTGCAACGATGCAAATACTCCAAACGCAATTCAAAAGATTAAAATTGTCCCTAGCTACAATCACAGTATATATTACCAAATGAAAGTAAAATTAATAGGATGTAATAGTCAGCAATGTATTGAGAAACCTACCTAATCTGAAACATTTTGTTGGCTTATTGAAACCTAAACAATTATACATATTCCTCAATTATATCAGCAACACCAAAACTTACTCTATTGGTTATTTTTGGTGTTGGCAAGAATCTGAACATATTAAACATGTTTTTCACGGAAACTTTTGTTTCATGCAATGCTAATGGTAATTGGAAGCAATTATAAAGAGATACCATAAACAGATGGAATATCAGAATAAAAAATGAAAATAGAGGAGTAATAGACTGTGTGGTTCGCTCCATGATGTATCTTCTCCTGCTTGTGCGGAATTATGTACTTGCTGTAATTTGATGACTTTCCTATTGATGTTACTAAAGAGCACACAATGCTAGACGCAAAGTGTTAATTCAGAAGGTATTGATTTAATTTAGCAAAACGTTTAAATGTGGATTTATTCATATTTCAAGCAAAAGTTTGCAATATTGTGCAATTTTTGTGACATAGTTTTATATGTAAATGATGGTGGGCAAGATTTTTAGTGGGAAAAAGGGAATTATGAATGTTACAGGTCATATTAAGGGGATAATGTTCCGCAAGCTAGAAACATAAACAACTCCGGTAATAATAGTTATAGTTGTTCAAAATTTTTAAGTTAATTTATTTTATAATCCGGCCAATAAATCAATAACATTTTACACTTTTTAATTTATTAAGGAAAACATCCATATTCAAATGAGAAATTGCAGGGCTAGATGTCATCAACTAAACCATTAATTACGATTTTTCGGGATATTTCTGAATATCAATCCATTTAGCAGAATTGCGACGGAGTTGGACTTCATGTGGATTTCCAAGAAATTCCTCCATAATTGATAAATCTTTCTTTTGCTGTCTTTTTGTATAGGATGAAACTAATTATCTTATCGATATAAATGCTTTCATGCATACCGCATCCTCACAATTTGTATCTTTTCAGATTAGGTGCAATACATATTGAAAGGTTCCAGTTCCATATCGACAAAACATTCCAATAAAAGGCCTGAATGTTCTGTAGCATGCCCAGTGCAAGAGGATGCTTGCCTCTAAATTATATAATTTGATGAATTTTCTATGATCATTCTGCATAGTTTTCTATCAATGACACATTTTATGTATATCATCGGACATACGTCAAAGTACACATTGCTATTAAACGTAGAGGTAGTACATGTAGTTATAGACACATATGATGTAGCATACTGAATATATATATATATATATATATATATATATATATATATATATATATATATATATATATATGAGGGGTATTTGAAAAGTTCTAAACAGTTTGTTATAACTTTTTTGTTCTTCTGAACCTGTACATTTTTTAATACCGATCTATATACAAAATAACGTTCTTTAAAATGTTTTGTAGTGGTACTTTCAGCACGCCAGACACCTGCATACATACGTATAGGTTAATGACAGTGACCTAAAAGTGTCGGAGAACGGGGACAATTTTGCTTCTGAGCAAACGAGGATACTGTTTAATCCGGGCGCTTTTAGGGTACTCTCCCATTTATATCAAGGCCGACTTTGATAAAGTTTACAGATGTAATTGTCTGTCATATTTTATAATTTCGAGGTTGTTTAAAGATGGTCAAAGATGACCCACGTGCTGGAAGACCGTTGTCTGCGATTGGTAAGCGGGAAGTGGCTGCTGTGAGGGGGAAATTGTTGAAGATGCTCGTTACTCAGTGGAAGATGTTTTTGTTAACACGGGCATTAATTCGTCGGCTGTTCCTAATATATTGAAGAATCATTGGAAGCTCAGAAAGGTTGGTGCAAGATGGGTCCCGCATTTAAAATCGCTAAATATCTACTCTCGAAATACGAAAAGAATGACCAGAGACACGTTTTAATGACATTGCCACAGGTGATGAAAATGGTTTAACTTTTTGCACACGACTCAAGAGAAAATAATAAGGTTTGGATCGAGAAAGAAAAAAAAAAGAACACAGACCACACATCGCTCGACGTAATTGGACTGTCAAGAAAGTTCTATACTCATTCTTTTTTTATGTAATAGGGCTTGGTTGGCCGGGTACCTCTTACTGACTCTAGTATGACGGGACATTTTTATGTTTTTAGAGTGTTGCCAAATGTTGTTGTTGTTGTTCGTCCCTCGAGTTCGAAGATGATCATGACATCACTAACTTATTTGGTTTCTGTGAGTACGTGAGTGGCTGATCTGGCCAATTTGTGTTCTGTCTGAACTGTCTGTGGCACAATTGACAGGAGATGCCGCTTGGATTTGCTTGAACAAGAGAGGACGTGCTGCAGTTCTGAGATTTATGCAGCTCACGCTTCTGCACCGCCTCTGCAATTCTTCTCCATTCAAAGTCTGTAGCTGTAGTATGGATGAGACTCCACCAGGTGGAGCGATCATGTGTGAGATCTTCCCAAGACTCAGGATCAATGTTGAAGTGTTTCAAGGATAACTTGAGGAAATCGTTGAAGCGTTTCTTTTGACAACCCTGAGATCGCTTTCCCTCCTTCAGCTCGCCGTAGAAGATCTACTTTGGTAGTCGCTCCTCTGACATCCTGGTGACGTGACATGCCCATCACAACTGTGATTTCATCAGCAGAGTGTGGATGCTTGGAATGCCTGCCCGTGTGACCCTGTCCTGCCATCTTATCCTCATCAAGTTTCTCAGGCAGCCCATGTGAAAATGGTTTAGCTTCTTGGCATGGCCTCTGTTCACCGTCCAGGTTTCGCAAGCATACAGCAGGGTCGGCAACACAATGGCTTTTTAGACCTTAAGTATTGTTTGTATGCTGATGCCTCTGCGCTCCAACACATGTGCACGTAGCCTGACAAAGGCCTTACTTGCTTTAGCAATTCTGTCGCTGGTTTCATCATCGATGTGGACTGTACGTGATAGTGTGCAGCCGAGATAGATGAACTTGTCCACTGCCATGAGGGTTTGGCCGTTTACTGTGATGGTAGGCTTTACTTAGGGCTTTCCTGGTGCAGATTGGTGCATCACTTCTGTCTTCGTGATACTGAATGTGAGACCAAAATTGTCACAAGCTGGAGAGAAATGGTCCATACTCTGTTGCATGTCAGACTGAGATTTAGCATTTAGGGAACAGTCGTCAGCAAATAGGAGATCACTAACTTTGTCTTCGGCTGTAGTCTTCTTAGACTGCACAGCTTTCCGTCAGTCCGGTATCTGATGTCAATCCCAGTGTCATAGTCACTTAAGGCACCAGTGAGCATGGCAGAGAACATCATCAAACTAAAGAGGGTTGGGGCCAACTCACAGTCTTACTTGACCTCATTGGTGACTGCAAATGGTTCAGATGACTCACCGTCATCCACAACACTAGCAAGCATCCCATCATGGAATTGTCGAACCATCATGGTAAATTTCGCTGGGGAACTACATTTTGCAATGATCTTCCAAAGACCTCCACGGCTGAGTGTGTCAAAAGCTTTTGTCAGGTCGATGAATGTCGTGTACAGGTTGGAGTTCTGTTCCTGGCATTTATCAAGGAGTTCACGAGCTGCAAACACCGTGTATGTGGTCCCTCTTCCTTTCCTGAAGCCACATTGACTCTCTGTCAGGAGCCCTTGGTCGATGTGATGCACAAGATGATTCAGCAGAATTCTGTCAAGGATTGTGCCGGCTATTGACAGCAAGGTGATACCTCGATGGTTGTCGCAGGATTGTCTGCTGCCTTTCCGCTTGAACACTACCAAACCACATGTCCTCACACCGGTACCCGAGGTATCCGTCCACTCCATAACATAAATCTGCCGTCGTGACACAGTTCCGGATGGGGCACAGCATCTAAACTTTGCTACATCCTTGATAAACCCCTGTTTTAGCTCCAAGTAATTTTTGGCTGTATCCCATTATCAAAGATACGCTGAGGGGCAGATGATCTGAAATCCACCATGCATTTGGAAGTGCGGTTTTCCAGTTTATGAACCAAATCCCAAAAAGTGAATACAAAATGGCATTTAATAATTGGATAATCAGACTGTGAAGGTGTGTAGAGGTGCAGGGCGAGTACGTTGAGTTCATACACTGACGTACTGTTCACTAATAAAGAACTTTTGTTGTACAGCGCACTGATATTCAGAAGGTTTTAAATTCCCATCGTATGTTAATTTAAAGTCTTTTTTCATAAAGCCTTAAGAAAGAAACATTGAAATAACAACCTATCTAGTATTGTCATGAAGCTCTCCCCAATCGTCACGAATTACATTTAATTTAAAACTAAACTTCCGGGACATTAAATCATTTTTTTTCTAAACAGGATTATGAAAAAATGTATTACTATTACCGGCTTCGAAATTGAAACCAACAGTCCCCTTTCAAATAGAGGCAATACTTCTCTTCCACGAATTAATGGATAATTTATCTTGGCCACCATTTTTAAGGAATGTCTCTGTTTCTATGGATTTCCACCTTTTCACTCCATATTGATCCTGGCGATTGTTCGTTTTAAATAACATTTCTTTAGATCTACACTTATTTTTTGAAAAAAATGTATAGATCTTCCTGATATTATTTAGTATGAGACTGCCTGTGTTGCGTAATTGTACCAACACGAAACTGATATGAAAAATTCAGTGTGTGTGTGTGTGTGTGTGTGTGTGTGTGAGTGTGTGTTCTACCAATTCAGCTATTTCAATAGCAACAAAGAAGAGACTTTCTAACAAAAGAGAGAATATTTCCGGTTCTCATTTCTGATTGTTCTTGTCACGACCCTATGGTATAAAAAAGTAACAAAAAGAAAGTGAAACCAACAATGTTTGTAAAAATCAACACAAATTTCTTTCTAAATAATTAATGTGAAAATCAAAAGACACTTACAATAACGTGTGTTAAAATCCAAATAATCCAATAAATTATTAGTGTCCTAATCACATATAGAAATTATAAAATGTTCCGAACGAATGAATGTTCCGAACGAATGAGTCTTCGAATGAACGAATCTTCGTTATGAACCGTTGTTCAGAATTAAAGATTGTGCCGAATGAATGGGTCTGGAATGTCCTGATGTTCCAACGATAATGTTATCCAGATCATCTTTAAGAATTTTCACAGGCATCCAAAAGTCCTAAATATAACTCCAAACGTTTGTGAGTACTCCATGGTAACTTCGATGAATGTTCCAATAAATGGGCTTTCTCTAAAATTAGGATAAATGTTAAAGGTTAAGTATATAAATTACACATGCAAAATAGTCCAAGGTATTTAAAAATTTAAAGTTGAATACGTACAAAATAATAAAATATATACTTCAATGATTATAGTCAAACAAATGAAAAACTGGAAAATAAATTTGTTTTTTTTTAAATCAAAAGGAAGAATTATATAATTGATAAACTAATAACAAAGTAAAATAAAAAAGTAAACAATACAGTCACCTTTAATATGTCTTTCATCTAGAAAGATTTTAGATGAACAAATAAGCAAACTTTACACAGAATCATAAGAACAACAACAAAAAACAACAACAAAAAAGCATTCATTTCATTGCAGTTTAAATGAATACAGATTTTACCGTTATAACAATCAACATTTGTACGAATATTTCAATGAAAATGACTATGATCATCATTTGAAAAATTAGACAATTTGATTCATTGAAAGTGCAATTGGACTCAGCCATTAGACTTATGAAAAGACCACCCAACATGGATAGTTAATTGAGTACCGTGAGACACTCACGTGTAACCCGATACCATCTGCAAACTGCAAACTGCATAAAGCGCCGGCAGATCTGGGTCTATGCAGTTTGTAAGGACTAATCAGTAGAACAAACAGCATAGACCCTGATCTGCCGGCGCATTATGCGACTGCAGATCATGGTCTATGTTGTTTGCATTTGGACACGAATTATACGGCATAAACGTGGACGATGGTAAGTGCTACTTGTACCGTTGAATATTTTGTTAAATGAGCAAGTTAACACATAGATAGACCACGAAAATACAATTTAGATTCATTAAGTTTTAGCTTTATAGAATGTCCGGTAAAGATTAAAGATATTTAAAAAAAAAAATAAACAAAAATAAAACAAAATAAAAAAAAAACAATAACAAAACAAACAACAACTGAAAATGAATTTTGCTTTAAAAATGAAGTGAAAAGAAAAGTGTTAAACTCTTAAGTGTATGACATGGAGAGTGAGGGGATTATTGTGTGTGTGTGCTGTGGAATTTGCTCACAACATTGCATTATAGTTCATGAGATATTTATATTCACGCACATTGCATAATTATAAAATTGCATCAACCGTCAACCTGATGTTGTGAATACAAATTTCAAAATTTAGTTTTTCTTAGCCACAACATTATATTCCATAGAATATTACAGTGTCCATTGTCTAAATTTTGTTGTATATGAAAACTCCAACATATCCTTTGTATATAACTGAAGACTTCATTCAGGGTCATCACTCAATTAAACAAAACACTATAACCCTCTGAATGAGCTGCTGAACTAACTGACTGACTAACTGATTAAGTGACTAACTAATTGAACTCACTGAATCAATGATCCCGTATGATTTTGATCTAACTTTATATTTCAACGTTTATATTTACATTCACGGATTGACAGATCACAACGCTGGCTATAATTAATATAATATAATCCATGCGTGAACTCAACTTGAGGAAGGAGGGGTCACTATGCTTCCTAGCAAAGAGTTTCGTATGTGTCCCCTTACCATCTGTGCACCAGGTAGCCTGACTGCATGAAGACTTGGTGTGACCATATTATTTGTGCATAGTGGACACTTCTTCACTTGCAATGTCCAACTTCCTGCCTAGTACAGACACCTACAGTTACCCTTTGTCAACTGACTCTTCAGCTAATATGGCACACATGTGATACCTGGTCGTCAAACACTGCTTCTATAGTATGCCGTATATTTGTGCCCACTTACCCACATATGGAATACAGTTCTAAGTGTACATCTTTGTAAGTTTTGTAAGCCTTAGCTAGAACAGACAAGTTAATAACATTTAACACATTAATAAATTGTCCATTTTTCATTTTTCCACGAAACTTGTTTAAACATTTAATTATATAACATATATTTTATAAATTATGACACAAGTATAACTTTCCCAAAACTTCCAATATGTGATAAATACAACAGCGCAACAACTTTCTTCAAAAAAACGATTAAACCTTTTAGAACTAACAATATCGTCTTCTGTATGTGTGCTTTTATCGCGATCTACGTTGTCAATAAATACAACAGATTCCACAAGAAAATGGCACAGTCAGAAAGAAAGAAAGAAAAAAAACAAAAAAACAACAGAAATAAAAACACAAACAAAATTTTGAAAAATAAAATAAAGAGCGCCAAAACATAAAGGAATTGAAAAGAAACACGTTTTGTAGTATGGAAGAATTTTAAGTAATTACAAAAACTCGCGAAGAACTGGAACTAAGTTCCATTTTTGGAAAAGCTCACAACAAAGGTTGCACCTCCAATGTAAGTTGCCGTAAGGTTACAAAGTAAACAGAAAGTTTAAACTCTTGGATGCTTACATTTTTCCTATACAAATGTAAAGTTATATTGCAATTGATCTTGCGACCAAAGACTTCACGTATTGTGGTAATTGACTCAATGATAAATAAGTCTATCTCAACAATTCAGTAGATAACATAAATGGTAAACTATCAATATCGTTGCAGAGAATAGATTTTGTGGTTGGTTACCACAATATTTACAATGAACTGAGATCCAGTAGCTTTTGTTGAATAAATGACAAAAATAAAACAAGTCCCATTTTAATTCCTGATTGTTGTACAACCTTGAGATGTTTGTGAATAAATTCAAAGAGGACATGACTGCAAATGGCGATAACGAAGAAAGTACTGATTCTGAGTGTTTGAAGCTCAACTCTGTAGTTAAAATCACCACGAGTAATACCTGCACGAATATATCATAAACTAGAGTGCTACATCGTTAGGATTCAATTGCCGGATAACTATACAGGCATATATTCTATCTGATACTGTTTGTGAACTTTTGGAACCTAAAACTGATCTATTTATCATGACAAAATTAATAACAATACAAAAATGTTTCAGTGAAAATTAGTTTAATTTGTTACGGTCTTTGGCTCTTAATTTTTTTCCTCCATGGGGACTTATCGTTTTACATAACATTAATTGGCATTACAGTCAATTACAAATAAGTGCCAGAAACAGTTTGAATATCAGTACAATCAATCAAGATGGAAAAGTAATAGATTTTCATAACATGCCTGTCACACGTCTTTCACATCAGATAAAAAATAAAGTCGGGGAAGAAATATCTTTAATACACCAAGTGGGAAAGCCTCGTTAGCTCAGTTTGGTAGAGCACTGGACTCACATTCCAAAGGTCGCGGGTTTGAAGCCTGCCCAGGCCACCCCGGGTCGTCTGCCTCGGTGTGTCCTTGGGAAAGGCACTTAGCTCCCATTTTATTGGCATGATATAGCCAATAATTTGGTAAAAGGGTAAAAAGTGCCGTTTAAACCTTAACAATGTCCTAATGAGTTTGGTGTACCTTTAAACACTAAGAGAAACAGAAACAGCAACTGCACCAGATGACACAGTGATTTAAACCTTGACAAATACCTTTTCACAAAATCGCATTATGACGTTAAATTTATTGATGAGCTAAGAGTTGGTTTGTGCAGAGATGTGCTGATACTCAAAAACATGAGATTTTAGTGGATATTAGCTTGAAAGATATCGAAACATAAAACGAACGAGTTGATAAACAAATTAACAGCTATCAAACAGAGCTGTACTGAATAAGATAGCACAATGTCAGGTCTACAAAATATATTGGTGACAACAGACACAATATATTGGTGACAACAGACACAATAGTTCAAATATACGGGAGCTGTTTCAACAGAGGCTTTGAATCAGTGCTTTACATGTATTGCTGAAGGTGAGAGACAAAGTTGAGGAAGGATCTTATGTATCTAGCATTCAACAACGTTTACAAACAGCCTTAGGTTAAACAGTAAAGCGCTCTTTGTAGAATGACATGGGGGAAATTAAGAAATCTCTGGAAGACTATAACACTTTACCATCGCTAATGGAACAATCACATAAATCATTTAATAATGAAATCCACCATAACGATCGAGAGATCACAAACCTAATGAATGATTTTTGTACAGAAGTTACTAACTTAAGCAACAACATAACTGCTGGCACTAATAAGCTGAGTTGTAGAAGAATGAACTAACTGAGATCTGAAAATATGATGACATCAAACTCAAGATAAATGTTTTATGAAAACATGATGAGAACTATTTATGATTTATCTATTACTGAGATACAAACAATGAAAGATGTTATATTGAATGAATTTTAGCACAATTTAAATGCTGAGGTTTAACGATAAAAAACATTCAAACTCATAATTGTATTGGGAACTAATTAATAATATCGATGTTGTACAATGTAGCATGGGCAAATTATTCTGAAAGGTGAAACTGTAACTAATTGGTAAAAAAAATTGACATTGGAAACAGATGCATTAAAAACTGAAATAGATAAAAGGACTCGTACACTACTTGTATTATTGATTCAATAAAGAGCAAAATAAACGAAAATATAGATTCATTCAAAACTGAATTTAGCACCGAAATGGGCATAAATAATCTTGCGTTTGGTGTTATAATGGATAGATAGAAAAAAGATCTACAATAACAACAAGGAATTGAATGAAAACACAAATGTGCCGAGATACATACTGCGTAATGATTTTTGAATTATTCCATGTTGGTAGTATTGATTTAGGTGTAAAATTACAACTTTTAGTTTCAAGAATGAATGAGGTACAAACAAGCGCGGGTCTGCACCTTGTTACACAACACAGTTGGGATTGTTGGATGTTTATAAGTATGAAACTACATTGCAGACATTAGTTAACTTGTGGGTTTAACTTTCCTTTTTTACGTTTTGCTGAATACAAGTGGCACACAAGAGAGTTTCTTAGAACAATATTTCATTCAAATTTTAAAAAAATAAGTCTTATACACAGCTTTTATCAACTTACATATTAAGCCTGCAAGGTTTTGAACTTTTTACTGAGGTTGAATTTGAGTTAAACAATAAACGTTTGTTTACTGATCAGAAAATATAAACGAATCTAAACCTAATCATTACACTGTAAAACTCAAGTATATGCTATCATGAAAAGAACAGTGTTTTAACAATTGGATTGAAACACAAAGAATGACCCAACAAGCTAGGATGTAAAGTAACATTAGACCCATGTGGGACAATAGTTCTTTCTCTGGTGCAAAAAAGCAAGAGGTCATTATGTGTATTCCAAAATTAGGAAAATACAAATTATATTTGAAAAACTAGAGACGTATATCACTCTTAAATGTAGGTCTCAAAATTGAATCTTCAGTTATAGCAAATATAATTTTAAAAACTATTATCAAAATCAATTAGCGAAACTCAGTCAGGTTTGATAAAACAACAACAACAACAGCAACAAACAAACAAACAAACAAACAAAAATAGAGGAAAATATTCTAACAATGCGAGTCTTATTTGGGTTTGATAAAGTTTTTGAATCTATATAAAGGTTTTTATTACAGAATCCTTGAACTTATTTGGAATCAGTCGTCATTTCCTAGAATGGTTTCAAACCTTCCATCGTGACATATCCAGTTGTGTGTTAAGTAATGGACAATATTCAAAAAATTTCCCCCTTGAGCGGGGAGTCAGAGAGATTGACTGCGTCTGTCAGTACTTATTTTCTATAGCTGTGGAATTGTTAAGTTCTGCCATCAAGAATAATTCACATATAACTGGAATACAGAGAGGATATTTGCTGGAAACGAGTGAATAACGGATATATTTCATCGAGTGGGTGAAAAACTCAGTATTTTCACGAGCGGTGAAGCCACGAGTGAAAAGGCTTACGTTTTTCACCCACGAGATGAAATATATCCGTTATTCACTCGGAGCAAGGAAATATTCTTTTTATTTTATGCTCAAGCGTTTTGTCTAGCAATTTGTATAACACACTGAAGTAGCCGATTTTAAACTGCAGCCAGTGCGATAATGTCAGCAGTATACCGTTTATGTTCTATTGTTTTGTGTAGATTTGCACCTAACATATCCGTACTTACATAATGTTCCTTTCGAATTCAAAGTAAAACAGCAGATAAAAAGAAAATGAAAAAAAAATTGCTTCTTGTTGGATTTGAAGCCAGTTCTCCTGGTTGCGAAGCAGCCATCTTAACCATTACACCACCAAACGTCTTATAAAAGAATTGAAATTTCTTACTTATACAGTTATCAATTTTAATTAACGGCCAGTGAAAAAATATCATATTTTTTCACTGCAGTGAAATATCACAATTATTTCACTCGGAAAATCCAGTACTTAACTGCCTAGCATACAATAAATTTTAATATTTCTGAGTATGTAGTCTGAATATGTAATAAAGTCAGTATGCAGATTAATCTAACCTTATCGTAGCTGATGATGACACATTTCTTTTACACTGCTTTAGATGCAGTGGAAAACATCTCCTGCCTGTTAGGGACTGAGCGCAAACATTGAAAAAAACAAGTACTGTAGATTGACACGAAAAGGAGCTCTGCTGAAGGGTAAAGGATTATTATCTGGAATCAAGAAGGCTTTTTGAACTTCTTGGAATTACATGCAATCTTTGTACACAAAATATTCATTTGATATAGGAGCAAGGGAGGCAAACATTTCATGCCATGGTCTATAAAAATTTTTAAAAAAATATTTGAACATTTCAGGGGGCAATTGATGTGCCTATTACAGAAAAAGTTGCGAGGATACGAGGTAACATTATAATGCAATTTTAAACGCAATTGTCCTTACCGGATTTAGAATACTCATAAATCACATCCTCCTAAAACTCCCACTTTTCATTATACTCCTCCTCCTCATTATCATCATCAATATCATCATCATCAAACAACAACAATAGCTCCAACGACATCTGAAATATCAACCTTTCCCCAAATAAAAAACAAACAAAACAATAATTGCAAGATAAAGAAGAACGACAACTTCCCCTTTCCTCGCATTTTTTTTCTTATCTGTGGTGTTACTGCCATCTTCGTCTCTACAAATTGGAGACTTTTATTAGAAATCATGTCAGGCGTAAACTTGCTTAAATGGTTCCGAGATTGAAATGCCACGTGTAAATCATACATACTGAACAGATATGAGGGTGCAACATATTTGAAGAAAAGAAACATATCGATCAGGTCTATAATATACATAGTGCAAATAAAACATACCCATAAACGAAATGAAAGAAACGTATAATTCTGAAAATAATAAAATGGCATCAATATTATAGTAAATGACCCGATTTCAGAGTATTACATATTAAATGTTCCGCGTTCTCTAGATTGGTATCTAGCTCAGTTCTCAAAAAAGGATCTTATCATACTTCACAAAGACAGAGCGCCAAACAGAGACAAAATTAAAACCACTTTCTTGTACAGCTCATAGATTTCACAAACGGTATTCTTGAACTTTTGATGCCTGAACACAATGACGTTCCAAATAAATATAAACTTTTTTCTTTAAAAAACGTGATTGGAAAATGGGGCACAATCATCAGCCAACAATGTTAATGCATTGTCCAATCTTTCAAGAGCGTTATATTCCGTTGACACCCATGTTTTTTTTTTCTTTTTTGGGGGGAGGGGAAATCTTTGTTATACGTAACATTAAAAGTTTCCTAGAAGTGAATAGTTGCAGAAAAAAATCTGGTGGATCTTTCGAAGATTTGTCTTGCACTTTTTTATAGGAATCTCTCGACGGTTTTTCCTGCATATCTTGTAGGAAATCCGATTCACTTTAAAATTAATATTTTGGCATTCTAAAATATACAAAACTATATTTCAATGTATATAAATTCGAGGTTTAAAGAGTTAAATGTGCTAACTACAATTTTTTAACATTTTGAGATATTTGACTTTAAATGTTGAAGTGAATTGTAAAAGTCTGTTAGATTCTACCTTAATTATTTGGTAATATTGTTGTAAATAGAGCATTTCTCTTGATAAATCAATAGCTAAATAAAATGTGTCGACATAGAATGAATTGCAATTGAACATTTATAAACAAGTCTTCAATGCTGGTAAAAGGATATATATGTAGCTTGCACTTTTTGCCTTTCGGACAATTTGTAACTATAACATGTAAACGGAGACGTGTTATGTTAACATCTTTTATAAGAACTTTGATTGGAAAAAGGTGAAGTTCCAGAGCAATAAAAAAGCAAATATCACCTTTTATTACTACAATACTTTAATGGTTGATATCAAGCATACAGTATTATGGTTTTTTTCACATTAAGATGAATCTGATGTTCCACATGTTTAGGAATTTATAAAAGAAACAGTCATTACTGTCATATCATTGACTGCTCCACTGCCTAAGAAAAAGCAGCATATAAATAAAACCTAAAATAATATTAGAAACTAATGTTCTCCATAGTTTAATGTTAAAGTAATATTTTCAGAATGGTAACTTTTTCCCAAGTTTCAGAATGCTAACTTTCTCCACAAGTTCCTTGGAAAACATATCTGGCAGCTCCTTATTCCACAATTTAACATAATATATGGACTGATATCTATTCTATAGCATTCATGATATTCTTCTAGTATTATTAATAAAACACAGAGAGATAACAGAGTTGCTTTCTTACCAGTATACATTGACAGTTTTGCCTGGTTCCTTTGGGCCAGGGTTATGGCTTTGATTCATTTTGATCTACCTCTGGCTATTCCATACGTCACCTGCACCTCTGGTAAGTCATGTTTATTAAATGTATAGTTCGCAATGAGAGTCTTCTGGCGTTTTCTTCTCGACTTGAATACAGTTTATCCTTGACTACTCTTTCCCCTGTTTTGTCCACTTTTAAATTTGTTTTCTTATTTAATTTTGTTCTAAACCCAATAAGTATCTAAACGTCAGTGGAACTACAACATAGGGGTAACCGTCGTTGCAAGTGATACCGCACTTTGCCACTGCGAAGAAATATACACTCTTTTCAAGTTTCTTTTTATTTTCAATGCTAGCACGAAATGAGTCACATTTCATTTCTGAATTCAACTAGCAATCGCTATTCACTTCCACGGTTATTTAATGAATCTATTTTGTTCTGATTCAGTTGTTATCTTTCTGTAAAAGTCCCAAAGCACCGATAATAGATTATATTCTCCTCTAGACACTCAGCTATTATAGCTCTCAGATCCATGATTAACATACAGCATCTGCCATTAAGCATTTACTATCTGGATTAATTCTCGTTCCATCATATTACTTGCTAAATGTTTGTGCAAGTTACTGGTGTGATATTTCTGCAATATATATATATATATATATATATATATATATATATATATATATATAGAGAGAGAGAGAGAGAGAGAGAGAGAGATTGCGAGAGAGAGAGAGAGAGCTTCCTTCATGCTCTGATTTATTGCTCTTGAAATATCAGAACTCTCCTTACTTTCGCTCTTGGTATCTTTATTTTTGTTGTTATCAAATTAAGAAGAGACACTGATATCGCCCGCATTTGATAATTTCACGGGATCTTCATTAGGAGAGTTATCTGTAGTATCAATCTTCGATGGGTCATTTTCAAAATCATTTTATAAATCAAAACGGGCCCCTACTTTTGATATATTTGTTCTGCTGCTTTTTGTTCAATTGTCTCTGAAACATTTCTGCATTGGTTGTCTTTTGTTCATTATCATCGACTAGTGACTGGTCGTCTTCGTTTGATGGGACTATTCGTAATTTCATCTGAGCTGGTATCATGAAGATTGCACTTTCACTGTCTGTGTTTTATTCATCTTTGCTGATGCATCCTTTTCTTTTTTTAGAGACAAGTTTTCCTTTCTTCTCTTCAAGTGCTTACATTAGATTCAGATACTTTGGATTTTTGGTTAGTAAACAATATGCGATTGCAAGTTGTAAATGAAGAATCAATATTTCTCTTTTTTGTACCTTCCTCCTCTGAAACAATATGTTCTCTAAAGTTGCTCTAACTAAACCATCTTCGTGGTGATTTTTATTACATCAGATGTGCCCCTAGTAGCGTCAGTAATGACATAATTTATATCACCCTTTTGCGAAATGTACATCATTTCCTATATGCTACTGACAATTGGTATTTGCTGGCCGTTCTCAATTTTGACCGGAAGTGCCATTCTGTAACATCATTGTCAACATTCACACTTAAGTGTTGTTCATGCTGCTCGAGACAATCCTCATCTGTTTCCACAGATAACTGTTAGTTTGTGTTTTTAACTCTCTGTCCTTAGCATTAGGCAGTGAGTCTTAATTAGTGTCATGACACATTATTCGATGATGGCAATTAGTAAAGGTCAAGACTAACTTGAAAGCCTACGTCAGAAAGACTTTTCTATTAGCGGATACACCAATTCCTGGATTCTTTAGCTTTCATTTGGAGATGAATTTGTCCTTCACTTTAAAGAAGATATATTTGTACACTGACATAATCAGATCCGCCCGCATAGGACGTGTTTGGGGCCAGCGTTTTCAAAGAAAACGGCTAGGTTTTGACGGCCTTTTTCTTTTTCTGAATTTAGAAATGCTTTGGTATACGTTTTGACTTCATTTGCTGATGTCAGGCATCGTCATCATAATTGTGTCTGTGTCTCTTGGCGCTATTGCAAATGGTAGGTACGACAATGAACATTTCATCGAACATACATAAATAAGGACAACAAGTTGCACGTGGACAGACAGAATATTGATTAACATCATTACGGCTAATTCATCATTAAACCTATCAATCACCTGAATAGTTATTCACACGTGTCATTGGACGAGAGAATGAAAAGATCAAAAAGGTTTTATAACTCTCTTATACTAAAAAAAGGTCGATTGTTCTAGTGGCATAACAAAAACATAATATTGTGAAATGCTTTGGCTTCAAACTTCCGTTCCGTGGAATACAAAGTGTTGTCAAATGTAAAATTGTTGAAGATTATTTATCACCGTTAATCTTGTCTCATCACATATTGCTACACAGTGCATTGGCATTGTCAAGTTAATTTGTAGCATATAACGAGATATTGACAAATTGGAGGCAAGCTTTTCGTGTCATGGTTCAGATCAATAACAGAAAAAGAAAATATGTCAAAACCTCTTAGGGCGAAATTGATGTGCTGATGGGAGAAAAACAATTTTGTTCTCCTTGCAATTGAAGTACATGTATATGGATGTATTCAGACTTTCTTTATTTAATTTGGATGATAGATAGTTTTCTTTGGATGAGGGCTAGATCTACTGATTCTCCAGAACTGATGTCAAGTAGAAAGGGTTACAGTCCTTGTCGGCTTATGGTGGGCATCAGATTTATGACCTGGTTATCATTCCACGTTTCCGTCGCTATTTTTATTTAGCCGTATCCAGAAGTAGTTCATCGAGTTTTGGCACGTGTTTACTATATACGGAAGCGGTGAATATTTTTACTTAACTACGGGCAATACCGCTGGATTTTGACCGGTAGCAACAACGTTAAACGAAGGGGTCTGTTTATAAAGTATATAATAAATGTAAAAATGCATCCCCTCACCCTGTTTAATTATTTCAGGGATAGCTGAATTTATAGAGTGTGCAAAAATCTGAGCTAAATGTAAAGACTTAACCAACTAATGTACATGTAATGTATACCCCAACGGGGTAAGTGCTGGAACCTAGGAAGAGAGAATGGATGTGATTCTGTGAGGCTGTACATATGTATATGTTTTTACCGGTGGTACTACAGCAACTTGCAAGAGACGAGTTAAAAAAGAAGAAAGGAAGTCAGTATCTTAATGCTAAGCCCAAATTAACCAAGTTGTTTAATTACATCGATTTAATGAAATAATCCTATGGTAGTTTAAAAACAAATTGAGGCGAGTTTTAACTCAAAGCTGACACACTTTTAGGAAAGCAGGACTAGTTGACTAACAATTATCTTAGTTTTAAAAAGTCGACAAAATCAAAGAATGTCCATGCTTTTCAATTCAATAAAAACGCAAAGCTATGCTGCACAGACATTTTCCCCTTTTTAGACCAAGATCGAAGATTGATGTAATTCTGATTGATGGAAAATTATCAGAGCACTGAACGTTTGTTCAATTTTGAGTATTGTAAAAAAATAAAAAATAGAATGTATAATTGTTTTTCTTCATAAATGTATTCATGGTAGTCCGGCAGTATACTTGTTTGATGTTACATTTCATCGGGAAAAGTCTAAAGAATACCAGAAGTGTGAGTAGTATATGATTGTGCTATGGTTACAAGAATGAGATGATGGGTATAATAGGAACATCCATTCTCCAGAAATCTTGAAAATGACACTATGGGTACTAACGGGAATCTAATGTGAAAAATGGCCTTAGGAGTTACGTTCGATGCTACTCTACGGACAAGGGGAAGTTAACATTATGTTTTATGCTGATCACCACCCACACATACTGACCAACATCCATATCTACTAACCATCTGACCAACACCCACACGCTGACCAATATGGTCTTATTGACCAACACCCACACCTACTGACCAGCACCCATACACATTGGCGAACGCCTATATATAATGACTAAGACACATCCGTACTGACCAACATACATCTTTACTCAACAAAGATGGCGACTATTGGCCGAGATTGAAAGTCATATTAAAATTAGAAAACTTTTACATAATTTAGTCGTGACTACAAAAAACAAAATATGGTATTAATGTGGCCGAGACCGAACGAAATACTGAAATTAAGAAACTGATACTGACTTTAGCGGAGACAATAACAAAAAAAAAAGAGAAAAAAAAAAAAAAAAAAAAATTACAAATTGGAATATTATATTAAAATGGCAGAGACTGAAATAACACTAAACTTAAGAAGATGACACTGAATTTAGATGGGAGTACAAACGTCCATCAATATTATATTAAAAAATATGTCATAGATTAAAGCAATACTAAAACAATGAAGCCTCACTAGATTTGGTGGGGTCAACGGAAGACCCAGATCATTATATTAAAATGGCCAAGACTAAATGTGATAATACAATCCCGAAACTGACATAGACTTTGGCGGAGAAGAAAAAAATCCGGAAAAATTGGTAAAATGTAATAAATGATTAATAAAATGGAAAGGAAATTACACAAACGAATTCAAAAGATAGAAAGATATGTACAATTTTAATATAAACAAATTAACAAATTTCTAAAATATAGACAAAATATCTAGAATAAAAATAAAATATAAAATCAATTTTAAAACATTGAAGACAAAAATGCAAGCAAATTTAAAAAAGTAAACTACAACCATAAATTTGCAAAAATATAAAGAAACACAAAATATGAAGAAAAAAAAAACTAACAATATATAACAAACGAGTTAAAAAATGAGCTGCAAATATCGTAAACAAATTTTTTAAAAATACAAAATTACAAAAATTATGAAATTTCAGACAAAAATGTTTCTTTTTATAAAAAGACAAAATCAAACAAGAAAATATTTCAGACACAAAAGAATACAATTAAAAAAAAAGTGAACAATGTAAAACAAATTTATAAAACATAACTAAAAGAAACAAAAATAAAGATTTAAACCAACAATTTAAAAACTTTGCCTTGTAATGGAATGTTTGATGGTATATATGTATGTGTGTGTGCCTGTTTACATATGTTTGAAAATAATAATAATAATAGTAATAGTAATAATTATTATTAACAACAACAACTTCAACAACACTTATGCAATGACAGACTCTAACAACTTTTTAAAAGTGTTATTGATGGCTTGGACGTCGTCTCAGGTTTTCGAGGTGGAGGGAATCAGCAAAGCATCGGAAAGGAGATATCAATGTAATTATAGCAAATTATGTATTACTGCGATTAAAATATCAACATGCATATTTGAATATTGAAAATGATAGCAGGTCTACACGAGTTGTCTCTGATTATTTTTACTTTTCTGGAACCGTTACCTTGACAGCATTATATTTTCATTTTGACAGATCCTTTCAAGCCATGGGCACATATGATTTTCATTGATGCACAAAATAGAAACTCTGATATAAAGAAAGAGAAATGTAAATGTTGCAGCTACAATTATAAATATACTTGTAAACATCACTTTTAATACAGAATAGTTACAATAGAAAGTTTTTAAAATGGCCACTTTATAACACGAATCATGGAGATAAAAGTTTCTCACTGAACACGCCACAGCCTGATACATCGTTTCTAAATACTGTTTGCGTTGAATCTCGCGAGATCTTCGCCATGACAAAAATCTGTAAACATTCTTTACATAAACATTCGAACCCCCACTCTTTCGGTTGCAATCAGGTACACTAATTAGTAAGTCATCGCGCCTCCTGCTTGCATTAGTCGCCTTTTATGACATGCAGAAGGGTGCACTGTGCCATGGTTGCGCTCGACAGTTTCGTAATTTGCATAGGGTTTAATTTGTCAAGATAAAGAATTTTCCAAGTTGACATCACTGGTTATCATAGCAATATAAAAAAGCCTTTCTACATCTTAGGTATAAAAGAACTTTTAATTCTCTTTATGTTGGTGTATGTAAAATTTGGGTTACAGAGTATACAGCTTGGTCTTACTTCAGATGTGCGCCTATCAAAACACTGCCAGCTCCATTTGGTCATTTTCACTTTCTGGACTTCACAGGTAAATTGTTAAAAAAACGAGTCGATAACGTTTCTAATTTTTGTATATTTTGTAATTCATTCATTGCATGTTCAGAAGCTGGTATTGCCTACTCTGGCAAAAAATTTTTTCCCTATTTTAATGACAGTTAACGGTAGTGTACATTGGACTAGTTCAGACTGATTTTTCGCGTACATAGGGGCAGCCGTTTTGGTCAGCTGTGTGCTTAGATCATATAACATTTCAACACGTACAATATGTACAGAAATTACAGTCACAGTACATGAAAGTAGCATAGACGTATGCCAACATTCTCTCCATTGTGCATGTTGCAAATGCAAATAACTTCACCTTACACCGTCACTCTGTGAGAAGTACGTAATATATGTAAAGCGCCACCTATTCTACATCTTTGAGCGCGCATTGGGGATAAATATATGGTTCAAAAAGGTATATATAAAAGGTAAAGTTGTTAACATTCTTTAACAAGTATAGGAAGTTAAATATAAAGGTAAGACGCAACGGGCCTCATTATCGAGCGAATCAAACATCTGCGTGAACCTTGTTCGAAGTCCATTGTTTCCCCTACTTCCAAGGACTTCAAGACAACAGTCGCAATCAAATGAAGGGTTCTTAAACGCGCAAATTCAACAATAATTTTCTTCTAATCACATAATGACCACACATCACGAAACTCTAATAATTTCACTCTTGCCTTGTTTTTCTTGTTTTACATTTGTATGACTCATCAATAAGCCTTTACAAGCCGAACATTAGTACTTCACAACATGCAGTACAAAACACGACCCAAACACCTAATACAAAGAATTATTCCTATCTCAAATTGCTAAACACTTATAGCTAAAAATGTCCAGAGAATTTATTATGTTAAGAAACCAGGAGTGTCCATTTTACAAAACTAATCTATGCTATCATAAAGTCTCGTGAATACTGTACCATATAACGTCTGCTTCTGGAAATTGGCTAATTACTCGGGTTGAGAAATATCTTCCTAACACCGACTCCCCGACATCAACAAATAATCACTAAAATCTAGCAAACCTACAACCAGAGACGTAAATACAAATAGCACATACCCTGGATTTATCACAATATATAAAATCCTAAAAATATTGAGTCAAAACTTGTTATGTCTTCTGGAGTAAATTGCTAAATTTGAGAATTCTGCATGATATTTTAAAAAATGCCTTGAGTCAGCGACCCACCCGATATCCCCTTTACATTCTTTTTTTACAAAATCGCTAAATCATGTGGTTGTCGGTTAAAGCGTTGGCTAATTTTTTGTTGTTGTTTATATGGTACTTTGTGACCATAAGAATCATCATTTTTACAGTTTTGTGCCTGAAAATGAAATATTTTTTTCTTCGCTTGACAGTCACTTCCTTAATTTAGAATGAAGATATTTGTTTGAATATGTTGGAGATGCAAACATTTTTTTATAACAAATTGAAATATGACTTGGGTTTGTTATTGAAGCACCTATTAAAGAAAAATAAATAGGGTCAAAACTTGTTATACAAACAGAATTCCCTCAAAACGTGTTAGATTTTCTCTAGTGGCACATCATACAGTTTCTTAATTGAGGTTACATGAGAAAACTTCTGTCTCACAGGGATGGATGTAGACACTCGACACAAATTTATTATACTGTCAGTAGATGTGAAATGGAAGCCTGCGCACATACACTGATTTACTGAAATGGGGACCAGTGTGCCAGGATCCCAGTAGGTATGAAACGGAGGCTTGTGTATACACATCGAGTTACTGAACTGAAAGCTGTGTGTCAAGGTCCCAGTATGTACGAGATGGGAGCATGTGTGTACAAAATGTGTTGCTAAAATGGGGAATCATTGGTCTTAAATTCTGAGGTTTTCTAATCTGAATGAAAAATTACCTTTCATAATGATATACAGAGATAGTAAAAATAAAATCATGACACGAAACTCGCTAGATAGATAGATAGATAGACAGACAGACAGAAGGAGAGACGGATGAATGGACGAGCTACTTCTGGCAAAACACTACTTGTATTTGTGTGTTATTTTTTAAAAGTATGTCTGTATTTTTTCAATGAATAAGTGTTGATCAATTAAATTTAAGATCACAAATCATTTGATCGGAATACTCTGGATCCAAAATTTCAGCGCCAATATATTTAAAAGGAATGTTCCGCAAGACAATGACATTTCCAGGAAATATTAGTCGCAATAAGCTGTCTCACTGTCCTTCTAGAGTGGAAATTAACGTCAAACTTTTATGAAACCAATATATAGTTATTGTAGGCATTTATACCCAAAACAGGGCAATGTGCCTCTTTCCTTCCGATTACAGCAAAATTGGTTAACAGGTTTCTTCTTCACATGACATGACAATCAATACATGTAAGTAAATAAGGTAGTAAGTAAATATTTTAATGTTGTGACCTGTGCATGGTAACAAAACCTCAATAACAATTATATATATATATATATATATATATATATATATATATATATATATATATATATATATATATATATATATATATATATATATATATATATATATTAAGTCGTGGTTACTTTCCACCCCGACGCCCCAAAGTTACAATAGATAATTCGGAATCATTGGGACCTGATTGAATCCTCCGAACATCTGAAGGGTATATTTCAAGAACTTCCTATGTTTTCGTACTGTAGACCTAAAAATCTGAAGGACCATCTGGTACGTGCCAAGGTAACTTCAAACAAGATCACAGATGCAGGCATATATTGCTGCAAAGACAAGCGTTGCCTAATTTGCAAACATATGCCCAATACCAAATCGTTCAGAAGTTCGAGGACAGGAGTTAGCTACACTATCAATCAGAAGTTAGGATGTCGAATTAAAAATGTAATCTATCTTCAAACATGCAAGATCTGTGGCACTCAATATGTTGGCGAAACCGTTGATTTAAGAAAGCGAATGAATAACCACAAGAGCCACATTCGAAACAAAATCAACGCGAAACTCGGAAAAACACTACAACTCGACTGGGCATTCAGTCGAGTCCCTCTAGATGCTACCGATTGATTCTAACCTGGGATGGACCAATATAGAACGCACACATCAGGAACGATACTGGATACTTTAATTGAAAACTCATCCGGAGTTGGATGTAAATGAAAAAGTCTAACCTTCCTAATGCAATCTTATCAAAACTACAGCCAGGCATCACTTTATCAGACGCACGCAATTTAGGTCAAAACACTTTGGTACTCTGCGTAATACGCACGATAAACATTTCTTGGAATTATTTTTCACATCTTTGTTGGGCTGATGGCTGTATAACATAGATATGTATTTTACCCGTTTTATACCGTTATTTAATTGTGTCTTCTTTCTTTCTTCTATTGTTTATCCATTTTGTTTATTTCCCCGTCATTGAACCATGTAGGAGTCAAGAATTCTTCTTGACTTTTGTGTTTAGTGTTTGTTCTGTGGATGTAAATTGTTTCTTCCCCTGACGAAGGGCTTGTTAAGCTGGAAACTGTTTTGTATTTGCGCCGTTATCAATTTTTGTGTCATTATATATATATATATATATATATATATATAAGCATCCGGCCCACTGGGCCAATAAGTCACTATTTAATAGAAAATATATGTGTAATCACATGGTATGTTCATAAAATAATTTCACATTTGTTAGCAGATTGTAACAAATATTACGCAGAGATGAAACACAAATGATAAGTTAAATGCATTATAAAAACATAGCTAAGAAATAAATGCAACGCTACGAATCGAATAAATACACGTTGTGCGTTTTAACTAGGATATATATTATTACATTATCAGATATTCGAATACTGAAATGACATATGAGAGTAGAGTTGTGTATTTGCTGTTAGGGTAAAGTAATAACGGTACATTTCTACATTACAGGTACGTTACACACTGCAAATAATATGGATATGCATCACTTGCAAGAATAAAATACGCTGATGTTTATGAAAAAGAATAGCCGTTATTTCTACACTATGTCTATTTGCATCTTTGTTTTGCATGATAGGATATACCGGGAAAGGGAGGACGGCGAGAAGTGCTACTTCCGGTGGTATTTCTCGTTTTATTTGACTTTCCAACTGCCATACAGAAAAGAAAAAAAAAAGAAAAAAAAAAGGATTAGCGGAGCCAACGTGGTGGACTCAATGCGGCAAGAATTATATGCGGCACCTTTTGGACCAAATAAATAAACTGTTTGTTTACCCATTTGTACGCGCTAATTAGCTGAGACCACAGAGTTGTAGAAACATTTACAAAAGTGAGATTACCATATTGGATCAGGGTAGCCGAGGAGACGTTCTTTGGCATAGGAAAGTCGACGTAAAAACTGCCGCCAAAATTATATTTCAATATCTATGTAATTAATAGAAATTATATTTAAATATCCATATAATTACGGGAAGTTGTGTTGGATAGCGAATACAAATACAATACATATATAACTTTCGTGTGGTTCGTACATGTATTCCACTTCCTCATTATAAGTTTCACACCGGTTAGACTAAAACACACACACACACACACACACACACACACACACACACACACACACATATATATATATATATATATATATATATATATATATATATATATATATATATATATATATGACTTTAAATTATGAAAATGGATTATCGAACACTTTTAAGGCCATCAGACTGTATTATTAGTGACTAACATACTAGGTGTGCATGTTAGTCCAAGATATCATTCTTCCGGTTTTAACAGAGAGAGAGAGAGAGAGAGAGAGAGAGAGAGAGAGAGAGAGAGAGAAAGAAAGAGAGAGAGAGGGGTGTTGTTGACAATGTAATCCAGCCTGTTCATGCATTCTTGCTTTTGTATGTTCCTAATATCAAGCGATACGAGGTTAGGGATCATACATATTAGTTTGCTAGTGATTTGTACACTACTTTAAATCACGAGTGCTTAAACAAATTGCAGAATATTTGGTCCCTATGTGCTTTCTTGTATCGCCAAGTTCTTGATTAATTTTGATATTGACGATATTGTATCCGTTGTTTTTAATAAGATTAAATATTATCCCAGTGATATTGTGTCCTATCATTGTTGTAGAACATTCACGATATGTTTGCATTTAAAATATAGGTGCCAGAATATATCGATTTAATGGTTTGTTATCTAAATGGTCTTGGTCCAAAAGCAAACATAGTCATGGTAACAAGTAACGGTTTACTTTTGCTAAGAATAACGCGTTACAATTCTGGTACATTACTACTTGAAAGTAACATAATACTTATATCATTGAATCTATATCAAGAAAAAGATTGCCTGTAGTGCGTTCCTTTTTAAAAGTAGTGTCTTACTGTTGTGACTAATGACGTGGACGGTCACTGGTAACTGTGGCAATAAATAGAGACCCGCGTGTAGGTACTGAGTTGAGACAATAGTAGTCTGTGTATCAGGTGCCCAGTCATTTTGTTTTACTTCTGAATCCCCATTTCCTATTTTCATTTCCGATAACTTTTATGTTTCGTAATCCCACTTTAAGACAAAATTCCAACATAATTACAACTAAATTGACATTTTCGTGTTCAATACGTAATATAAACTTAATTGATGGTGAAATGTAAGAAAGTGTATATTTACCCAATTCAAGTCTGAAACACAAGTGTGTGTGTGTGTGTATGTGTGTGTGTTGTAAGAAAGTTTGCTCAAGTGTAGGGCACCTCTCTATCACAATGTGTGTGTATGAGAGAGAGAGAGAGAGAGAGAGAGAGAGAGAGAGAGAGAGAGAGAGAGAGAGAGAGAGAGAGAGAGAGAAAACCTTTTGAATTCATTCAAAGGCGAATATGTATTATTTGATTGCCTTCAACTGTGTCAGTTGTTCCTTTTCTGAAGTATACTTATATTCATTTTCCCCTTCATTTCCTCTTATATTATGTACATATCTCGTCAGTCAATGGATATAACCGAAAATTGTGCATGTACTATTTAGGTACGACAGTAAGAAAGTGAATGTGGCTTATTCTTTCTAAAATTAAGAGAGTCATGAAGCAAGACTAGTCTCAAAATTTACTGTAACTAGTAAATAGCCACAACTTTCGGTGAAACATTTAGAGAGAGAGAGAGAGAGAGAGAGAGAGAGAGAGAGAGAGATTCCGATATAAAGACTTTATTGTATTGCACATGAAGTAAAACAAAGAAAGAAAATGGAGTACTAACAATATTCATACACGCAGCACTAGCACCATATTTTGAGCACAAATCTTGGAATTCAGATTTAATTTTCCCTTTCATTTCCAGATGTAATTTTACATCAAGTTTCATATATCTATATCTCATTGTACATTGTGAATTTTGATCCTTAATGTTCTCACGGTTACATTACCACGATAGAAATTGTTCTCTTATTTTATATTGTCTGATATAAAAAGTTTCGCTTTATATTTTCAATTTCCTTCCCCCACTGCTTACCTTTTTGGCGAAAATAAACCCACCTGTTTCACTGCGAATGTTTTAAAATATGAGAATATATCAATGCAGGATTATGAAAATTGCTGTATTAAAACAAGTGCATATGAATTGGTGGTTGGTTTAAATAGTACTTATTTATTTCAAATATTATCATGGGAAGTATATACAGTAACACAACAAGAGATGTAGAGGATTGCAGAACAAGTTCAATTCGAGTTCTCTCCTCATTAACAATATTCCTTACTTACATGATCTTACTGACGTGAGGGACAAATATCAATAAACAGATACATGCGAAATTTGATACAAGCTAATGAAATATTCAAAGAAAATTGTACATACAATATTGTAATAGTATCAGATAGTAATCAGCAAGTATTGATTGCAAAAAACAAAAACAAACATGTTGCTACATACTAATAGACAAGATATGAAACAAAGCTGGTGCTGACTGACGTGTGTGTGTGTAGGAGGGAGGGATCTAAAAGAAAAGGTCTTGTTGTTTCTGGTTTACCGCATGAACAACTTGTTTAATAAAACATTATTTCTGAATAGGTCGTAGTTTAATGAGCTACAACCTAGTCGAAGTCTTGTGCAAGAAAGGAGAAACTACCAGTGAATATTGTATTTTTAATTGTGGAAAAATGAATTTTCCGTCGAAATATTTACAGGTGAATCTAGTCTATTATATTATGAGTTTAGCAAAATATAAGCAAAAATGTGAACATGTAAATGAGATGAAAGTGCGATTAAATACAAGGAATCACTCGATGTATAGTTTGTCTTGTAATGAAGAATATTGAAGCTAGTTTAAAACACTCTATTGAAACTTATATACTACCCAAGCTTTAAATATATTCCAAAGTAAAAAGAGGATTCAAGTGATTGCCATATTTTGTAAAACTATTCAATTAAAAAACCAGCTATTAAATACATACACTTGTTTGAACAAACTTTTTTCATCAGCAGTTGGTGTTGCTGGTTCTTGTTCTGTCTGAATTTTTTCTGCTTTTGCTTTTCTAAATTATTGTGAACGTTTTCCAAGTTGTATATCAATATCAACTCTACGTGGATCTTTATTTTTTTATTGAAGTTACGGTTATCTTTTAAATCCTTGATTCAGACATGTTTTCATTTGTATTATTTCTGTGTTCGCATTCCGGTTAATTTACAACAAAATTACAAGGTTATGCAAACTTAGTGTCGGTTGGTTCTAAATTAACTTTATTTTGTAATCGTATTGAACAATAACTGTAAAATGATAGTAATATGATTGTAGAAAAGCAGTAAAACATAACTAATGGAAAATAAAATTTATTCAAATGGTACATTTAAAAACAGCGTTAGTGTGTTTAACTATACTAGTTGTTATTGCAAATATTGTAATAGTGCATAAAATAAACATTGAAGAGATAAAGATAAGGACTCTCACAATAAGCGGACGGATGAAAATAAGGAATCTCAGAAAACTTGGAGGGATGAAAAAAAGGACTCTCACAAAACGTGGAGGGATGAAAATAAGGAATTTCACAAAACGTGGAGGGATGAAAATAAGGAATCTCACAAAACGTTGAGGGATGAACACAAGGACTCTCACAAAAAGTGGACGGATGAAAATAAGGACTCTCACAAAACGTGGAGGGATGAACATAAGGACTCTCATAATAAGTGGAGGGATCAACATAATGACTCTTACAAAACGTGGAGAGATAAAGATAAGGACTCTCACAAAACGTGGAGGGATGAACATAAGGACTCTCGTAAAAAGTGGAGGAATGAAAATAAGGACTCTCACAAAACGTTGAGAGATAAAGATAAGGACTCTCACAAAAAGAGGAGGGATAAGGGCTCTAACAAAAGGTGGAGGGATGAAAATAAGGACTCTAACAAACGGTGGAAGGATGAAAATTAGAACTCTCACAAAAGGTGGAGGGATGAAAATAAGGATTCTCATAAAAAGTGGAGGGATGGAAATAAAGACAAATTTACGAATTACACTCTATTAAAAACATTATAATGCATATGTTAGACTAAGATACCGCAAAAGCAAAAAAACATAGGGTAACTAATTTAGTAAGAGCTAGAATTATGCAGTCTATGATAGAAAGTGTGAAATCAAATGCAACTTTATTAATGTTAGATATAACATCTATTGATTTTTATCGTAGGTGGTTGAATTTTACTAAACCGGAAGGTGTTAGTAATGATGGTTTGGATATTGATCATTGTATTGTTTATTTGATCCAGAACAACTTTTCTGCAAGAGTTCGATTACGAGCGAGATACACGAATATTAATGAGAATCAGGGTTGATCAGATAGATAGATTCAGTGCACAATGCTGGTTGTATAAATAACATGTCCTTTTTATGCCGAGAAGATGGTCATATGTGTATAGTCTAGGAAAGAAGATAAATAACATTTATATTAATAAACAATGTAGCATCTATGAGCTCCAAACATTTCTTTTTCCTTTACAGCTTCAATACGTATGTTAATTTGCATTCACAAGCTGACATATGTCAGCTACTCAGGTCTCTGATATCCAGAATTAAAAATGAATCTGAACAATACCATACTGCTTTCTCATTTATTTATGATGTATCGTGAGCTTGATATATTCTTTATAATTTAATAAAAAATTTCATAATTATATAGATCATATATTATTTAGTACTTGCAATATATCCCACTAAACTAATTATTATTATTTTTTTAAATCGCACGCAGTTTCTCTATCGTATTTATTGGATATATACAACAAAATAACTGCTGTTTATATGTATGTCATTTTCATGGTTCTAGTGTTGCCAGGTTTTAAGTTTTTCTTAGCAGAGTTTGCTGCTGACATAGCAATAGAATTGTTGTTTCTTTCACTCTTCATATTTTTAGTTCTATATTATTTGTTATTTACAAAAATAATTGTGTTTATATTCATAGTATTTTTGTCCTGTTTTGTATTGGTACAGTCAAACTTATTTGAACAGTCACCTTAATATAGCAGTCACCAGATCTCGCCGTTCATTCTAGCCCCTCCTCCCCAGCAAATTTCCTATAAAACATAATGTAAAATAACTGAAATATGCCAATATGCCAAATCTGAAACCGAGGCGGTTTTCATCATTAGAAGAGAGGGTCGAAGCAATTCATTTGCTGAATGGTGGAAAGTAGCCATGTTGTCTTGGCATAAATGTGTGTCGCCCTTTGTGCAGCGTAGCAGGTATATCTTCACCTGTTTTGTTTGCCTGTGACTTAAAGCTATCTCTGACGAAACAAGTTAATTGTTAATATTTGTGGAGAGATACTAGTTATATACCTTTCATTAGGGCCCGGGGCCATTCAGTATTTACAAGACTTGTCGGTAAATGCAGGCAAAGGTTCGGTTCAAGTGCTACTTACAATAGCCATCTTAAGCGTACTTTCATTCTCTATTCATCACAAGCCTCTCACATAAGCTGACTGTATTCTGATCTTGGTGAGTTCATAACTGGCTAATCCAGATATTGTTTGAAGTGTTAACAGCTGTTTCTAAGCCTAATGACACAAGTCGGTCGAACAAAAAGTCAGTCCTCTGCTTCACTGTCTTTTGTAAACTATCCATTAGTAGTGAACTTTTTCTTTTGTTCTGATGCACAAAAGAAACATCAGTGACTATTGTAATGGTCAGTGATGATTTAATTTATAGGATGAATTAAAGTGTGCAGGATACAGTAAACCTGCGTGTAACATAATTTTGGGAGAGAACAGCATACACGTGTGTTTTGTGATTTTGTTGAAGAGTTCAGCTAAACTAAATCTGTTAAAAACAACAATAGTAACACATCTAATAATACTAATTACAATCTAATAATAATAATAATAACGATCATAGCGATAATGGTATTCGGTTCATGGTATTTGTTCATAAACCAAGTTTGAAAGGTGAGTCTGTATACAGATGTCATCTGTGTACAAATATTAGTTTGGCCTTTCCCATATGGGGCTGCTATCGACAGGTGTGACTGTAAATTTAGAACAGTTAAGCATCTGTCTTTCTCTAGGCATACTATTTTAATTGAACCCGTTCTTGCACTGCTCAGAACCGTTTGAGGGGCAAGTTGATCACAGTAAACTATGTTCCAAGCCTTGGTCACTTTCTGTTTCGCAATTTAAGATATCAATTTAAAGCTGAAGAATTCTGAATAACTCCATGAACAAGTATGTTACAAAGACGCTTTTTTCATGCACGTAATAAAAAAACAACCCCAAAGCCCAAAACTAAATAAGGGGCAAGTGTATAACGTTTCAATATATCAAGTACCCATAAATTCACATAAATGACTATAAAATCAGATATGCCTATATTTCTTTCTAGGTAATTCTGAAAATCCTATAAATTTACATAATTAAATTTTTATCTGGCCTTAAATATTGAAATTTCCAAGATATAATTTGTACTGCTGTAAAAAAACAATTTTGTTTTAATAAAAGCGTTCCATTTGGAGAACTTACTATGTTTCCATATTATAGTGCGTTTATCTTCAAGAACACTGGCACTTATTAACAACAAAATCAACTTGTCATCATAAAATGGAGAAACGTCAGCTAAGTCTTCTTTATAGCTTCTCATGTAAAAATTTAAATTTCTCATATATTTGTTATTTATATTAAAACAAACAATATGGATTTGAACTAAGATGTAATAAAAAGACACATAATCTACCTTGTTTTATGTATATCTGAAAGGGGATGGGCAACACCTGTGTACAATATAACAAAAATACCGACAAAAGATTTATGTTGTTATCAATATATTCATAACATTTATTATTTCATTTCACCAAACTTGTACTGAGGATGCACTACAGGATGAACACGTGTCATGTGACAAAACTGGCTCACTGTGAGATACTTTCCAGAGTTATTTGAAACTGTTATAAATCATGTTAGTCCTCCCTGTCCAGACGTTTGCTCCTTTTACTATTGCACCCATTGACATCAAATTTACACTGCTAATGCATCTTGGGGTGTTACTTATCACAACTGGGTCGCTGTGACTACCTTTTGGATTTATTATTTTTAAATGTATCTCCACTCTTTTATATAAAGATATAAGCATTATGTAATCCTGCACATCTGTGCATGTGTGCAGTTGTGATCTAACGCAACTCCAACAAGATTCAAGTTAGAGACTTCAAACCTTTGTATAGGATTGGTTGTGGTCTATAGAATTTTAATACGGGCCATTGAGTTGGGGCTTGTTTTCCATATATTTGCAATTGTTCCCAAATTACGATATCACATTATCTGAGAATTGTTGTGTGTGATCACTGAGAAAAGTGTCAACAAATGTAGGATGGGTGGTTCGAATGAGACCCCTGTGTCATGCTCCTGGGGCCTATAGTTGCGGCCAATGCGTCATAACTTAGAAACTATTTAGACCCGAATCCTATTACCATCTCTACGCTAACTGAGCACGAAAAGCCAAAATATACGCATGCATCTGAAATTGGCCATGAGGTACATCCCTGCCTAAAAGGTCTTAGCCCTTGGTTCATATATTGAAAGCTATTGAGAGCCTCACCCTTTAAGAATATATACACCTACTATGCATGAAAAGACGAATTCACACATGCAACTAAAATTGTCCCCTGCATCAATTCCTAACCTCCGAAATTTTTCTTAAATTGAGAATCATGACTATTTTGTTTTAAAGCAGGGCACTTTGTGACTTATTTAGTTTGATATTACCTTCAGTGCAGCATATTCACTCGTGCAGCACATAAATAATATGCACAGTGTTTTTGTCTTGCATATGTAACATGTCGGTTAGAATAATTATTATAATGATGTAAATAAAAAACAGAATATTACAGGTAAGTGTAATCATTTGCATGACGTAAATAAGCATAATATTGTTAGCAGAGCGATTATGCTGAATAATTCACATAACATGATTGGACTTGTGAACTATCAACATAATAGCTATGCAAGCATGGATCATTTAATCTTAACCTTGTTGTCGATGATACCATTATCAATAACAACAGGAACTCAGATAAATCGCTATTTTCAAAGACTCCAATGATCAGCGTATGTATGTATGTATGTATGTATGTATGTATGTATGTATGTATGTATGTATGTATGTATGTATGTATGTATGTATGTATGTATGTGTGTATGTATGTATGTATGTATGTATGTATGTATGTATGTATGTATAGCATTTAAACACAATACTGTCTATATAGTGCCAATCAAATTAAGTTCTGAAAATATCCCGATAAAGAATTGCAACAAGACTTTAGGAGGATAAATCCTTCCAAATATATCTAAACATATAGTTTGGTTTGGTGTTTTACAGCACAGCAACATAAGTAGGCAATTTAGTTCTGAAGGAATTGGACCGTGCCCAAGGACTCACCATGGTAACCAATCCGGGCACATGGGATGGTAAAATTCGAACAGACATCTTCTCGGTTGGAAGTCAGACACGTTAACCAAGAAACTATTACGACTTCTGCTTCCATTAGTCGCATCCTACGACATGTATTGTGCCTATTCTACATCTCCGAGCCCGCATGGCGGTAAACATGTCGTACTAAACGATAAAAGATGAAAAATAAAGATGTTAACATTCTTTAAAATGTATATAAGAGAAAACACAAAGGTAAAACATATCAAATCCTTAAATTATAGGGTAAAAACTTTACTTTTGTCTCTCTTTTCTCCTGTCTTGGATGTTCCTTTTTGGCTTTGTGGACATTCTGGGGGCCCATTTGTCTTTACAGACATACGAAGTATCTTAACTTTTATCTCGAGAAGAATAGTCAGAAGTCTTGTTGGATATTTATTTTCGAATGAATCTCTGTAAATCTCTGACGAGAAGTGTGATCTGTTGTGGCTCTTCCATCTTCACAGACAGAAACTGAGGGGTGCTCTATATATAGGGAGAGAGTGGTAACCTAGAAAAATCAAACTTTAATCATTTATAATTTCCTAAAATATTTAGAATATTATATAAATATCATACATAACACTACCTTTCTGAAACGATCACACCTTTCCAAAGGAGAAACCAGAAGCCAAACGACCACAACATTATGTGTAGCCTCATACCCTGAGAGAAGTGCTGCCAGAGGTTTACGCTTGAGATTTCATGAGGACATGATCGATCCTTATCCAACATCATCCACCTCTTCCTCAAGACCAGAGAGAGTCAAGATCAGCAAAGAAAGAAAGTCGTTTGGTAGCCCCTGAAGATTATTTTCACATTTGAGCTACCGACAAAGTAACTTCCAGAAAATTTAGAACGAGTGCTTACACACGGTCAGATTTATCGAGTTAAAGTCTCAAGTCCCAGCAGAAAAAGCAGCTGTCCTCACTTAGACCTATTGGAGTAAATGTTAGAAAAATAAAAACGACTGAGCCAAACTGAAGATCAAGGTCATTTGCGACTATCCATCACACACGACAGTTTGAAATATTCTGTTTGGATCGAGTTTAGTACCCCTGCCGATATAACTCCTTCCAGAATCTTGGACAAAATTCAACACATCCAACAATCGAATGATGCATTTGACATGATCGATGAAAAAGCCGCTCTTCAAATGACACACGTTCTACCTCCAAGAGGCAGCGGCGGACCACGCAATGTTTCATCGGTGGATCAATTTCCCAGTATAAAACGAAGTATCGTCCAGACTAACAATCACCAAGGTCAGATGTGTTTAGCCCGTCCCATCGTGATGGCTCGACATGATGTAGAGAAGAACGATATAGTAGAATAATGGAAAAGATTATGGGAGAGCATTAGACAATCTGACAGAGCGAAACAATACAGAGAAGGAATTTTTTTTTGAAACAAGCAAGAATTTAGAAACAGTGTGCATGTGGACTTCCTGAAATGTAAAAGCTTCAAGATATGCTCGCCCATTCATTATACATTGAAAGTGTACCCTCAAGTCGTTCATGGAAATCTCGTGTTTCGATGATCGAAATTTTAAAAAGGGAAAATACATTCACATTTATCATCACCAATATCATTTCAATGATATTACATGTACTAATTTCACAGAATTACTCAGATACTATTGTGGCAAATTTGAAAAGAAATTTAACAGTCGGGAGCACCATATACATTGTGGAGAGAGATGTCGTGGCTGTTTAGCGTCCAGACGTTGCATTCTTGAAGGACAAGAAAGAATTTAATGCTAAACTTGCAAGCACATTCGTCAGTCCAGCGTGTTACGAGCGAGATGGCATCAAACAATTCCAACAACAGAAAAGTGCTTGCGAATTATTAACAACTTGACCCACTTGTAGACATCATGTTCATGCAAGAAACAAAGAGTCACACCTCTCTACGGGAAAGATACGATGTCATGTTTGTGGCAAAGTCGTCGAATTGGATCATAAATGCTGTATTCAAAGAAATGATAATGAACCAGAGGAAATATTGATTTACGACCAGAACAAGAAAGAAAGAAAAAAAAAAAAAACAAGACCGTCGTGTGGATTTTATTTTATTTTTTACTTCGAATGTTCACAAGAGACTGGAGTTTGCATTAATAACTTTTTGTGTGGTTCATCGTACTTGCAACGGCTGTATTCAGGACTCTTTATTTCATCGCTGTCGGTATTGTAGCGTGATTTTAGGGGGACGTGAAAAGATATTTCGTTGTTCTCATACTCGTTGTGATTTTGCATTAGTTGATTTTAGACCCCACCGACTAGACTTGGAGCGAAGAGGAGGTGTATCGTTATGGAAACTGTTTATCGATACCCTACAGTCATGGCTCACAATTTCTCGGGATAAGACGGACAATTTTATTTTTGAAATATTATTCAAAACAAGGAACCGAATTTCCAAATCACCATGAACGGAACCAAAATCATTTACACGCAAGTGGGAAAAGGAAAATGTAACGATTCCATGAGCTTTTGGCTATGCCTTTGAGTAGAATGCTTAAACCGTTTGGAATGACTGAAATGGCCAAAATGCTATTTTGCACACTTTTTCAGTACAGAAGCAAATCAACACGTCCAGCTCCCACATTTGCCTGAACGCCATGACTACGACTCAGACGGTATGCGAACAGAACACCGATAATCTTTCTACGCCTGGTACCAAGTTCACTTTTTAAGACCATTTGATTTTCAAAAAGAAATTTCGAAACATTGTCGATCTGATGCGGACGTTTTACGACGTTGTTGTGGAAAATTTCGACTGTTATTTATGGATTACAGAAGTATCGTTCCCTTCCCTACCATTGCCAAATTACGTGGATTAGTGTACAAAAAGAAGTTGATGCATGAGAACAAACTAGTCATCATACCATCTCAATCCTATCAATTTGTCAACCGTCAATATTCAGCCAAAGCCTTGCGTTGGTTACATTACTTGTGTCAGACTCAAGACAAGTAGATGCAACATGATAGAAAAGGTGGAGAAAAGAAGATTGGATCTTATTCTGTGGATGGTTGTGATTTAGAAAATCTTCAGATCGTGAACGAATTTCAGAGATGTTTATTTCATAGATGTGCCACCTGTTTTCCTCAAAAAGACCTGCAAAATCCTTTTGCAGAGTCGATCATGGAAGAGTTGTGCGATAAAAGATACCAACGATACCAGAGTTTAGAAAGTCAAGGATACCAAGTGACAAAATGTGGGAACACTACTATGATCGACGTTTGAAAACTGATACAGAATTTACATGCATCGTCGAAGATTACGACATTTTGTTTAGAGGATGAACCAGTACTACACGGCTGCTGTAGGAATCAAGTACATCGATGCATGTTCGTTATATCCTTGGGCGTGTAAATATGCTCGCTTTCCAACCGGTCATCCTGATGTTTTGACAGAACACTTCGACGTGGAAGACATTCGCTAGTACGAAGGTTGGATCAAATATTAAATGCTTCCACAAACCAACTTGTACTATCCCCTATTAACTCCTTATTATCTCGGAAATCTTATGTTTTCTTTATGTCGTACGTGTGCTGAAACGCGTAATTAACACAAACCTTGTCGTCATGATGACCACAAAACGCGCAGAGTTCGCTCCACCCGACGAGTTTTGAAATGTCTTCATTGCTGCTGATCTGACAACCAATGCCCGTTTACAATTGTATTCGGTCTTGGAACCTTTAGAAGATAAAGAGCTTTATTTTGACACCTATAGTTGCACGTTTATCAATCCATCTGGATAATATCACCCACACATAGAAGACGAACTTTTAGGAGCTTGAACCGTCGAACATCCCGAAGACACTATTTTGAGTTTTGCTAGTGGTGAAACTAACAAGACAAGAAAGGACAACTTCATGCCAAATGTAAAGAGAAAGGACTGACACCGAACTATCTTTCGAGTAAAGTGATAAACTTTGACCTGTTAAAAGAAGCCTAAAATTCCACACAAACTTGTACGTTTGCCAAAACATCAAACGGTCATTTCACCCTTAGAAAAATTGTGTCAGATGGTCTAGGAGAAAGGAGTGTGACTTCCCGATCACAACACGTCACCTTAATGGAACCGTTCCCCAGTGTAAAAAGGTTCGAAAAAGAACCCCGAGAATGATGAATTCAACCCATTGACTCCAAGTTCAATCAAGCTGAGTGCAATGGCGTGCCGTGCGACCAGAGTGATGCTGTACAGTGCGACATTAGAGTTGTAGCACGACTTTGTCGCTATACTATTGAAATGGATGCCATTCGTGTGCCCATCTATGGATCTCATCCATGCATACAAAAGCCACTCTGGATACAACACGCTCATCGAGAATCACGAATCAAATTCGAATAAACGTTTCCTGTGACTTTGTCTTTCTATTGTGACTTTGCCAGTCGATTCCAGACCCAGTCCCAAATTTGTAGCCAGAGTAGGATTTGTCTACTTTTGACAAGAAGACCAAATACAGTTTTTTTTGGTTGTGGTGTGAATCGTCACAAATGGGGGTATAAAGATACAGCTGACCTTGAGTATTAAAGAGGGCCTCCTTGCTGCCACTACCTTCCCTTGGTGGGTCCAGAATATGATTTCCATGGATACTTTAGAAGAGAGGATTTGTAGTTTACGTCCTGAGCTGCGAGAGCACATTTACAGAGAGTTTGTACAGATTCAAGTGAAATGCAAAGAACAATTGCATTGGAGATGGCATAGACTTTTTAATCATTGGTATCTGAATGCTATACAAAGGCTGATTACATTGAAAATGTTCAAATGGTCAGACACTGATAAATTGTAAAGACGTTATAAGATTCTCCATACCACAATTCCTAATCAAATAAAACGTTTTTTTTTTTAAAAAAATAAATAGCTTAGACACAACTAGCTGACCCCCAAAACAAACAAGCAAACAAATACATCCCTAACCTACCCCCCCCCCCAAAAAAAAAAAAAAAACAAACAACAAAACAAAACCAAAACAATACAAAACAAAACAAAACAAAAATATCGTTTTGAAACCTGGTGGAAGTGGATCTCTGGGTGGTGTTATTTTTCGTTCGCGTTTACGATGGGATCCTGATACCGAAGCCATACAAGCAAAATCTAAATACAAAAGATATAGTTCACAATCTACATCTCCGAAGCAGAAGAAGACACCCAAAGAAAACAATCGATTCAATAAAGAGAAGTACTGGCGTTAGAATGCGCATTTACTCAAGAAAACCTCTATCTGTAACCGTCTCCCCTTCTTCTTCTTCTTCTCCTCCCTTATTGATGATGCCAGCCAAACCTGATTTATGGCAAGTGCTTCCTCATTTGATGAAAATAAGGAAATATATCTCGAAAAGGAACTTCTATTTCTTTTTTTCTGCGTCTTCTTTCACTGCTCTAGCTGCTGCTGTAGCCAAAGAGGTGGCATCTCCGAAGACAAAATTACAAGACAGAAGAGGCATGTTGCAAAGTTTATTGGATTTGCCCAAAGAAGAACTTGCTCGATTTAGTCCGTTGAGAACACCAGTAGTGCCTCAAGTCAGGTTGATGCAAGGTCCCGACAATCAGCCGAGACGAATTCCAGTATAAAAGAAGATATGAGAATCACGTCAGTTTACCTCTGAAGAAATATATCTTCCTTTCAGAGCACACACCCTCATCGACGTCCAAAGATGATGTCTCCCGAAAAAGGAAAAAAAGAAGGCTATATCTTCTTTGTTTAGCTAAACATTACCAAATTCAATGCTCCGATACGAAAACAAATCATTCAAAAAGCAGTTAAAGAAATCATCGATAAGGTCTGCGAATGTTGTTAGAACGTTTTGAAAGGAACCAGAGACAAAAACAACGATTAGGATGACATCGTCACGTTCTTCCCCAAATGGTGAAAAAGAAAATTACTGTCAGTCAAAATAAAAAAGTGCTCATTCAACATGGATTTCTTCCCATGAAGGACGTTTGTAAAAGCATCTGCTCCTTTGATCGGTTTTATTGCTGGGCTTTTTGTAGGAGATGTGTTAAGGCGAAGATTAAAAGGGCATACCTTGCATGAAGGGCATGGCAATTGTACACCTTTATCTTATGGAACTGGGAAAATTAACTTTAGTTCCAAACAAACGGGGGATGGGACTCCATCATTGATACGTACAACGGATACATCACTTACCTCATAATCCTGATCTTACCGAGATGTCACATTTACAACAAGAGTTGTTACAATCCTTATTGGATGTAATAGATTTGTTAGAAACGGACAAATCGCATCGGTATGTACAATTATTTCAACGTCTTGAATTGTTTCACCAAAAAGCTTTAAACCAGTGGGCTGAACCTACTCTGAGAGATTTCAAGAATGAAAAGGGAAGAAAAACAAAAAAGTAGCAAAGCCGATAACAGACATAGCCACATGGATGAAGGAATAGGAAAAGAAAGAAGTGAAAGAAGAAGTAACACAAGAACCGATTACTCATATTGCTCGCCAACACGTGAGGAATTGCCCCCCCCCACCCCGAAAAAGAAAAAGTACCACACAAAGACAAGAACATTGGTGGTTGGTTAACTTATTGAGCAACAGCAACAATATGGATACACTTTTAGCCAGCATTTACTTCAATCCAGACCATGCCGCTGGCAACGGAGGAATTCAAAAACTGAATATTGAGCCAAAGCCAAACTAAACAAAACTACGTTAACAGTGTTTACAAGACCAATAGATGTACACGATACACAAACCTATTCGATGAAAATGTTCCAGAAATCAAACTAAAGTTGCAGGAATCAATCATCAATTCAAGAATATTTAACCCATGTATTTCATTTAGCTTGGTAGAATGGAGGCTGCAACTATTTGTTTTATGTTATTGATGTTTTCAAAATCGGCTTTGGTAGTTCCTTTGAATTCTCAGATAAGTTAAGAGTTAGTGCTACTTTAAAAATTGTCTTAAACAAAGTGCTCGACACCCTCAGCGAAGGAAAACAGACAAAGGCACCGAATTTCTTAACAAAGCTTTTCAAAAAGAATTGAAAAAAGACACATTCATTTTTCACCACTGACAAACCTGAAACTAAAGACTGTGTCGTGGAACGTTTCCAAACAGCCTTGAATAGACGTATTTGAAAATATTATACACATAAACAAACTTTCAAATACGTCGACCTGTTACTACGTCTAGTCAAAGAAAGTCCTAAATATAACTCTAGGTAGCTCTGATGCCTGGTCCAATAAATAATTCCTTTCGAATTATCTATACAGCATGGCACTACATTACAGCGTGATTCCAGCTCAGCTATTATTCAAACGATCTGATGATTCCAAAAAGCTGATCATAAAATAAACTTCTTTTCAATTCAAGATCTAAAATGGAATGCCTATAATTCTTATTTCCAGGTCTTTAATACAACTTGCAAATGGCACATTTCACAACAGGAAACATGTCATATTATGACCCAGAATGCAATACTAAATGCGTCTATTTCATGGAATTTTACTGAAAAATGATCAACAACTCTGACCTTGAACAAAAGATCAGTAAACATGTTGTTATTTGATTAATAGTACAACTAAACGCAACTTAAATATAACTCAATATTTGACACACGTTTAAAGTAGAGTCATAGGCCAAAGGTTTAAGTACATTATATATCCATATACATAATTCCGTAACAGTTCATACATGTGATAAGTCAGGGAGCTGCAGTAGCTTAGTGATTAGCATGCTGGACTCGGGGGTGGCGGTCGGGTGGGGGTCCAGAAGGCTGTGGGTTTAAATTATGCTATTGTATCAGCCCAGATTGCAGTGACAGTGTGACTGGGTCTTGAGCATAATCAAACTTTTCTGAGTGAAACCGAAAGCTTAATGTAAATGATTGGTGCATTAGTTATTAGTCACATTGACCTAATTTTGTGAGTACTCTTCCAGATGATCCTCCTGAAAAATGCCTTTGAAACTGAGCTAAATAAAAACCTATGCATAAATATCAGATGTAAAATATAGGTCACTCGCTTCATTTTGATAAACATTATTTAATTCTAAGCTCGCATTTCAGAAAAATGGAATCTTTAAATGAATAGGCCAACTGCCGGTGTAACGTAGAATATTGACCCCCCCCCCCCCCACATTGTAAAATTTAATGTCAGTATGTCCAAGTTAATCCTTGAGTAGTATATAAATGGAGACCAGTCAACCAAATTGCACCAGTTTAAACAAAACAATCATTAAAAAAATGTTTTAAATCCCATATACGAGAACAATGAAAGATAAGAAACAAAATATTGTTTGAACCATTCATATATTTTGTGCATTATATCTCTTGGTGGTTAAGATAATATTTCCTGACCAATCATTATACTTATAAGATCACTCACACTATGAAGACATTGATCAAAGCACAACATGACTCGAAAAATTTACACAACATAAATAATTGATAAGATGGGAAAATCTATTAATGCGTTGGCTATGTTATTATGATTTACTTCCCTTGCTATTAGGATGTCTATGATGATTTTGGCATAGGTGACAGTCCTTTTTTGATTTACAAGTACAGAAATGAATGAGAGAATTTAAAAATAAAAAGGTAATTAACCTAAATTAAAGTAATTGTATGTATGTTTTTTAAAAAACTTCAAAAAGGGCTTGTATGCTTTTAAAGATATTTGACAAATAAATTGATATGTAAATAAACCACATGGAATTAGAAAATTAATGGCAACAAGAAAAATATATATGGAAACTGGCATCATTACTCTTTGAACACACCTGCTTCCTTTCACTGATTCAAGCGTTTGCGTATGAAATTATAATTAGGTTGATTGGTCCTGATCAAATGGATTATGACACTAGATTGGTCTACGTGGACTTAAGTTGATATAGCTTCAGATTACATATTATGTGAAAATGCTTTGCACCCTAAATCGCTAGAGAAAAGTTTCACATACAGTGTAATGGAACTGATTAAGTGACACCTAAGCTGATTTGACTTCAGAAAGATGCGGCACCGACCGCAAGAAAGAATGATAAATAAATTCGATAGAATGAATCAGTTGCACCTAAAACTCAAGAGATGGTTGCCCCTAGGTATTGGCAGACCAGAGAGAGAGAGAGAGCAAATGGGCTTTCTCCAAAATTAGGATAGATGTCAAATTTTAAGTATATGAACTACACATGCAAAATAATAAAATGTATTGAAATATTTAAAGTTGAATACGTACGCAAAAAATGAAATATATATTTCAATTATTGTCAAATGAAAAACTGGAAAATTTGTTTTATTTAAATCAAAAGGAAAAATTATATAATTGATGAACTAATACCAAAGCAAGATAAAAAAAAGTAAAAATATACCGTCACCTTTAATATGTCTTTCAGCTAAAAAGATTTGAAATGCACGAATAAGCAAACTTTACACATAATCATTACAACAACAACAACAACAACAACAAGAACCCATTCATTTCATTGCAGTTTAAATGAATACAGATGTTACCGTGATAATCAAGATTGTTACGAATGCTTTAATGAAAATGACCATGATCATCATTTGAAAAATTTGACAATTTGATTCAGTGAAAGTGCAATTGGACTTAGCCATTAGACTTATGAAAAGACTACACGACATAGATAGTAAATTGAGTACCGTATATACTCGCGTATATACTGATACCAAATGCAAACTGCATAGACCCAGATCTGCTGTCACATAATGTGCTGGCAGATCTGGGTTTATGCAGTTTGTAAGGACTAATCAGTAGAGCAAAAAACATAGACCCTGTTCTACCGACGCATTTTGCGAAGGCATATCAGGGTCTATGTTGTTTGCATTTCGAACCGTATTATACGCGAGTATATACGGTATATAATTATTTATGATAGAACAAGACCTCCGGACATATTCAATAGAGGAGAAATGGGTAATGTAATTGAACGTTATGTCAACACTTTACATACCAAAATTGGACAGCAAATAATAAGATGTATGTTTGACATGATTCAATGTTTAATGTTGCAAATAGAGATGTATTAAGTATTCTGAGGAGATTTACACATATTTTACTCAATGGGTTTAGAACGAAAAGGATTGCATAGCGTGGACGATTGTAGGTGCTACTTTTACTGTTGAATATATGTTAAATGTAGCAAGTTATCACATAGATAGACCATGAAAATACAATTTAGATTCATTAAGTCTTAGGTTTATAGAATGTTCGGTAACGATTAAGAATATTAAAAAAATAAAATAAAATTACTAACATTTAAAACAAAAACAACAAACAAACAAACAAACAACGACTGAAAATGAATTAGCTTTGAAAATGAGGCCAAATGAAAGTGTTAAACTCTTAAGTGTATGACATGGCAAGTGAGAGGATTATTGTTTATGTGTGCTATGGAATTTGCTCACAACACTGAATTATATAGTTTAAAAGATATTTATATTCACGGACATTTCATAATTATAAAAATGCATCAACTGTCCACCTGATACTGTGAATAAAAATTTCAAAATGTACTTTGTCTTAGCCACCACAATAAATTCCATAGAATATTACCATGTCTATTGTCTACATTTGGTAGTATATTGAAACTCCTACATATCCATTGTATATAACTGAAGACTTCATTCAGGGTCATCACTCTACTAAAATAAACACTATAATCCAATGAATGAGCTGCCGAACTAACCGACTGACTAACTGATTAACTGACTAATTAACATTAAATCAATGATCCCATATGATTTTGATCTAACTTTATATTCCAACTTTCATATTTACATTCACTGATTAACATATTACAACGTTGGCTATAATTAATATAATATAATCCATTCGTGAACTCAATTTGAGGAAGAATTCAAGGTTTTCTGTTCACTTTGTAACATTACGGCAACTTACACTGGAGGTGCAATCTTTGTTGTAAGCTTTTCCAATCAGATATTCGAATACTGAAATGACATCTGTGACGCAGACAACAACACTAAGTCAATCGGTTATTAAAGTAACCTGTATGATCTCTAACTTAAACTACTATCCATAAAGGGAACAAAACACGTGACCGGCTGCCCTTTGCTCAATGCCATCAGCAGACAGTGGCAATATTTGATGCGTCTATAGCCCATCAATGTGAGCAGATGCTAACTAAATTGAAAGACAGTGAAATCACGCGTTTGTTTGTGCCTGCCTCATGTACAGACCAACTCAACCACTAGACTTGAGAATACATAAAGAGTACAAAGAATAATTAAAATCACACTTTAACAACTGGTATGCTAAGCAGGTCATGGAGGCCATCACGAAAAAAAGGAAGATGCTACTGGTGACGATCACTGATTGCAACCTCATTAATCAAGACAATTCGGGCTGAATGGATAATTGCAGCACACGCGACAATGAGTGAAAGATGTGACCTAATTATCAGTAGTTTGGAGAAAGCTGGACTTGTTTAATTCTGCAATTTGGGGATTATTTACCTGACAAGCATTTGTGTGTACATTGAGACTTGATTGACACGATGTTGATATAGTAGCTTTGTCAGAAAATCAGTGAAGCGTGAGCTTTAATACTCTGCTGTAATTATTGTATATATACGTAGTGTTTCATTAGTAATAGTGTTTCAAGTAATAGTTCTAGTATTTTACAGGCTTGTTGTTCTTTTGTATTAAAAATGCATGGATAAATGAAATGTGGTTTAAAGAGGATTTAAATTGTTCAACAACAGTGAAGGATCGATTTGAACAAGCATTTAATTTAATTTTCATATACTATTATTTTTCATTTTTCTTTCTTTAATTTTCAACATTACTAGTGTTAGAACACCTTATGGTTTTTCTCGTTTCTCTCTATCCTTACTTATCTCGCATATCGATTTAAGGCAGTGAGTTGAAATTACAGCTGTCGGATATCTTATCGACACGTGTGCATTGAAACAATATAAAATGCTCTATAATTATTTTTTCAAAGGTTTACAATATAACAAACACGTGTAAAAGCTAATATTTTATTTCCAAATTACAGTATTGACGTTGAATTCTGAAATACTAGTTGGTTCCTTAATGAGGGGGGCCGTTATCATCATACGTTGCTAATTTTTCGTTGGGTATTTAAATTCATTGTTCGGGGCAACAACAAAACCACAAAAATTTGTCCCCCACGAAAATTAATGATACTACAGTATTTGATTTTCCTACAGCCATACAGAAAGTAAAAAAGTATTAGCGGTGCCAAAGTGGTTGACTCAATGCGACAAGAATTGTATGTGGCACCTTTTGCTCCAAATAAATAAACTGTTTGTTTACCCATTCGTACGGCTACTTAGCCAAGGCCACAGAGTCGTAGAAAAATTTACAACCGTGAGATTACCATATTGGATGAGGGTAGCCGATGAGACGTTCTTTCGCATATTAAAGTCAACTTAAAAGGTGCCGCAAAAATTATATTTGAAAATCTATCTAATTAAGGAAAGTTGTGTTGGATAGTGAATACAAATACAATACATAGATAACTTTCGTGTGGTTTGAACATGTGCTCTACCACCTCATTATAAGTTTCACGCCGGTTGGACTAACACAAACACACACACACACACACACATATATATACACACACACACAGACACACACACACACACTTTGAATTATGAAAATGGCTTTTTTAAAACTAATCAGGCTATCAGACTGTATGTTATCTGTGACTAGGTGTGCATGTTAGTCCAAGATGTCATTGTTCCCGTTTTAACACACACTGAGAGAGAGAGAGAGAGACAGAGAGAGAGATATAGAGGAGGGGTGTTGCTGACAATGTAATCCAGCCTGATAATGCATCGTTGCTTTTGTATGTTCCTAATATCGAGAGATACGTTGTTACGGATCATATATACTAGTTTGCTACTGATTTGTACACTATTTTTAATTACGAGTGCTAACAAAAGTACATAATATTTTATCCCTATGTGCTTTCTTGTATCGTTAAGGTCTTAATTAATTTTGATATTGACAATTTGGTAGCATTTGTGTTTATAAGATGACATATTTTCCCAGTGATATTGTGTCCTATCACATTTGTAGAGTATTCATTTTCGATATGTTTAGAGTGAAACTATCGATGCCAGAGTACATCGATTGAATTGTCATGGCAACAAGAACGGTTTATTTTTGCTAAGAATAACGCGCTACAATTCTGGTTCGTTGCTACTTGAAAGTAACGTAATACTTATATCACTGAATCTGTATGAAGAAAAATATTACCTGTAATGCGTTCCTTTTTAAAAGTAGTGTCTTACTGTAGCCACTAATTACGTGAAAAGTCAGTAATAACTGTGGCAATAAATAGAGACCTGCGTGTAGGTACTGAGTTGAGACAATAGTAGTCTGTGTATCAGGTCCCCAGTTATTTAGTTTTACTTCTGGATCCCCATTTTCTATTTATATTTTGCGATCACTTTTATGTTTCGTAATCCCACTTTACGAAACAAATCCAACATAATTACAACGGAATTAACATTTTCGTGTTCAATACATAATATAAACTTAATTAATGGTGAAATATACAAAAGATTCCATTTCCCCAATTCAGGTCCGAAACACAAGTGTGTGTGTGTGTGTGTGTGTGTGTGTGTGTGTGTGTGTGTGTGTGTGTGTGTGTGTGTGTGTGTGTGTGTGTTTGGGAGGTACTGTGTCTTCGCCATCCCTTTAACATGCTGATTGCTGGACCCATCAGTTCAAACAAAACCGAATTCTTCAAACGTTTGATCGAACACAAATTACTTCTGTTCTATCGTATCGCGTGGTGTTACAAAGTCAAGGAGAATCCATTTTTGTTTGTAGACGGAATTCCTCGCGAAGACTATGGGATCATGTCTGACTCTAGTCTAACGCATCTCGTCATCTTAGATGACATTTTGGGAGAAGACGAAGAAGACCTAAACTTTGGTTTACACGAAAAGGGCATCATCGTAATGCTAGTATTATTTACAATGTTCAAAATCTCTTTCAAGAAAGTAAAGAGCCTCCCACCATCAGTCGCAATTATCATTTTGTCGTGTTGTGTAAAAATCCAAGCGATACATTTCAAGTTCAAGTTTTGCCCAAACAGTTAGTAATACCTTGGCTAAATTATGCTTATAACGATGCCACACAATTATCACATGCGTATTTACTCACCGATTTAAAACCTTCTGCTATCGATGCTCCGAGATTTCCTCCGGATTTGTGTCTCGGTTGTTGGCAAGTCATTTACACGTCGTATTCCTCGTTTTCGTCTGTTTATAAAAACTAGTTAAACATCGTTTACTTTGTCCTTTCTGACATCATTCAACTAGACTTTCAATCTCTTCCTCCTGCCAAATGGATTTGTGTACTGTATTGCATTTGCCGCGAAAAAAAATCCACAAGTCCGTATACATTTTTTATAAGCCATTATCAAAGAAATGTTACGATAGTTTACTTTGACAGCAATTGAGTTACTAAATGAAATCATTCGCATTCCTCATGCAACAAAACGTTTTTTTTTTTAAATATAAAATATCTTAGACACAAAAAGCTGACCCAAAAATTGATACTCAAACCAAGAACAAAAGATAAAGAAAAATAATGAAACAAATCGCTTTGAAACCTGGTTTAAGTGGATCTCTAGGCGGTGTTATTATTTGTTCTTTTTTACGATGGAATCCTAATACCGAAGCTAAAAAGGCAAAACCTAACTCCAATAGACATACAAAAAGGACATAGTGGCGGTGAGTTCACAATCTACATATACCAAGAAGAAGAAGAATAAAACCCAAAATAAAACATTCAATTCAAGAAAGAGAAGCATAGACGTTAAAACGAGCAGGTACTCAAGAAAACCTCGATATGTAACCGCTTCTCTTCCTCTTCTTCTTCTTCCCCCTTATTGATGATGCCAACCAAACCTGATTTAAGACAAGTGCTTCCTAATTTGATAAAAACATTGAAATCCATCTCTAAAGAAACTTATACATATCTGTCTGCGTCTTCTTCTACTGCTATAGCTGCTGCTGCTGCAGCCGAAAATATGGCATATCCTAAGACAAAAGTACAAGATTTATCTAAGCAAGAACTTGCTCAATTTGGTCCGCTGATAAGAAGAGTATGGCCTCGGGTCAGGTTGATACGACATCCCGACAATCAGTGGAGACGAGTTCCAGTATAAAAGAAGTGAGATTAACTACAGCTTTCCTTTGAACCAAAATGTCTTCCTCTCAATGTTTACACCATCATCGAAGTTCAAAGATGATGTCTTCCAAAAAAAACGAAAACAAAGAAGCCTATTCCTGCTCGTTTAGCAACATATTGGGATATCTTGTCAGTACTTACCAAATTCAATGTTTGGATGCGAAAACAAATCAATTAACTAAGCAGCTAAAGAAGCCATTAATAAGGTCTGCCAATGTTGTTTCAACGTCGTGAAAGTGAACCAGAGACAGAAACAATGATTAGGACTACATCGTCACGTTCTTCACCAAATGGTGAAAAGAAAATTCATGTCAGTCAAACGAATAAAGTGTTTGTTCAACGAGGAGGTTTTATTCCCATGCTGATATAACCGTTTATAAAAGTGGCTGTTCATTTGTTTGTATCGATTGCTGGACCTCTTTTATACTGTGCAATTTAAAAGAACAGATCTTTCCGGAAAGACATCACACTTGTGCCTCTGGATCTGGAAGGGGGAAAATTAACATTAGTTCCTTACAAAAGGTGGATGGGACTCCATCATTGATAAAAGCAACGGATAATTACATCCTAATCCTAACCTCAGCGAGGTGTTATATTTACAACAAGAGTTGTCACAGTCCTTAATGGATATGATAGATTTGTTGCAACGGTATGGACAATTATTGTAATGTCTTGAACCGTTTCACCATATATTTTTTGAAAAAGAAGAAACACAAGTACCAATTTATCCTGTTGCTTGTTGGATACGTGAATCATTGCAAATTAAAAAATAAAATAAAATAAAAGAACAAAAGAAACGCGGAGACAAGAGCATTGGTGGTTGGTTAACCTATTGTAGAGCAACTAAAAAATATGGATACACTTTTAGCTAACATTTACTACAAATCTGCCCATGCCGCTGCTACTGAATAATTCAAAACTACATTATGAGCCAAATCCAAACTCAAAATACTGTCTGCACGATGTACCACAGTGGTTACAAGACCAGTCGATGTATAGGAAACACAAATCCGTTTGACGAAAAGTTTCCAGAAGGCAAATTCAAGTTGCAGAAATCAATCATCAATGGCAAACATATTTAGCCGATCTCTTTCATTTAGCTTATTAGAATCGATATTAGAAATATTTATTTTATGCTATTTGTGTTTTTTTCAAGATCGGCTTTGGTAATTGCTTTGAATTCTAAAACAAATTAAGAGCTAATGCTACTTTAAAAATTGTCTTAAAACAAAGTGGTCGACACGACGGCAAACATACAAAGACACGTAGTTTCTTAACAAAGCTTTTCAAAAAGAATTGAAAAAAGACACATTCATTTTTTCACCACAGAAAGTCCGGAAACTAAAGTCACAATGAACACGTAAAGTGGGAAAACATCGTATTCAAGAAGTAAAATAATTGCTGAATGACGCGAACAATCAAGAGCCAATTATCCTTTACGACAATTCGATGTCAAAACCTTCACCAATTGCTCAGGACTCTGATTCAAGACTTTAGATCATGACTGCAACTGTCTAAATGCTTATTTATTATCATTGTCAGCAATGTTGCCATCAGCGGAACTAATGATCAAACTCTTTTGCATTTCCAACATTTCAACATTGTCAACCTTGTAAGTATGTCCATGTTTAATATTTGTTTGTTAGCTGTACATGAAGCGGAAGTGACATGCCCTAATCCTTGCTCTCCATTTGTTGATGATGTGCGAGGTAGTGGAGTTTATTAGAAAATTTTGATTTTGAAAGAACGGCCTTGGTTAGTTTTTCTTTACAAAAGCTTATTTTGAGACAATTTGTTTTTCAGACTCTCTCTCTCTCGCTCTCTCGCTCTCTCTCTCTCTCTCTCTCTCTCTCTCTCTCTCCCTTAAAAATTTTCTACGGGGAATAGGCTTTTTGTTTTCTTGACGTCCGAGTATCCACTTTTGAGGGATGTTTTCTTACACGTCTCTTGCCATCCATCGTCAACTCGTCCACGAAGAAAAGGAATCAGTGAATCAGCACGTAATTTAAGTGAGGCCATGTATTTATTGAATACGGTCGAGTACTTGCTAGGTAGATTGGAAGGAATTGCAGTTTACCCTTACAAGAGTCATTTAAAGAAGGAAATGATTGCATTTCGAACGTCCAGGAATCTGATATGAAAAGTTATGGAGGAGGAAATGCAGATGATAAAGCGGACAAAGGAGAAGAGCGAGCGGAAACTTATTAAGAAGGAGGAATTTCTAGTCACTATCACAGTCAAATGTAAGATAGAGGCAGATGAGATCAATTTTAGGTTCTCTGTCTCTTATTACAAGAGTGGCCCTTGCTGTATAAGTCAGGCAAGTGAGGTCCAGTCGTCCTGGATATCAGTCTGATCTTTGATATATGACAAAAAACAAACAGCCTTTTTCAGGGTCATCCAGATCGCTTAGAAAAGAGATATTACTCATTCATTACCAAAATACTGTGTGTTTGATGTTTGTGCCTGTTTTGTATCTCTTTGACAACTAAAACGTAAACATTTCATATATGTTTTGTGTGAGGATTCCTACTCTTGTGTATGCATGTATGTGTGTGAATTTTTGTAAGGAGAATATTTTCTTTTAATTCCAAGTGATTCTTCATGAAATGTATTATATCCTCACTGTGTGATATACCTAGGGATATTTTCCTTCACGTCTGATTCTCTAGTACATAAAGCGGTGTGTTTGCCAGTCTTGCCATATTTTGTCAACAACTAAGATGAATGAGTATGCAGCACTGTCAGATTGGCAAACTGTGCGAAATCGTAATGTTGGTTGAGAGAACAAAGAGTATCTCATACCAGATGAGGTATACTATCCTTCCCAACATCTGGAGGCGATAATGGTCTCTTTGTGAACTGATAAAGTACCGAAGTAATGCACAAGGAGATGGCAGAAATAAAGTGAGATTAGGCAGAAGAGGCGAACGAGATGGAACGGGAGAAAAAGGAGAAGATGCAAGAACTCCACAAAGCAGATGGCAATAAGTCCGGGGGAGGTTAAGTGCCAGAGAAGAAGAAGGAGTCCAACAGGTCATAATCCTTGGAGCTATTTGAGATGGCGTCGTAAATGTGCATAGTGCAGAGCTTGGTCTTGGAGGCAAGATGTGCGTTAACCTTCTTTGGTTAACAACATCCACCAGACCTTTTCAGGGCAACGCAGATCTCTGAGGAAAAGAGATACTATTCAATCGCTGCCAAAATATTGTGTATTTTATGTTTGTATGTCTTTGTCTATATTTTGTCTATTGACAAATAAAACTTGAATCCCTAGCCCAGTGTGATAGTGTGTTTGTGTAATTATGATCAGTGCTAATCTTGTGTGTGATAGTATATAAGTATGTGCGAGGACTCCTACCCTTGTGTGTGATAGTATGTTTGTATATGTGTGAGCACTATTACCAGTTGGTTAGTAGATGACTGGGTGTAGGTCACCCCAATGGCGCGCTCGATAGTAAGTGTGGGGTAAAAGATAGCAGTTGATAGAGTGTTGGTCACTCCAAACAGCGTGTTAATTAGTTAGTATATTTAAACATTACATTACACCATACAGACGCATCGTGTTCAGTCTATGAACTAGTGTTAAATTCCCGTTAGGCCCATAGCGACCCATTTTGATTGAGTCTGATGGAAATTTAGCATTACATCTCCATTTTAAAGGCGTAATGTTAAATTCGTATTAGACCCAAAGCATCCCAAGTGGCGTAATGTTAAGTCACGTTAGTCACCATATTAGCTGACATTGTTGCTGCTATTTGTTTTAAAAAGAAACGCCTCACTTTAATATAGAGTCTATATAAAAAGACACTTGTCAAAGCGTTCTATTTAAGAGTAATGTATTATTGTTACAACTTGTGACAGGAACGGTCACTGATAGCGTGGCAATTAATAGCGACCTTATTATAGGTACCGAGTTGAGATAACAGTATCCAGTGTGTCAAGTCCTCAAATGCCTGTTTCCTTCTGGGTCACCATTTCCATCTTTCAGTTTCGATCACATTCATGTTCCACGATCCCAATGTATTTAAATCTTCCAGCATAATTACAGCAAAATTTACATCTTTAATGCAGAATGTATCTTCATATAATGTCTAATGCATAAAAGAAACGTAATTGATGGTGAAATACATTTAAGTGACAATTTCTCCACTTCAGGTGTGTGTAGGGTGTATATATGTGTGTGAGTGTTCAGATATTTTCTGAACAAATCTTGGAATTCAGTTTAAATGTTCCCTTGTATTTCTGCATATAATTGTACTCCCAACTTTCATACTATCAAGTTCTACTTGATAGTTTTCCTGCCTTAATGGTCTCCCTTTTACACTACCACGAGATACATTTGTAGTTTATTTTATCCCGTCTGAAACGAATGCTATATTTTCACCTTTCTTCTCCCATTGTTAACCTTCTTGGAGATAAAACACCCGCTTATCTAAAATCGAATGCTATATTTTCACCTTTCTTCTCCCATTGTTAACCTTCTTGGAGAAAAAACACCGGCTTCTCTAAAAATGTTTTCAAATATTAAAATATTAGAATCTACTAATACAAAATGAAAAGTGTTGCATTAAAATAAGTGTGGATGTATTAGCGTTTGCAAGGTAGGATAAATTGCCAGCGAAGTTTAGATCTTAATTGAGCAAAGAAGATATTCTCCTTCAATATATTTACAGGTGAATCTCGTCCATTAGAAGTTTCGCCAAATGTTTGCGATGTTTGCAGAGATTTGTCTACAGTTGATTTTATTTTAACATATATAATATACATATAAGCGTCATATACACCCTCGAATCCCCAAAGTCCCTTCATTTGTGTCATTGTGAAAGTAATTAGGTATGCATGTATGTATGTGTGTAAGTATATATGTATGGATGGCTTGATGGATATATGGATGGGTGGATGAATAGATGGATGGGTGCATGTATGTTTATGAGTAAAGTGGGATCTAGCAAACACCACTTATGTGTCAGAGACGGAAAGAGAGTCTTATGCTTCTTAAGGCGAAATACTGATTCACATTGCCTTAAATTGTTTCATGTGTACTTAAACTGTAAGTGGTGTCCCACCTGCGTAAACATGGTGAGAAATAAAGTGGTGTCCCATCTGAGTAAACATTGTGAGATATAATAGTCACTTGTCCGGCGTTGTTAGCAACGGTGGCGGTGGCGTTAATAATGCTAAAACTTTGGCTTAAATATTAAGTAAGAAAACAATTGTAGGCAAGACATCGGATTCCGCAACACTTGTTTCACTTTTCCGATTCAGGTGCTCGTTGTAAGCTGTTTCAACCTATCGCTCATGTTATCTGTCTGACGTGGGGATACTGACAAAGGATATACATCCATAAAGAGATATGACATGTTATGCAAGTGTGATTAAATATAAGAAAGCAGCCCTCGAGGTGTATTTTGCCTAGTAATGAAAGCATTGAAAGTAGCTTAACACGCTCTATTACAAATTACCAAACCCAAGCCCTGAATACAATCCTAGGCTGAGCGATTCCATATATGTGATAGAGAGAGAGAGAGAGAGAGAGAGAGAGAGAGAGAGAGAGAGAGAGAGAGAGAGAGAGAGATATGCAAGGAGTGGAACGGGGACAAATGATTAAAATGATTGCCATATTTATTACAACTGTTCGAATAATATAAATCCATTATATTATTTAATATTAGCTTCGATTTGGCATAACAATATGCACAATCGAACTCAGAGAGGGAGAGTCGGGGATTTCCATTTGATTATTGAAATTACCTATTAGACAGTTACTTCATTTAAAGTAACAATTGTTACAATTGTGGATACAAAATGTTTCGATTACAAAACATTGGGTACAGATCACAAAGCGCGCACGCAGACTACTTAATTAACATTGATCTTGAATTATTTTTCCTCGTCTCGTTTATTAAAGCTCTTATGTTTAATAGTTATCAAACTAGCACGTTGTGCTGATAACTTGAAGGACAAAAGTCCTGTAAGTATCGAATACAATTTAATATCATGTAATATTCATTAGCTATGTCTGCAATTGATTCACGTCGGCATTTGGTAAACATTTACTAATGAATGATCTTGTTGCTGGGATAACAATTCTGACAGTGGCTTTAATATTTGAGCTTATCTTGTATTGTCAAAGATTTGACATCATGAATTGTTTTGTTTTCTATTCACGTTTCCAAATCCTCGTCAGTTAAAGTTCTACCAGTTATATATTTGTATGTTCTATTTGTAATTCTACTTTTAAATTATTGTTTGTATTATTCTATTTCCGGTTTATGTGAGGCTATTGATATTCTTATCCTCAAAGAAAACGAATTCTTTGTCAAGTTGTACGTCTACCTTTATAGCTAGAAAATGGCAGAAGGTCACATACCTTATAACAATTTTTAAATATCTGTACATTAAAGAAGATATTATCATCAATAGACCCAAGTATCATACGATATACATGATACCCAATATTAATGAATTAAGCCTCGTTTAAAAACTGAGAATACAAACATTGCATTACCATGAAGTAAGAGAAAAATCAATGCAAATTTCTAGAAAGGGTAATTCTGATAAAGTGTTATTTCCAAATTGTATTGGTAGACTAAATGTGCAAGTAGCCTTTTTAGATCCTTAGGCTGACGGAAAAGAAGGACATATATGGATACCAATAAAGGTTAAACAAGAAATTACATTCTCTAACCGTGCATATGAATGTGATATGTTTACTACATTGCAAGAAGAAACAGCACCTAAATATCCATTAGACATAAACATGCAACGGCAACGCATACACATTCCGTAGGAAAGTGAGATGCAAACACTGAACATATTAGAACCATTTCACTCGAAGATATTAGAAATAGAGACTATAATAGGTGATTTCTTTAAAAATATTCAAGCTAAGAACTAAGACCTGCAGAGCAAAGACGACAATAATATCATCACTGTTGTCCTTCGCTTCTTAGTTATTACTCTCAGATTTTATTTATATATTTCATGTCTATCATTTGAAGAGTTATTGGAAATTGTTTAGCAGATTCTAGAGTCATATATGTTTTACAACAATTGTTTTTATAGCAGTGTTTAATTCTAGTTTGAATCTATCCGATCATTTGAAAAATATTTTTGTTGTAATGAAGAATACTACCCATTTCCATAACTTTATCACTCCATAACAAAAACACACTTTCACAATAAAACGCAATGTCCGATTCTACTTTTGAATTTGTTATGTTGCGTTGAAAGTCTACTTAATTGTCACAAATGTTTACATTTTATTTATTTCCAACTAAATGTAGTAGTAACGTTTCTAATCTGATATCAGGAATATTGAATATAGGGGTTAGAAACTGTTATCTAATTTTGATTGTGTTTTATATGTGTTTTGTATGCATGTTGTTACGTGATTTTTTCACGACTTAATTTTGATGTTGGAACATGCGTCTCTTGTGACCTAGAACATAATTACTTATTTGTGGTTTGTATGATGAAACTATGTAAAATGAATGGTATAGAAAATAATTATTAATTTTATGTTTTGTCTTAACTTTTATAAAACATCATACATTTATATAGCTAATGAGTTCATGGAGTCGGGTAAAATCCCTTAGAAGTTACGTAAATTTAGTTTGGTTTTAGAAAATCATTGCTTTGATGGCGAAGATACAACATACCTTCTAATTGCGTGCTATTGATAGCAATGATGCAACATACCTACTTCTCCCGGGATATGGATGCTACAAAATACACGCTACTACAGGGTTGTAGATTGCGTAGATGCAACATATATACTACTCCATAGTGTTTGATGATGAATATACAACGTACCAACTACTCCCGGGTACTGGATTGCGACAATACAAAATATCTTCTACTCCAGTGTGTTTGATGATGAATATACAACATACCTACTACTCCCGTGTGTTTTATGATTAAGATGCAACATACTCACTACTCACGGGCGTTTGATGGTGAAGATACAGCATGCCTACTACTCCTGCCTTTTTAATGGCGAGCATTCAAGATACTTACTACCCATGAATGTTTGATGGTGAAAGGACAACGTGCCTGTTACTCCCGGGTATTTGATTGTGAAGATAGAAAATACATCTTCAAGTCCAGGGTGAATGATGATGAGCATTCAACATACCTACTACCCATGAGTGTTTGATGGTGAAGATACAACGTGCCTACTACTCCCAGTATTTGATGGTGAAGATACAACATATATTCTACTCCTGGTGGTTGTTTGTGACGATACAACATACATACTACTCCCGGGTTTCTAATAGTGAAGATAAAACATACATGCTACTCCTGATGTTTGATAAGACACATAGTTACATAAAATGCCTTGTCTGATTTCGACACTTAAGCTGTGTCATTGATCGTATTTAATGATTGATTAGCACAGTTTCTAAATTATGAAGCACAAACATATCGGCAGCTCATAGCATGGAGGAAGGGAGAGACAGACAGAGCGGTAGACAGACAGAGAGAGACAGAGAGAAAGAAACTTCGAATGTGTAATGTGTTTTGTACAGTTACTTTTTTGAATACCTTTTATAAACTTTAAAGTATTCGTTCCAATGTTTGTCTCAGTAAGTATTTTCGTATTCCTATTTATTCATAAAAACTAAATTCAAATATTTAGGACCCCACAATAAAAGCTATTAAAAGTGCTACTAGATTTGGTTGCCTTGTGCGACTGTACATACATTATTTATAATTGATTTAAGGGTTGGCAAAACCAAATAAAGGGCACGTTCCTTCACTGTCAAAATGTTACTACCAGAAGATGTCTTTCCAGACCTAAAGTCTGTTCTACCTTAAAATAAAATGTATTAGATACAACTGAAAACTAAAACAATCATTTGAACACTGTGCATGTTTTCAACATTAGAATAAGAGTCTCGTATTGAAAATACAAACGTCACTAAAAGCAATCAATATTATCCCGATCACAAGGATTTCCCATAAACTTCACAAGCTCAACTGGACGATCTAGCCCACAATTACATAATCTAAGCCCAGTGAATCTTATATATTGGCCACATTCTATTAGACGAACAGTATTTCCATAGATGCCAGCCTGTCTTTGAGTTGATAATGAAGAAAAGTGTATTTCTTTTTGTTGTCGGTCTCTCGGCTTATTTTCGAACAGTTACGTCTGTCTGTTTCACTGACGAGTGTGTGGCTTTATGTATATATATATATATATATATATATATATATATATATATATATATATATATATATATATATATAAAAAATTTTTATAGCCTTTTGGAAAATTTAACTATCTAAAACTTTCAAACTTGCAAATATCGTTGTTTTTTAACAATATATTTATCATGCTATTTTGTCATCCATAGTATTTCAAAACATAAAAGTAACACACATGATTTCTTTATCGACAGCACTTGTAAATATGTACTCAGATATCTATTCTTACTATTAAGTATGTATGAACTTTGTTTCTGTGAACACTTAAAAATGCAACTTGTTGTGCATAATAACAGAAGCAGCAGCGTTAGTAACAGTATTAATTGTGGTAGTATTCATCATCATTATCATCCAGAATGTTTGAACCAATGGATATTAAAATATTTGGAAAAATCAGAATTAATTGCTCTTAAATACCACGTATCCAGTGTTAAAGAAATTTGTCATGCGTGGTATGATATTGCATATTTATTTATTTTTATTAAGGTAAAATTATACTGTTGAATATGTTTATGCACGGATTTACAATACAATGGACACAAATGCTTTGCAACTTGTTGACAGAAAGCAATTTTCAGAAGCAAATAAGGAAATTGAAAAGTAACCTATATTAAAAGCGTTTTAAAAGGTAATAATGTTACTTTACAATATACCATAAAATGGTATAATGTTACCTCCAATCTGCATCCTAAGTAAAGAGCGTGCTCTATAAGGCTATGCACGATACAGTTTTGCTTATTATTATTGCTCATTGGAGCAATTCCGTTGTCAAACTATTACATTTTTTTAGGTGAGAAGTTCTTGCAAGTATTCCACAATCCCATAATACCTAAATGGATGTGATCGGAGCTTTTCGGGTTTGAAGTTAGTGCGACTTTCAGACTAGCACGTCGTTTCGACACAGTAATATGTCGTTACATATACTCAGATTGAGGCAATGTGTACATGCAGCTACGAAACGTTTTCGTTTTCAAAATGATATGACTCAACTGGACACTAATACTAATTGAAATTAATAATACAGTCTGAAGTGCATCAGTATACCTTCTATATAGTTTTATTATACTCTCAATCACATTTTATGTAAGAGGTACCAAAAGTTTATGTGGACCATTGCTTTTTATGGTTCAGTATATCTATGCAAATTACTTTTAAAATATGTATATAAGAAAGAGATAAAATAATGCAAAAAGTCGCATACAGAGCAAAACAACAAAGAATATATTATAGGACACGAAACTTTATTGAATTATTACGAACATGAGCGAGATTTTTTCTTGACTGTCCAATATACGATTGTTTAAAAATTTGCTTATTTATTTATTATTTATTTATTCATCGACTAATGGGAACTCACAAACGTTCGTTTGTTCTTTCACTTTGTATTCTCAACTCAACCTTTTTCTAATCGCCATCTTGCCAGCAACAACAGATGCTGAAACGGTCTGGCTGAAAGATGTGACCACAAGATTCCAGACAGAAAAACGGACACTCAGTGACCCTGACCAGTTGTCCTTTCATCTCAAGCGCAAGTCACATGCTCTGACCTTAAACTTGAAAAGGAATCATCAGATTGATCCAAACGCTGACGTTTATATTGTGCGAAAATTGAAAGACGGTCGATCCCTTCTGGCAAAGACACGAAATTTGGAAAAGGAGGTAAGTTTTCAATGGATTACAACAAAGACGTGCAGATGTATTTATCGCCGCCTTCTATAAGGTACATGCACTGATAGCAGCATATATATGGAACTTCTGAAACCCTTGTAAAGTTAATTAAAACAATGAGATGGTAGGGTGTTTACGAAACTGGGTCCCTTAAAACATGTGGTTGGAACTTTTGAAACACTTGTAATATTTATTTTGAACCACACAACATTAGGATTTCTTAAACACTTGTAAAAGTTACGCTAGGCTTCAACTATTGTGCTACTCATTATTTTTATTCATAAAGATGGTGAAAGGAACATAAATTTATATTATGAGTTACTTCCCATTTACCTGCACATAACATATTTTTAAGAGATTGTTTAATAAATTGGAAAACTAATGACAAAATTACAAAAGTAAAGACTGAAATAAAATATGTATCTGTCTAATTTGTTTAAGGATACAAATATCAGCAAGGGCGTGTACATTCTCAAAGCTATTTGCTAATAAAATATGCATTTTAATGAACCATGCTTTTTAAGGCGACTGTAACAGAAATAGCATATGAGGAAATTATTATACATACATTATATTGAAGTCCACCTCAAGCTATAAAGTAAGCCATAACAAGATATGGTAATAAATAAATAAATAAATAAAATCATACTGGATGTCAATAAAAGGACTTTCTATGTAAGCAAGTGGTGATGGTACAAAAAAGTAAAGTACGTTTCTGACTAATATTCAATGAGCGTGACAGAAACTCTAGCTTACGTGATGCCAAAAATACCAATATCTATAAACAGGTGACATTTGTACCAATAAATAAGTTGGGGACTACAACATGCAAAAAAGTGTATGTGATGTCATAACTAAATAAAGGCATAAAATGGTATGTAAACAATAAATGTGTGCTAAGATCACAGATTCCAAAAAAGGATTAGAAATAGGAAACATGGCTTGACCCTATAGGTGGTGAAGTTTTAAATATATCACTAATACCAATATGTCACCTCTAGGGTCAAAAGAGTTACATACTGAGGTGGGACGTTTGCAAATGAGGCGTTCAAGCAAAAAATAAAAAAGCATAAATAAAAGAAAATACAAAAATTAATTTGTTTAACAATTGTAAAAAAATATATTGTATTTGTATGTTTTAAAAATTTTCATGTAAAGTGTATTCATTCAAAGAAATGTAAATGATTACAGATTCTACGGTGGTAACAATCAAAATTTGTATGAACTTGACATTGAGCCATACTTGAAGAAAATAATCTTTCGGAAAAATAGAAAACTTAGGTCTGTTAAACGAGAGCTAGATCTAATGGAACATTAAGAAACTTATGAAACGGCTTACTAAACTAGTAGCAAACAAATTAGTACAGAGCATTTTACTATTTTACAAAATCATTGATCATAATGAATAGAGATGAAAAAACTATACGCTTATTTGACATTTAGAAAACCAAACTTTAAGAAGAAAAAGCAAGATTACGAAATGGATTGCCTGACAGGAATGAATATTTAACTTTGGACATAGATAAGTATCAACCTCTCAATGGAAACACTTATATAGATTTCCCTGATTTGGTGAAGAGCAAAAATATTTTATAAGTGTACAAAATACTAACATAAAAGGTTTCACATTATCGGTAAATTCGATTTTAAATTCTCCACTAGAAAATCTACATAAACAATCGAATTACAATTTTAATAAGTACCCAAGATGTGTAGATTCTAATAACCCCTACAGTGGGCACTGTGCCAACACTTAAATACATTAAATCAGATGAGCAAATAATAACTAAATTAGATGTTGTAAGGAAAATCTGTTAAAATACATGACAATATTGCTTCTGGTTACATACTTGAAGTGGGTTTGGAGATTGCAATAAATCTAAACGCTTAATTTAAAGACTACCCACTTGCTCCTGAAAAATGTGTACCTGATGAAATGATGTATCTCCATATGAAAGGAAATTGATAAATGATTACAAGGACATAACCCCAACTGTTCTGAAGTTGCTGACTACACTTAAAAACAAAAATAAGTATATTGTATATTATGGAAATTAAAAGCTATAAGTGCAAATGGGTTTGATATTAACGAAAATACACAGAGTCGCCATGTTTTAAGAACAACCTTGGCTAAATTCATACAATGAACTGAGTACGTGTTTTAAATAAAAAGCAACAAATGAATTCGACAAAGATTTCTTAAAATTAACGAATAACACTGTATTCTGCAAACGGCTGGACAGTCTCAGAAATAGGACAAATGTTAAAAAATATGTACAGATGAAAAGAAGTTTTTTTCAAATGTCACAAAGATTTATTTTTTGCAAGGAAAACCATTATCGACGATGACTTGGTGTTAGCCAGTAGGAAACACAAAAAGATCAACTCAAGAAACCTATGTGGTTGTAAAACTAGAACTATCCAAATGGTGGATGTATGATTTCTACTTCGACAAGCAAAAACCCAATTACGAACAAAATAGGTAACGTTTCTTGACAGATGCAGACTCACTATGTATCTATGACGATACATTAACTTTTGCAGAGACATGAAATATAACAACAAATTCAACGATACTTTCCGAAGGACAACATTTGTGGCATCCCTCAAGCTAACGAAGAGTTCTTGTATTATTGAAGGATGAACGAAATTATACAATAGTAAGAAAGTTGTGTGGGTTAATTGCAAAACTGTATTAATTCAAGACTGAAAATCATGAAAAGAAAATTGGAAAAAGAATTGTTTAAAATGCCTGTTGTAAAGAGATGTAGTATTCGAGATGTGCAAATTAGCATTATGATGATTAACGTTACTTATTGGATAACATACATTACCTTACGGATATGTTAATACCTTGAATTTAAAAGGAAACTCGAATCTAAATAAAAGATTCTTTCTTTTCTTTTGTTTTAAAGTATAATCAATCTCCCATTGTATTTCTTTTGGAATAACATGGTTCTGTTCAAACATTGTTTCCACATAATTTTCTCCTTGTTATATAAGACAACCAAACAACGTGTATTTTCTCCAAAACCTTTGATTACAGAGTTATGCTTTTGTGCGATCATCCATAGTAATATTTCAAAATGTCAACTACTGAAAACTAGTCTAGTTATATTAATTGTTTTGTTTCTTTACCCGGTCAAGATTACCACAGTCATCAATTGGAAACAAAGTATTGGTTCGTGGGCACATATCAACCAGTAACCTTTAATAACGTATCTAATTTAACCTCATGATCGATCACGACAACATTGCCATCTTTGAGTAATCATTTCCTAACGTACGACTTGATGCACAAAATAGTAGGACAGATGATAACTATATATCTTTCTATGCAATCTTTATCATATTTAATGCAATCAATATTTTCCCACAATTATTCACCCCACAAATGATCAAGTTAAGAGTTTTGTCCAAATCCACGTATTCACGCCCAAAAGAGAAACGATTTGTGCTGATCCTTTTTAATGTTAACCTGACCATCCAAAACAAAGCCAATATTTATTTAGTGAGCATCTACGTTTTCTTTGTACCTATTTGTAAGTGGATATCGAGTTGTAAATTATCTATTTTAAGTCCGCTGTAATTTTCAGACCAAAACCAGATACAATCTCAGTGAAAACATTGTTAACAATTAGGCTACTAATTTCCGTATGCTTTTGTTCGTCATGGACGAAACACCCAGGAAATAAGAGAACGTTGTGAATAAATAATGTGTGGTTGAACTTTTATAGTCACCAAGATTTGTTTATATTGCTGAGTTTAAAAACTTTTCTGGTTCACTTTCTTGACTTGGTTTGTATAGTGTCAAACAACTTTAAGCTCATTCTGGGAGAATCATGCATAAAAAGTTATATTGGCTTATATGTCAATGATTCTCTTTTTAGTTTTTTTTTTCACTCCAATGGGGTGACAATAATCGCCCAGCTGATTAGTGCTGCAAAAAAAAAAAAAAACTTAAGTGGCAAAGACTATACTAAACAATAATAATAACCATTAGTGTAATTTGTGTGTTATTGATTTGGTCGCGGAAATATATAAGATTTGGTTTCAAAACTCACAAACTGTATCTGGCGATGGAATCATATCAATTATGAATTGTAGCTTGTTGTGTATAACGTACTAGTTACTCGGATTTTTTTTTTTTTAAATTTGAACTTTTGAGTTGTGTTTCAATCATTCGGCATCAATGATTTCATGATTCATGATTATCACTATTGGAAGATATTAGCTCTTTAACTTTTTTCATATACATTTCAAGGTTGCAATAACCATCATGAATTGTCCGGGAGACCGATGCGTGTAATATAGATCTCATTCTTAACACCATTCATCGTTCTTTCAAAAACGGTTGCTTAAAACTTCAGCAATTTTCTTGTATTTTTGTTTCTGTATTCAACTGTCCTTGATTTCATCAGAAATGCCTTTGTATGTATTGCACTCGTTGATTATTAAAACAATTGTTTAAGGCTTTTTTCGCTCTTGTTAAAGCCTACAAGTTGCACCTTAGATGCCTCTTTTTCACTTATCTCTGTACTTATCATATCATTGTTATTGTTCACCTTGGTGATGGCAGATCTTACTATTTCATCATTTAACGAAAGCTTTTATTCAAAATATCTTATCATTCAATTTTAATTTAGCTAAAACAATTTGGACAATGTTTACCCACACTTTGTATATGGAAATTTATTTTTTGTGTAAACACATTTAGCCTCTTTTTACTGTTTGTTTTCCACATGAACATGTAATTATAAATGTATTTTGTCTCTAATATGTTAATTTATTGATTGTAATTCCAAAATGAATCTCTTTTCTTTTACACATTCTTTCCATCTCTGGTATTTTGTATTTCGTGTTTCGACTTCCTCTATTAGTTTTTCTGTGTTACATATGCAACATTGTACAAGTAACGTTGTTTCGTTAAGACAAACCTCATCTGAATATGGTTGTACGATTTATTTCAGCAGTACAATTTCAATTACCATCACAGGAAAGTTCTCCGAAAACTTAATATTCAAAAACTGTAAATAAACACATTACGAAAGGTATGCTGGTTTTTTTTTCTTCAAGATGATGTACAAATCATTTCCATATCAACTGATTTTAGTGATTTTCTGGTAATTCTTTATGATTAAAGGTTTTATTGATAATGTAAAATTGTTCATGATAAATGTTTATCCAGAAAAAAATGTACCATGGTTTGAATATTTGTATGAATCGCTGCAAATAAGTTTTTTGTATGAAATTTGAGAGAAGTTTAAATACCCTCTATATGATCTTCATTGCTCTTTATTTTATTCAAAATCTCAAATATCAGCCTGTAGTCGTTTTATCAATGTATTTGTTTCTCAGCGTTTTAAAGGTGTGGTTGGAAGCCAATTTATATTTTGTATGTTTTCTCTTTTCATTTGTTCCGTGATTGCAGTTATTACAATGCAAGGACATTGCCAATATTGCAGTCGACTTATCACGTTTTTCATTTATAGCATTTTATGCTTTACCTCTATGATGATTTATGTGAATTATTTTTTCCTTCCTTCTTGTTTTGTGGACATAAAAATTAACACGACCTGATTACTTTATTTCCTTCATTTTCTAATGTTTTCATTTTTCTTTCCTACAAGTTACATTCTTGAAAATTCATATATTTCAAATTCTCACAATTGCCATGCTCCTTAATAATGCTGTCTATGTATTGTGCTTCCGTGGAGAATGTGTCTTTGACACATCATTTATTTTAGCGTAATATTGTTTACTGCTATTTCTCAGTTGCTAAACGATTAATCATACCCTTTCAATTTGACAAGTACATACTTGTAACCTTTTGTTATTTCGGTCTTCAAAAGCATTTAAGCTTTGTATATGTCATCTTGTTTGTTGTTTATATATAACTCTGCTTAGTAAACATTACGCTCAGTATACTTTCCATTTACGGTTACTGATTTGTAAACATCCTAATCACTTAATATTACTTGCTTCATCATAGGTATTTTCTCGGTAAGTAAGGTAGGTAGTCTTATGCAAATAGTGTTTATATTTTTGAAATTCTGACTGTTTCCAATATTCAGAGTTCGAAATGTATCAGTTGTTAAAAACAGGAATAGAGTGATTTATACATTTCATTTGTTTTCTTAATGCTCGCTTCAACACGAGTAATGTCCATTAACGTGTGGTGGGTGTTAATTTGTCCATTAACGTGTGGTGGGTGTTAATTTGTCCATTAACGTGTGGTGGGTGTTAATTTGTCCATTAACGTGTGGTGGGTGTTAATTTGTCCATTAACGTGTGGTGGGTGTTAATTTGTCCATTAACGTGTGGTGGGTGTTAATTTGTCCATTAACGTGTGGTGGGTGTTAATTTGTCCATTAACGTGTGGTGGGTGTTAATTTGTCCATAAATATAAACTGTGACAAAACGTAAATCCATTATTGATTTAATTTGAGTGAAATACGTCCACGTTGTAGTCTTGAGAGTTCTGTTAAATCTTTCCACTACATAGGCTTCTTTTGTCTAAGTAAGTTGAAAAGTACTCATTGCTTTCCTTTTTCAACAAATCCTTAACGTTTTTGTTGCAAACTATTTACTGTCATCAAATGGTATATATTTAGGCTTTCCCTTTGAAAATTGTTTTGAAAGCGTCGTGTATGTCTTCCCTCTTTTTCGTTTTTCTTTTTCAGCCCAAACTTTTTGAGAAGACATCTTTCACTTTCAAATATCTGCTTGTGTCCATCTTTCTATATTGCATACGCTTGCATGTTAGCAATATTTGCTTGTCTCTGGTCATCCATGTGGCTTACATAAACCTTTCTTTATGGACATCTTTTACTTTGCTTGAGTAAAGTAGATGTAAATTATTCAGATAATCACTCTTTTGAATCAGAATATTTTATTTTCTTTTTGTCCTGTTTAATTTCTTCCCACAATTGATTTGATACTTGTGTCAGCAACTGTGCTTTTATGATTTAAGTAAAGTTATATCAAATACTGCTCCCTTTTCTGCCATTACAACGGTATGAAAACACCCAGCGAATGTTTAGACGTTATCAACAAACAAACTTGAAATCGATCGACAACTGAAACTTTTAGTTATAACAGTTTGCAATGTTTCTAAAATCCATCTAACGTTATCAATGTTTTCAGATTTATGTCAAATTTTGTTATTCTTATGGATGATTCAAAAACAGCAAGTTTATATCCTGAGCAATCATGTTCTCATTTCCATGACTTCTATCTCTGTTATTGCTGAATCATTCCAGATTGGGTTCCTAAAGTTTATCTTCCAGTTGTACTATATATTTAGCTGAATACACATTTGTATGTTTACTATCATCAATTAATTAATTTATTGCTACTTTATACCGTATTATTTTATGAATCTTGCTATCAAGATGTATGATGCTTATCTGTATGTTACTATAATTAAATGTTACTTGTAAATCTTCATCTTTACTAAAGCATTGCCAAATATTTATTTTGCTACTTGAAATCAATAGTACAAAATTTCTATTCTATTTCATGTTATTTTCTAATACAAGCAGCTTTGATTAAACTTCGGTTCCAACCATGTTTGCAAACCAAATTGGTAAAGAAATATACGTTGTCTCTTGATATTGAAAAAATGTTGCCATAACGTTAAACTCTATGAAAACTGTTTAGTCTTCAATAGTATGGCTCTGTGTCATTAAATGTTTTAAGTTCAATTGTGTAAAGTTGATATAGATTTTCAATAGCTCTACGGCATATACCTTGAGTAAATTTTAAAAGTGTTTCAGAAATCCTAACCCCGTGCGTTTAAGAACTTTTTCAAGTGTTTCAGAAACTTTACAAATGTTTTAAAACTCCAAATCCCGTGTGTTTAAGAGTTCCACGTTCTTGAACAACCTATCATTAGCTTATACTAATACATTTTTAAAAATAGTTTCAGATGTCCCACTACTTTCATTCGGTCCAGGAACTTGCTTCCATCTCACAGTAAAAAAATATTGGTCATTCACCATAAGCATCTATATATTAATCCACATCCGATATGGCATTTAGCAAACGTTGCATGTACTTTTTCAAACGTTTACATGTTGTATTTTTTACAACGCATGACCATAACTGAAACATAAAAGAACTGCTCACCTATTCACCTAAAACGTCAGATTAGGATCAAATCTGCCAGTTTATCTACCTACCTACCTACTCTTCCAAATACAAACTTTCTAATCTCCACATAACTAATCAACCCCAAACTGTACTACCTACCTACCCAGTTACCTACCTACCCCTTAACCACCCAAAAAACTACTTAAGCAACAGGCTAACTGCAATCAACTTACAGTGATGCCTACAGACCTACTTACACAAATATATACAATCTCAAATACTTACATACGCCCCTCCTCCCTAGCTTCATTCAAATATAAATCTACGCCTATCTATTTGAATAGGTTGTGGCTTACTACCAGGACATGGAGAATGGGGCATTCATGACCGCCAGATGTGTCAAAAGATCAAGTGGACAGTGTGACATACTCATCGTAAGTAGTTTATTATATTATCAAGTATAAAATGCACTGCACATCCAGCCACAATTAAAGATCAGCATTTGCTTCATGTACGCTGTACGTTTCAGTGGTCTAGTGATTTAGAGCAGTTGTGGATGCGAGCCCACTTATAGGTGTAGCTTTATCAAAGCCTTACACACAAAAAAAGACTACATATTATTCACACAGATAATTGTCCATACACATATGTTTATTATACCTAACGACCTCTGTTGTTCTCAGGTTTTCATTTGTACAAATACAGTCCAGAAATATATATTAGGAACTACTGTTTGAACTTGGTACCTATTGCATTATTTTGTATTGTAATAATTGCTGTCTTAGTCCTAGATTAGAAGGCTTTACATACAACAAACACACACTGTAGCAGTTCATATGTAATTAATAAGAGTAAACAAATTGTGTCATGATGCTGTGTAATCGTCTTGGTCAAAGTGTTAATGGAGTTGACCTAAGGCAGTTAATTCGAAATCCAGAAGTCTCGGATTGGACACCATCAACACAACAAAGACAAGACGAAGAACAACCACCATACCATAGACTCATGTAAAAATAGGGCTCCAAGATCAACAGCAACAACAATTCCATGGGGTTTTTTTGTTTTTTTGTTTGGGGGTTGGGGGTTGGGATTGGGTAGACCTACGTAGTGGCAGGTAAAACGCTAATGGTAGTATAGTTCCAACAAAGATCTGAGACAAAGGAAATATTAGGCATACGTAAACTATGTTTGAGAAAATTGCTACATTTCTACTTAATTAATCCCGGACTCAAGTTTTTATGTCGAAGCCCTGCTAAGATGTTTGTCGAACACAAATAATTATTGTTATGTAAACCAAGAGATATAGCCTAGCTTTACCAAACCAACAAACTGGCTCGTGTTTTTCTGACCCGGATTTAACCAGGACACTTCTAATAGAAGCCCTGATTGAAGACACCAGGGTTGGCATCTGAAATTTCGAATGCAAAATATATATAATTGTTTTTCATATTTAAAAGTAACACTTCTGAGGATGATTCGTTCTTGGCTCTCAATTTGAAGTTTCTGGAACGAGTAAATATTAATAAAGTATTGTACTGACCAGAGTGTCAGAACTATTTCTATTTCCGTCTTCGTTTCTAAATTCGAAAGATAGTTGTGATTATTTACTTGATTATAAAGGTCAGGTATTGAAAAATTATTTCTCAAACCGAATTATCAGCCTATCAGTAAGTATTAATCGTCATAATGAGTCATACAAACCCAACCAAATCAAAGTGCAGCGTGTCGCTGATACATACCAAAATATGTAGTATCGGAGTTGTGGGCGCTGATCCTATACATAAGCAGGCATTGCAGATGTAAAAAAAATACATTTAACCCAATCGTTAGTTCGGTGAATAGTGTTATCACTGCAGAGGTTGCTCGAGGACGAACTCGTTCAGAGGCATGAAAAATGTAATGACGCAAGGAGAAGGGATGAGGTTGAACTATTTATATTTCCGTCTCCATTTTAAATTCGAGATATATTGTGGATTATCTTTTTGATTATGAACGTATGGTGTTTAGAAAATATAACTAAATCTGACCAAAAAGTAAGCCAGTTGGTATCAGTCGTCATATTGTGTCATTCTTACGTTACTCGCTATTCATATGGAAGGAAAATAATTAAAGAGAGATAATTGCCGGAAAATTTTGATAATTCAAAACCATTAGTTGTTGTGCTGAACCTCGTTCCGAAGAGGTCCATGCCAAAATCTTCATTTGAAAAGTTAATCAATTTGCAAGAAGGTGGTCTTCGCTAGATCAGTTTCTTCTGTGTGTGAACAGTTTTCTTTTGTGTAGTCCCGAGTTCAGGGTCCCACTACCTTTCAGTGTGTGAGGTCATCGATTATTTAAGAAGGCCATTCGCACTCTCCGCGAATCATTGTTGCATGGAGGAAGAGAGAGAGAGAGAGAGAGAGAGAGAGAGAGAGAGAGAGAGAGAGAGATTAGTAGTAATTTGCTCATAAACTCAATCAGAAGAAGTTTATTGTCGTGATCAGTGTGTGAAACTCGCCAAAATATCCTGCAAGCCCACATGACCAGTGACCTGAAAATGTTACTGGTCCCGTCCATAACCAGCTGGTGCTACATTTTATCATACAAGAAGACAAAATAAATTTTGTTACAAAGTAACATATACGAGAAAACAAATATTGATTTGTCGATTTCAAACATAAAAATATATAATGCAAAGTTCTGGAAAATATACAGACCTACAGATTACATTCAGTGATGATAACATCGACATAAGTTGTACCGTTGCATAGCTTTGAAGCGAATATGACGAATATGCCAACCTGTCTAACTTTCTCTGCCCCAATCGTTCCAACCGGTTTAATGTAATTTCTGTCCATACCGTTGTCTCTAGCTTCCGATATTTCATGCATATTTACAGAAATGTCGCATTCATGTTACATATTTGGATCTATTTTCACGGGACCTCTAACAAACCAACGAATGTATCTATCGAAACTGTATCTTAATGTTCTCTCTACATGATCACATGGTGTATTTAACACAGATTCTACGGCATAAAAGGAAACATTTATCATGTGTATTTTGTATCTTGATACAAGCTTTTTTGTTCATAATCCATGTCATCTTTTTGATCCAGTCAAACACGCATCTTGTATTTTTGCTTATTTCCTGTTCAAATTTTGTACTCAACTTGTTCTCTCTCCAGATTGGGTTTCCTTCATAAACCTGATTATTGAATCTACTCATTCTCTCACAGAATCAAATTACCGAATTTTTCTAATGTTGATTTTCATAAAATAACGATCAATGTGGTAGAAAAGTGCACGCAAATTTTCTATGTTACTACAGTAAAATCTGTACTCGTTTAAATTACTCCTAAATGAATACACAAGCTTTTTACTGACAATTCCATTTAAAATTTGCTTATTCATATGTCTAAATTTGTTTCAAGTTGGGAGACATATTAAATATACTTTTAATCTTTTGTGACTTGTTTTAAAATAGGTTGATATATTACAGATGTTTTCGTGCCCTGTTTTTGTAATAAGCAATATTGAATACATATTTCAGTACTAAATGTTTAAATATGTGAAAAACAAATTTGACATAAATACGTTTCATCATAAATGCTAGCAAAATGCCCACGTTCGAGTCTATAGCGTTTGCCTCTTGGGGGGTACTTATATCAGAACTTCACAATTTACCTCCTCCAATTGGAGGCCACATTTTACATAGTAGATCTTTTTCGACACTTTGCGATCTGACATTTATAGTTCCGTTATTGCGTACTACTACTACTACTACTACTAATAATAATAATAATAATAATAATACTAATAATAATAATAACAATAATAATATAATAATAATGCAAATATTAATGATAATAGCAATGATTCATTTATAGAAGGTAACTGTATTTGTAAAAATTTATTTCTTTTTAGGTTTCCTCTATAATTTACTTATGTACAATTTATACATTATTTAACAGTAGTTGAAGTAAAATACGTATTCCTTATTTAACATGTAATCGAAGCATTTATTTTAAAAAGTACTGAGATGATTTGATTGGTTTACATTAAAAGGCAAGTTGATCCCGACAAGAGTCCCCAAAAGCGTAAAGTTTTTCTTAAACAGTTGTATAATAGTTTTTGGTAGCAAGAGAATTTCAGATTATACAGGGCGTATCTGTATCTGGTGTATGTGGATACAAATGTCTTGTAGTTTTTGAGCTATAATACTACAACAGATTTACTTTAATCAGTTATTTTGTCAATTTCCATCCAACTTATTTTGTTAACAGTGGTTCTGGAGGAGAATCAAGAGGTTTATCGAGAAGTATACGTGCTTCTCTTTTTTGTAATCCTTAAATTCTGCCAAGGTTGTCTCTGGAAAAGTGTCCATCTATATTAAAACAAAAGTCTTGCAGTGGTGTAATATATGCATTAAAATATAGAATTCTCACATCAGAAGTGGGGAGGGGGGGGCTCAAGTTTGGCGAGTAGTGCTTTACTATTAGAAGAAAGCGATTTACATAGATTATTAACATGTTCACTGAAGAAAACTGTCAACATGATTAGAAATATTTTCAATTGTTTCATTCTTAAGATTTAAATGAAGATGATTCTGGTCCATGTCAGCCAATTTCAGGCCATGGTTATTAACATGCACTTAGTTTATTTTAATTTACAAGCATTTTGTTATTTGTACACCATTGTTCAATATTCTTGATATCTTCGTTTAACATGGTTTGGATGGCATATAATGATGGAACAGAAGCATGCAATGTTGTGTCATTTACAAACAGGTCTGTATTGGAGTTCTTAGTAGTAAATTAGAAGTCTTTAATAAAGATGAAAATCAACAATGAACCCAATACTGACACTTGTGGAACACCAGCCTCAACAACTGCATAAGAAATAGACGTAGCGCTACCTATGCATGCATGCTGCCTTCTGTGTTAAAGATGTCAAAATTAGCCATTTTATGACGTTGTAATAAAACAAACGTATGGTACATATATTGGAATTCTGAGGTAACAATATTGTGATCCACTAAATGAATACTAGATATTTTGAAGTCAATATAAACTACACCTGTCATATTTCCTTTATTCATTTCAATTAGCCAAGTATCAATCTTTTTTGTGAGGGTAGTTTGACAGAAATGGGGATTCCCAAACCGGGATTTTTATTGTGGAAAGATTACTATCATCAAGGTATAAACAAATAAAGTTAGCGACATGTTTTGCAAAGACTTTAGACAATGATTTTAGGATTCAAATCTGCCTTTATTGACAGAGATCATCCTTTATTCCGTTTTTAAAAATGGGTGTAACATTAGCAGATTTTAAAAGTTATGTGTATTAATTTGTCCTAATACTTAGTTTAATTATGAGTTACAGGCTTGGCAATTACTGGTCATGAAAGTTTCAACAACTTTGGACCGATATGATATAGTTCTGCACCTTTATTGACATTTGGGTCAATTAATGTTTCATATACATCTATATCTCATATAAACCTAAGTGATATATAAAGTTTGCCGTATAACTTGACATGCAATTATTTCTTAAGATTTTCAGGATTAAAATTCCCATTTCCTAACAAAGCTTATCTGAAAGTACACTAAAGTATTTGTAACATTATTTTAATATAATGACAGCAAGGATTCTGATATTGTGGTACAATAAGACAGTCATGTACTTAATTTCTCAGTGTGATCTATGTTTCCATTTATTGTTCGTGGGCAGATTCTATGCCAGAACGAAATAAGCGATATTAAAAAATCACATATCGACGCCATTCCATCTCTGATCACACACAAAGGACTTGGGATTATTTCTTTTATCACCTGATCCAGAGTTTGTCTTCAAAAGTTTAGAAGGTATGCCAATTATTATAGACACAACTGCCACTACCACTGATGTTTGAAACAATTAGATAAATGATTAAAGGTATACATATAGAAAATGGCATCCCAATCTGGCAGATACCCTTTGATTATATACGCATACATTTATATACTTTTCCACCCTAAACTAGAACGGAAACATTCGAATAGGAGACAGAAATTATGATCTTCGACCGTCAGAGGCTGACGTCACATCAAGAAACGTCTTGGAAATTACGGGTCTTCTTGCCAAGCGATATGTTCTACAGGAACAAGGAAATATCCAAAGAGAAATGTCAGTCGAAAATAAAGGTTTGCGATAGTTTTTTATATTTGGTGCATAATATACGCAGAATCAATCTTTTTTCTTTTTATTCGAAAACCACGAAGCTGAAAATATTTTCTGCTGAACACAATTACAGTAATTCCTGGTATGAACAATGACGTATACATATAATTAATGATTTCCTTTTTTGCGATATCGATTATAATTTATAATTCCGATTAAATACCGATTGCTATATATCGTTCTATCAATTACGGTTTAATGACAGTTTTCATTTCTTTATTTAAAGGGAAAACGAAGTCAGAAGAAAGTAATGAAACATCAATATGATTAAAGTCCTTGTTTCTCTCACAAAGAACCTTCATTTAAGTCCATATTTTATTTTGTTTTATCGATAAACGACAATTACGAAATACCGGGGAAAAAAAACTCAGCTTACCTCACTGTCTTTTTATGTAATAAAAAATATCTATTTTTGCAGATGAAGCAAACGTCAATGATAAAAAGGTAGAAGAGAATTTTATTGATCTTCTTCGACCTATCCCACATGAACAAGACAAACAAAACCATTTTCTTCGCCCAGATGTTAAGTTATCAATCCAAAACGTTGTAGGTTTACGTAATACAGCGACAACAGAAGGGAACAGTTATGGTGCAATAAAAAACAAGGATGGTACGATTTTATCATATAAAAGGATAGTAACATAAGAATTGTAAAGCTGTAAGAATTCAATTCAGTTCATTGATATTGAATCCTTTTAATTTGTTCAAGGAGTACATGTCTCATGAGAATATATATTTGTATGGAAGAACATACCATTTTACATGGAAACTGCTGTGAACGCAATTACATTCATGTAGTCAAGATTAAAAATACAAAAATGATACAGATTTCAATAAATCATGATTTTTAAAATATGTGAATATGCACAATTAATACGCTTTCTCATTTTTAATTCCATCCACAGATAAAATTCGCAATAATGGGAAAGAGTACTATGTGGAGGTCTTCATACTGTCAGATTCAAGCATATGGGATTTGTAAGTGATATCTTTGAAAAAGAAACACACACACACACACACACACACACACACATATATATATATATATATATATATATATATATATCAGTAAGCTATTAAACAAATGCATACTGATAGTTATCTATATATATGTATAGACCTACATACTATCATCCCTATGTCAAACTATCTATCAATCTATCTGCCTACTTACCTGTCATGAATCTCTTTGCAGAAATAAATACATACTGGCATCGATATATCTATCAATCGACATACATACCTACATCCCGATTGCTACTTATCTATCTACTTACATACCTGCCTTTTTACCCCCAACTTCTAGTTAATTATCTATATGTTTGTCTATATATATATATATATATATATATATATATATATATATATATATATATATATATATATATACCTAACTACTATCTACGTGCCTATTTACCACCCTACTGGTATTTAATTATCAATCTACTTATCTATCTTTTGTACCTAGCTTGCTATGTGTCAATCTATCTATCAATCTGACTATTTATCTCTCTACTTATAGTTTAGTACCTATCTATACATCTACCTGTCTATATATATATATATATATATATATATATATATATATATATATATATATATATATATATATCCTATTTTTTTCTTTTCGCATGTCTACGACAAAAGAGGTTTAAAAAAACAACATAGAACTTAAGAAAATGAAATCTGACGCATGAAGAATATTAACAACAAAACAAGAGAATTTATTGCGTTCTTTTTTCATTTTAATATACATTCAGCTTCTGCAGGGAAGCACACTAAACAACATTTTTAGTGATTTGCAACAAAAATGTCCTGAAACTTTTGGATCGTGCACCTTCATTACAGGTTATAAACGAAATAAGAACACGGGAACAAGTCAATGAGACCTAGACTGGTTGTATACAGCGTAAAGTTAATGGCTGTAAGCTGTGTGATTTTCTTATTAATTTAGATACAGTATAAATCTTGAATACAGGTAGAAATTTTAAAATTAAACAACATACTTTATGTGAGACACAAATTGTGATTTATGTAGTGTATTGTTTGAATTGACAAAGGCAGTATATCGGTGAAAGCGAAAGAAATGTACGCGTTAGGATGCAGGGTTTTTGTTCCGACATACGACTGTAAAGACAAACAAACATATGTCTAAACAGTTTAGTACAAACTGCAGCGAAGATCAGCTGAGACTGATTGCCACTGAGCACCCCATCTGCTGGTCAAAAGTGTATAGAAGTAAAACAGAACTATTCTGGACTAACCTTTTAAGAGCTTAAATTAATTTTGAAATTCAACCGATGGTGCAACCTCAACTGAAGTACTGTGCAGCTGTAGGCTTTTTCTTTACAAAACATTTGTGGGTACTAAGCACTTCAGGTAAATAAATTAAATGGCATCTATCTATCTATCAATTTATCTATCTATCTATCTATCTATCTATCTATCTATCTATCTATCTATCTATCTATCTATCTATCTGTCTGCCAATTAACACGTCTCTACTTGAAGTGAAGTATATATATATTAATCTATCCCTGCCAGTGCTACAAAGCAATGTCCGTTGAAATGTTTATCCAGTTATGAGTATCACTGAAAACAACAATTACGCATTGATTATGTACCACAAATGTCCTTGTAGAGATATTGGCCCGCATATGAATTAGTTAAGCTTCGAGATAGTCATGAGGGTCTGGTGTTCGAGTCTCTCTTTGTACACACTTACAGCATGAGATAATATTTACGGCTTATCGAATTTGTATTGAATTTCTGATGTTGGAAACTTCAAGTACTAATTGTTTTTCAGAATTTGCAATGAGATTGAAAGATATCATTAATGATGAATCCAAGTTGCTAATTAAAATCCTATATTTTCACGAGTTTAAATTCTCGCTAATCCGAATGGCGTAACAAAAGTCATGAAAGTCGCAAAAAGGACGCATGCAGAGGGCATCACGCTCATTTATTATGAAGGTAATTTACTACTGTTGTTTATTCCGGAAAATGAAAACATTTATAAAACTCAGGTCTGCATATTTTACGTCCTTTTGGCCACACACAGAAGGAGACACATCCATACACGCACACACACACACACATATATATATATATATATATATATATATATATATATATATATATATATATATATATATATATTAATATATCATCTCTGCTTGCAGATTTGCAACGACGGCAAATTCCGTGGATCCCTTAGAACTAGCTATTGAAGTAAAAAGGAATATACGAGAATATTTCTCACACATTATCAACGGTGTAAGTATTGTATACTTAACCACTAAACACAGTAACATTCAGATAATGTACATACTGGATTTATTTTATAAAAACAAAACATGGTTTGGAATAGAACGATTCGTGATCAGTCTGAATCTATCAAATCTTTTTTGATCGCCACCGCGGGAAAGAATTTTGAGTCACTTTGATGCATATCGTCTGATTTTCTTTCTTCAAAAATAGTTCACAAATTAATATTAGTTTAGCTTTTGTAGATGTAGCTACAGTGAAAATGTCCTAAGGAGGCCCCTCTGTAACCCGGCCTCCTCTGTAAACAGGTCCATTTGTAAGACAGAAAAAACAAATTTTGTCCCAAAAAGGTAGTTATAATACTAAAAAGACTTTCATGTCCTTACCATGTCTTTGAAACGACAAAATTGTTTGGCATCAACAGTGTTCGGTTTAGAGACGTTTAACTGTATCATCTTTTGAAAAGAATAACCCTTTCTTTGATGGAAACGTAGAAAATTATGTTCTCTTCCTTATCCTTTCTGATTCTAAAAGAGGTCGCATGTCTGTTGTATGTTCTCCATAAATTATATTATACACGTACATCCTCTGAGAAGGATTGAAACGAAAAGCATTATTTCGTTCGTTTTCATATCATTATTGTAAATTATAATCACTCTGAAAAATTATTTGTATTTGTTTCATAGGTAGACCTGCTCTACAAAGGAATAGAAGATACCGGTATATCAATCAGTGTCAACATACGGGGATTTTTATTTTTCAAGGTAAGATTTTTTTAAAACTCGGGACTATTGCACGTCCTTGAGTGTTTGTGATAGAATGTGCGGTTTGTTAGTGAGCACATGAATTAATGTAAATTTTTCGTTACAAAAATTATAACATTCTGATTTACAGTCTAAGTTGGAGGAGGTGGTGATGATTTTAGCGCTATTACGTAGGTAAATGGATTGTAAAGTTCTGGTTTTGATATAAGTAATCCTTCAGATAATCAAGAAGTAAGTGTATAGCAGGAATCAAATCTCTTCTGCATTATGAATCCTTACCTCCCTTTGGAAGGATAACACAACTGACTCAATGATTTACATTTGGTGGCAGTTATAGGAGAAACAATGATTTAAGTTTTATTAGTATAGAAAATAATGATACCAATTCACCAATCTGTACCACTCCAATTTAAAAATTTAGTTTAAACCACTTCGTGCTAAAGCAAGAAAAGCGTGATAAACTAAACTACGTATGAAATACACTAGAGATACTACCATAGTGTTATCCTTGTTTTATGTATTAATCATTATCTGAACTATTTGTACTATTTGAAGTATATGTACTATATGTATACGTCTCTATACAGCATGAGGAATGGAGGTATAAGATGTACAAAAGGTATTGAAACAAATGTGCAGAATATAAATAGATAGAGAGTGAAATATTACCTGAATATGAGGTTGAAATATTTACTGAAAAGGTGGCTAATATATTATTTGGAAATGCAGCTAATATAATGGCTGAAAAAGTGGATGAATTGCAGCGTAAACTATTATCAATAACTGAACCTAAGGCTGTATCTATAACTCAACTAGTACCTACAAATGAACCAATACCTATAATTGAACCAATACTTATAAATGAACCAATACCTATAATTGAAGCAAATTATCTCAATGTATCTACCAAGTTATCAAAATACAGAAAGTTTAAGTTTAAATATATACAGTGTAAGAAAGAAGTAATGGCAAACAATATGAGCAGATACAAGAAGACAAATAAAAGTAATAGTTGTGATAGTGGTAGTATTAGTGGTAATAGTAGTAATTATAAACCCAATAACTCGTCTAGCTCTTTTGGCTCTAGTGATGACTCTAAACCTAAAAAAGGTCGGGTAACAACACTAACTATGGTATTCTGAATGAATTACTTTATTTTGTGAATTAGCATCGTCTCTAACTGATGGGGACAAATATGCTAAGTCTTATTATGAAGGACATATAAATAAATCCTCTCACTGTGATAATTGTGTCCCTCCACCAAACGCTAATACTGAGTATGAGTATGAGTATATATATATATATATATATATATATATATATATATATATATATATATATATATATATATATATATATGACCTACAGAGAACGAATATCTCACTTAAATATAATGGCAAACGTAAATATTTACTTCGCGTTAGCTCCCGGAAGTTTAAAAGTGTAATACCACAAGTTGAAGAACTGCCATCTTTGCTGAGGAAACTGATAGATGATGGAGAGGGTATGAAACCATCAGTATCTAACCTAATATGTACATTGAAGAATAAAAGACGTTATGTCCTTCACCACCGTAACCTTAAAATATATATTCAACCAGTTCTGAAACTGACTGAGATGCATACAGTCATCCTATTTGATCAAGAACCATGGTTTCGTTCCTATATCGAGCTAAATACATAAAGAAGTACAAAGACTACAAGTTAGTTTGAAAAGAACTTCCTCAAATCGATGAATAATGCTGTATTTGAAAAACAGATGGAAATGTGCGAAAGAGAACTATATTTAAGATATGCACTGATGCGAAAAAGATCTCCACATTACATAAGACATAGCATTTGCAAAAATAACAACCTTGGTTGAGGATTTGGTATTGTTCAGAGTGAGAAATAATAAGGTTATATTATCAAAGCGTATCTATAGTGGATTTACAGTTTTATAGTGAATTGAAGCAGTAATATATGATTCGAACACACTTTCATTTGCTTTTTATCCTTGTTGGAGAAGACATCGAGGAATCTTGTATTATCCCTCATATTGTTGAATATTGCATTATAATTCTGTACGATAATCTACATACGTATCCCATAGTGTCTGTCATTAAGAGTTAATATGGCTATGTTGGTGACTTTCTTCTTTGCGTCTTCGAGGTTCGCGCAGTCACTGATGAGAAAGAGTGTATTAGCCCATTGAAAAATATTCATGAGCACTTCTAACCGCTTATCCAGTGTATCATCTGGGTTTATGATGATGACATTGTCACCTTTAAAGTGTCACCTTATATTATAGGTCTTACTTTAGATGAATGTGAGAAAATTGTTGATGATGTAATCGAAGAAATGATGTCTAGTCCCCGCAGCAAATCGAATGCAGCAAACTATGTCTTTCCACATTTAGTCATACCAGACATAATCATGTTATGAGGGTCTCATATGTTGTTAATTTTGATAGCATATATCATACAATGGTTTAAACCTTCTATTCCTTTGTATGACAAACACTAATTTACTTATATTGCCTCGTATTGAACAAATTGACCCCACAAAGTTGGTTGAAGTTTAATTTGTGTCTGTTAATTGTTGGCCTGATGGATGTTTCAATATCACACGTGGTGACAATCTTATTCAGGATCAAGGGATAATTAATAAATTGGTTCCAATATTTGATATACAAAAATGTATGGAAAATAATTTCAATATTTCCATAACCCTACTGATAATTTATATCTCCTTACCTTGTAAGGTATTAATTTTTTCGAATGTCAATTTGCAATCCCTGATGCTATATTTAACATTAACATTTTAGAGATATCATCAAAAGTTAAATTGGGTACACTTTTCTCAATCTCCTTTATCACGTGGTTAGGACATTGCTTAGTCTGTACTCATTTCATTAAATTTTTCATGTTGGTTCCTTGCTGACACTGCCTTTGGATGTATTCTATTAAATCTACATGATCTGTATAACTGTCTCCTCTTCTTCTCCGAGGAAGTTATTTCGGCACGCATATCACTTACGAAAGAGATGACTAGCACATATATTAATACCAAACTCTTCCATTTTACATGACCGAGATTACTTAAAATATTATCATTTGATCTGATTATTTTGGATCTTTAGCTTGCTATAGGCGATGAAGTATTGTACATTTTGTGGCCTTCCACATTCCAAATCCTAATGATTTGCAGATGAATACCCTATTGTACGTTTGCCGGTTAATGACTAGTTCCATGGATTGGAAGTACGCAAGATAACGCATAGCATGCAACTGGTCATTAACTGAATTAATTATTTCCAACTATGCTTGTCTTAGTATATATTTGAGTGCTAGCTTTTTCCAGTTTATGTGGCTTATTTTTTCTCTGTATTATATAAATCTTTCATCAGTTGTATTTTTCTATCCCATTCATTGACACCACATCGTACCATGTCGACATTAACATACATTTCCTTATCAGCGTATTTCTTAGCCTCTTGTATGTTCGAAGTTAGTTCAGTTTTAATAGTTTACAAAGTCTGATCACTTTAGACTTTAATCCTGTCGTTGATATCTAGTATGGCTAGCGTATATGTTGTTCCAATCGATCTAATAGCGCTTTCATTCACATATAAGTTATTCAACGGATCTACTATGTTTCTATTAACTTCTTCAAAGTCATTCTTCTTCTGTAATTGTGAAAGTATATCGCTGACAGCAATTAATCTATCAACTAAAATTACAGTTTTTGCTTTTAAATCATCAAGTAACTTTTTATATCTTCGTCATCCGCTGTCTTCTCGTTGTTTAATTATATATCGAACTGATAACGTTCTGAGTCCAAAGTATCGAAATTTTCTATAAAATTCCTGATGTTCAACATGTAAACCTGCAAGGAAGATATTTCATCGTGTATCCTCAGCCCAATGGGTTGCATGTAATGTTGCATGCTTTATTCGTCTCCTGGTCTGTTTCTAACAGCCCTCAAAGACTGCAAAAGTCGTGGATGGAGTATTCAGTCGTTTGGTAAATAAATCCCGAACATCTAAAATTTTCCGCTCCTTATCGTCTTTCTGTTCTGGAGCTCTATGAGTTTGACTGATCTATCATTAGAGCTTTTTTCCACGTTTGTCAGCTTACTTTTTACGTTTTCTCTCCACGTGTACTTATCTTTTAAATTATTTTCCTAGAACATCTTACGTATATGAGTGGCAATAGGTTGCTGTACAAATAAACAATGAGCCACAGCAATTAAATGTAGCGGATCACCTACATTATTGATACGGTTGGTGTTTAAGTTTAGTTTACTGTGTTTGGATTGATCTAGCGCAGCTTTCTCTCTTCTTTCACGTTTTCAAAACCACACCAACTAGGACGTTTTAATATATCCATTTACGTAACGTTAAAGATATATGTAATCGGCATGCCATGAAAATCTATTATTTTTCATTCTTCATCTTTAATGGTGACATTTAGTCTATTATTCGTACATCTTTGCATTTGTTAGCATGGATGTTTAACAGCATACGCAATGAAAAGCACACTGAAATACATTTTTAACAGCTAGAAACTCTAATATAGTAGAGTACGAATTGTTATAGTGATTCTATAGATGGTTTAGCTGATCAATGAAAATGTACAAATTCTAAGGCTCCAAAGACCCACAAACTATCTGTTTCACTAGATGTCTGTATAGATCTCTGACTGCTACAAATCCTACTGATTAGATTAGCATTTTAGTTGGTTATGTAGACAGTACGATTGTTGCCATGAGTAAAAAATACTTCACTTTAGAGTTATGTGTCTGACATTCAGTATTCATGATTTCTTCATTGTCGTTATTAACATTCCTCGATTCATTGGCTTTGTTCATATACATTTCTAAATTATAGAAACCATCAGGTATTAATATGCAAATGTTAACGGTTGAAGCATAAACAACCAAGTATTAGAGATTTACTTTTTCACGTGTATTCCTTAGATCTGTTACTTATTTTCTCATGAACTTGTCTAATATCTTGTTCTATCACAATGTCTTTCCCCTCTTCTTAAAAGTCTTCCTGAGCTCTTCTATGTTTTGTTTGTCTGAGATATTGCGACTATTTCTGCTTATATAGCGATTGTATTTGTTGACGATGAGATTAAATTCTTCATAATTTATTGCATTGTCACGCTTTGCCTTGCTAGCCATATCATCAATATTATCTAATTTGCTTATTGCTTATGGAAAAGGTAACTATCTCGTCGAGTTCTAATATCTTGTGATAAACCATTTTATCTCTGAATGACTTGGCAACAAATTCTAATGTAGTTGCTCATTCTGCCACTCGTAGAATATCAGCTGTTATAACCATTCTTGTAGATATGATGGACATGTATACCTCTACCTAAGGTAAAAACGCATTTTCAGCTCTGTACATTCTCCTCACATCTCTATAATCTCGATCTCTTTAATCAAATAATTCCTAATCTCACTAACCTTTTGCAATCTGAAAGTCATATATGATGAAGCATCTAATATTGGATATATGGGTTGTGCCGAAGCTATTTTCTCTTCCATTTAAATATATGAAAGCGATATGATATATTTAGTTTTGGGTTTAGATGCTAATTTATCCAACGGTTTTTCTTGTGGGTTTGGTTTGATTAATCTAACTGTTTTATTAGTTTTCTTTTGTTTGATTTTCAAAATATAAATACAATCCTTTGTCCACTAGTACTCGTTTAATTATGTAATAATCTTGTTGGGTAATATACCAGATCTCATGAGATAGTCAAATGTAAACTCACTCAAATATACCTGTATAACTCATTTTAATAATTTCTTCAATATACATCTTTGTTTGTAGACCAATATTAAATGTTATTACCTTGTTCAGGACCATAATGTAACCCAACCACAATTGCAGAGCTAACACTTACATGATAGACGGTGTTATTGATGTTAGTAGTCTCGGCTATGTATGTTTATACCCTTTGATATACCTTCCAAGTTAAAGAGAGGTAACTAAGACATATTTCAAAATTTTTAGAATTTAATACTCTCATTAAAACATCTCTAGTAAGATATTTGATTGTATAGGTTGTTCAGGTGGTGTAGATTGCATGAGTGTGTAGTTTGTATAGCTTTCTGTACCAAAACCTCCCATCTTAATGGGTGCTATAATGGATGACCAGATAGTAGTACATATTTGAGACGTATTTTGTTTGTAAGGATTATCTTGTTCGATCTTTTCTTTCTCTGCTTGAGCTCCCTTGCATTATTCGGAACGCTTACCAAGTTGTCCGCCAAGTTCCACTCTACGCTTATCGTTTTGCCTGGGTGAGGTTACCCTTTCAACCTTCATATCATCTTTAATATCAACTTTTCCACTTTCTTTATAAATTATAAAATAGTTACAAATGCGTGAAAAGTAATCTAACATCATCAATTGAATTATATTGAAATTAAATAGGTTGGAAAATGGATCCTAAGACAGGTTTTAACAAACTTCAAATTAAAAAAGGCATGAATGAGTTTAATAAGACTAGTGCCTACTGCAAACCTTGTGGAAGTGAGTATCAAAAACAGTGGAGAAAAAGAAACAGAGATTACCATAAAAAATAAGGACTATTATATAAATTGGCTTGAGCAAAATTGCGAAAACTACAATGAATTGTTCAGAAACAAACGCCAGAATGATGAAACTTTACAGAATACTTCAGAACACAGTAGCTCGAACTGAATTAAAGGACAATCTCAAATCTGACACAACATTGAAATTACTTGCTGTTTCATCCATGGACTTATTTTCGAAAGTTATTGAACGTTGCAAATCCAGAAGGTGTTAGAGGTGGCGAAACGTTAGACATTGATATTTTCATACTTTGTTCATATGTTGACATTACCCACCTTGACCAGCAAAGGAAATGTCATTCCTGGACACATTTGAGACATATGAAAATAAGTAAAAACAGACATAAGATTGACAAGATGCCATTCAAGCAGGAAAGCAGAGAGTATGATAAGAAATTTTAAGATTTCAAAACATCGCTATTTATCAAAAATGAGATTTTGAGTCAGGTTTTCCATCGTCTTTCTTAGGTTGTAGGATTTTGAAAGATTTAGCAAAGCAGGAAACTGATATGCAGATAGCAATGCTATATAAAAGTTACTGCTGCCGATGATACAAAGGTGTAAACAGAATAACAATTGGTGTTTATTTATTAACCTGGATTATTGCAACGGAAGTACGTCGATAGTAGGAAAGTAGAGAACAGGTATTTTGTGTAAAAATGTTCCGTTTATTTTACCATCATTACCACCTTTCCCTCTGTTATATTTTCCTCTCCTATGTGTTTGAGAGTTATCAAACTAGCACTTAAATCTGATAAAGGCACGCGTATAGTGGAACTTTCCGGACAACTTGGAAAGCGTTCAGAATAATACAAGAGAGATAAAGAAGAGAAATTGAAGACGGTACAGATGAAAATGATCGAACAAGATAAGCCTTATGAAGAGAAGACAACTAAGACAAATATGTTCGTTTTTTTCACGCTAATTTCTATAACAGTCAATATTTTGTTCCTTACACTAGTTCATGTACTTAGTATGGTAACTTAAATATGTACTACTGTCATACAAATACAATAGATAACCGTACCAGAGGAAATATAGATGCAAGCAATAGACACAAATGAATCATTAGGCCAGCAGGTTAGTGAAGCAGAAATAATTATAGATGAATTTTAGGAAAGACATTAAAGCGGTCAAGTACCTTATAGATTGTGTACATTTGAGAAAGAACGCAAAATCGAAGAAACATCTTGTCTGATCTTGTTGTGATCTTGAGAGATTTATAGAAATCATTAGAAAAAAGCATAGCTATGTACATATATGTGATATAAAGAAATACATCAGCGGAAATACAGACGACGGTAAATGAAAGAGGCTGCAAAGTCTGTAGCTGAGTGTTGAAAGTTTGAAAGGACAAAGACTTGGACATAAAAATTGAAAATATAAACGCAAAATTTAAGCTACCTTTTTGTTAAAGACTTAATCATTTGTTCAAAGGGAACGGTGTAATCATTGCCACAGTTGTTGCAACAGTTGCAATGATGACTACATCACGTACATTGAAAATTCCAAACCTGTTTAAGAATGTAATTAGTCTAAGTTCTAATCCTAGTTATTTGCCTAACAAATTCATTGACAAAATTAAATAAGGTTTGAAAATATTGCAGTGCATTGAACAATTCATCTGATAAATAAAAAGCAGCCACACCCCTTTACTATTGGTAGTACAATCAGCTGGTTATTTTCAGCTGCATCAAAGATTGTCTCATTCCTGGATGATCACGTCATACTACTAAATTTAGCATTAACTGAGTTAACATTTGCCATAAGTATTAATGATGTTTAGATGAGACTAAATGAGTTCGCACATAATATGCCTTCCCGAGGCATACTATCCTACTTTCCTAGGTATGCAGTAGTCTCCTTATTTTACAAACCAAAGCAATCCAGCTCCTATTACAATCATAACGAATATAAGCGAGTTCTTACTTATCTCATGATCTTTATTCTGGTTTAAATCGGGTATATTTGGTTTAACATGAGTTGTTGCCATTTTAAGACAATCAATATTCTTGTCTTGCTTGTCTGTATAATTCTTACTCATGTTCTGTTCTTTTGCTCTCTTATCAATAGTTTGACGACTTGCTACACTTTGTTTATTGCTGCTGGAATACATTGTCTTGCTATTATCAGCATTTATTTTATGTAATTCTAAAGTGAAGTTATGTGGTGATTTGTTCAGACTGTTAGTGTAACCTACAAAGCTAATAATTTCCATAACCATATCGCTAAGAAAGAGAAATATACCATCACCACCAACTGCAAAATCCAATTTGACTTTTGGATCCGTTAATTATTTTCTTGAAATGTGTTCATTATGTTTCATCTGGATCATAACCTTGCTGACCCATTATTAAAACCTCTATTAACTTCTTAAATGCGTCTTGTATAGTAGCCTCAGATTGTCTTATTCGTCTCATGCTAGAAACTTGTGCACCCAGCTTAGATATCACATAATATTTAATACTTCGATTTAGTCTTTCTGATTCGTCATTTATTAGTCCGCTTCTATCCTGTAGTAAGACATATGTACGATCTCCTATTTTGGTATTGTTTGAGAGGTATGCTGCTCAAGGTTGTATCGTATCCATCATCCCCTATTCTACCATTTGTATGCTTCATATCTTTCTTGTATACTTATATCGTCATTACACATTTCCCTCTCTATTTTGTAACAGGTGTTTGGACCATTCATAATAGTTAAATCGTTCTCTTTTAGTTATGTCCAATAATGATGTGGTGAAATATAAAAGTTGTTGCTGATTATGCTGATTATTAGAAACTTGTGCACCCAGAATATATATCACATACTATTTAATACTCTGAATTAGGTTTTTTGATTCGTCATTTATTATTCCGCTGCTATCTTGTAGAAAGACATATGTACGATCTCCTAATTATTCTGGTGTTGTTTGAGAGGTATGTATATACTAAGTGAATTATCACTGTTAAAGGACATATCACAATGAGCCCTGTATCTAGTAAGTGAATCATCACTGTTAAAAGACATATCACACTGAGTCCTGTATCTAGTAAGTGAATCATCACTGTTAAAAGACATATCACAATGAGCCCTGTATCTAGTAAGTGAATCATCACTGTTAAAAGACATATCACAATGAGCCCTGTATCTAGTAAGTGAATCATCACTGTTAAAGGACATATCACAATGAGCCCTGTATCTAGTAAGTGAATCATCACTGTTAAAAGACATATCACAATGAGCCCTGTATCTAGTAAGTGAATCATCACTGTTAAAGGACATATCACAATGAGCCCTGTATCTAGTAAGTGAATCATCACTGTTAAAGGACATATCACAATGAGCCCTGTATCTAGTAAGTGAATCATCACTGTTAAAAAACATATCACAATGAGCCATGTATATGCTGAGCGAATCATCTCTGTGAAAGGACATTTCACACTGAGCCATGTATCTACAAAGTGAATAATCACCGTTAAAAGACATATCACAACGATCCCTGTATCTAGTAAGGAAATAATCACTGTTAAAGAACATATCTCAATGATCCCTGTATCTACTATGTGAATCATCACTGCTAAAGGACATATAAAAATGATCAATGCAAATTAAAAGTTGGCAAATGAAATGTAATCATCATCATTCATATATAATATTATTGCAATATTGCCATTTGAAGCAAATGACATTAAATATTTGATGTCGAAGCTATCTAAATGTATACGTTTGCCATTATACTTAAATGAGATATTCATTTTCAGTCGGTCAATTATATTCTGATACTTTTACTCAATATTAGATTGTGGTGGACGGACACAATTGTCAAAGTGAGAGCAGTTATTTATATGTCCTTCGTAATAAGCCTTAGCATTTGTATCAGTATCATTTACGGATGATACTGAATTACCATTATATAGTAGTTCATTCAGACCACCATTGTTAGTATCATACTCATCATAATCATCATCAGTGTCAAAAGATCACGACAATAGTTAGGATTCTTAACCGAGCTATATTTCGGATTAAGAGTCATCATCCGATTCAATAGAGCTAGCTGAGCTAATGGGTTTAGAATGGCAATTTTTATCATTAATACCATCATTACCACTATTACTTTTACATGTCTTATTGTATCTACTCATATTGTTTGCCATCACATCTATATCAAAATGTATACATTTAACCTCTTGGTATTTTGGTTATTTGGTAGATACATTATGATACTTTGGTTCATAATATACGTATTGGTTCAGTTGTATGTGCTGGTTCAATTACAGACAAAATCGTAGGTTCAGTTATTGACTCAATTATAGATATTGATTCAGTGATAGGTACAAACTTAGGTTCAATTAAGGATAATAGTATAGGCAGTAACTAATTCACCTTTTCAGCAAATTTATTACTACTTTTTAACTAATGTATTAGCCAAAGGTCAGTCAATATTTCATTCACGGTTTCATGTAATATTTCACTGACTATCTTAAATACAATTTTCGCTAGTCTATCCATTTATTATCCACACATTTTGTTCAATACCTTTTATACATCTTATACCTCCAAACCTCCTGAGGTATAGACAGGCGTATACAGAGAGAACAGATAGTACATATACTGATTAGTATAGAGAACAAGGATATCACTATGGTAGTATCTCTAGTTTATTTCATATTTATTTTATCTTATCATGCTTTTTGTGCGCCAGCATGAAGATGATATCTATATTTTATGGATTAGAGTAGTACAGATTGATGAATGGGTATCCTTGTTTTATATATCACTTGTTTTATTTGCCATATTCATATAAATATAAAATACTAGGTTTTGTTGGTTTTGGTTGATTTTGCAAATGTACTCGGATAAGATATAGAGAGGAGTACAGAGATGATACAGATGTTTTAAATAGTACAGATACTTTAGAAATTGATTAATAAAAAAAAACGAGGATACCAATATGGGTAGTATCTCTAGTGTATTTCATATTTATTTTAGTTTATCACGCTTTTCGTGCGGTAGCACGAAGTCATTGTAACTAAATTGTATGAATTAGTGTAGTACACAATGATGAATTGTATCCTTTTTTAATAAATCACTTGTTTTAAGGTCTTGTCCATAGAAAATAAAATACTAGGTTTTGCACGTCTGTTTTTTATTTTGAAAAGACACTCGATTAAGTAAACTGTTTATTTATGTCAAACGTTTTGAACTTTTTTAATTTTAGTAGTTCTCTTATTGCAAAACCAGAACAAAAATAATCTCTCATAGTTTTTGGGAACGTTCAGAAAGATAAATATTTTGGCAAGATGTCAAAATGTGTATACACTTTACAAATTCACTTGAACAGAACAAAATGCAATGTTTGGTGTTATTCAGTCCAACAAAAACGTTATACATACAAAAAAGTGTCAGAAAAAGACACAATGTTTAAAATCAGTTGAAAATAAATCTTAAAAAGCAATATTAGATTGGAAAAAGCATTACTTTAAAACATGGCAATTTACATGCTTTTCTTGGTTTAATTGAACCATACCAAAATAGTCTTGAATCATAAACCTTAGAATATGTTTTACATGCATTGACTATCAGTGCCATTACAATCGAATGCACATATTTATATCAGATTAACATTGTTAATAGAGATAGATAGATAGATATATAGATAGACAGATAGATAGATAGAGAGAGAGAGACAGACAGACAGACAGACAGAGAGAGAGACAGAGAGAGAGAGAGAAAGGAAATTGCGTGTGGTGAGTGTTCTAATTCTGAGCTTTCTTTTCCTAGTATGGAAGGAACATGATTGGTTTTGGCATATTTATATGTATAATGCCTGAATATGATAAAGGTAATGCATATATTGTATGCGTATGAGATAGATGTTTATCTTCAAATTATAAATTATATACTGAAAGTTTCTTTTCTTAACATTTATTTGAATGTAAACGTAATGAATAATAAATTACTTGATCAAATGTCTCTGTCTCTATCTCTCTCTTCTTTTATTCTCTCTCTCTCTCTTTCTCTCTCTGTATCTCTACGTACCGACGACACCTTTTATAAGGTAGCCTGTATGTTGCTCCCCGACATACTGCTACCTATTTAAGGGGAAAATAAACCCCTCCCCCCAGCACCTCTTCCCTACCCCTCTCCCAACAAACAAACAAACAAAATCCAACATAATATTCAACCTTTTTCCATTTCACTTGTATCTCTAGTCTCGTGCGCATAAAATACTAAATTAGAAACTGAATCGAATAATCATTGCATCGTTTCAATTGATTCCATTTTTGCTTATAGAGAGAAACTGACTTTCCGCAGTTACTAGATCTTTTTTCATTTGTTTTCTCTTTTGTTTAAAGTTGGTGGCTCACTTTCCACACAGGGGGTCTAGAGTGGAGATATTTAACGGAAGATATGTTATTAACGCAAGCAAGTACTTGGATGATCTGAGTTTCTTTGACATTGACTACGGATCGAAACATCTGCCAGCATACGACCAAGTAATTCTCTTTACGAAGTAAGTTTATGTACATAGGGGTTAACCTTACACGTTTAGGATACAATGACTACGCGCTTAATACGCCCACAATTACACGCGAAACATGTTGCAAACACGTGGCTAAATTACCAGCAAAGATACATTTCCATATTTGTTCTCAATAATACTTTGTAGAAACGTTGCAGCCCACAGAATACGACATTCATTCGTGTCTCCGAAAGTTCAATTACTTGTGATAAATACGAAGTTGTGTTTACAATTACAATTTCTACCTGAAAATATTTAAATAACAAACTCTCACAAGTTCTTAAGGTTAAACAGACATGGAAAATATTGGAAGGGGTGGGGGGGTTAGGGCGGTTGGGTTAGGTTACAATACGCTTGACTAATAATGTAATTTTTTCTGAATTACGCTGGATAATATGTTCCATTGGTTGCGCCAGGTATACAGTCAAAAAGCGATTTCTGGGTTTTATCCCATTTCAGAGACTTCAGTTTTTCAAGTCACAAAAAACTTAATTCAATATACTTTCACTGATATAGAATCTAGATTCCTCAATACTTTGTATGTATTTATAACATGTATATGCCAACACAAATCACTTTCGTAAAGTATATGGTTAAATAAACATCAAGAAGACAATTTGATAATCTTTAGTACACATTATGATTATTGGTGGCATCATATAAATTCTAGCCAGCGTCTTTTTGTATGGAAATATCACTATATAAATTGTAATGCAGTTAGGATATGTTTCAATATTCTGCTCGAAATTTTTAAAGCTTGTATTAAATACACTTTTCGACTTCCGAAATTACTCGTAATTAAAAAAGATTAAAACAAAACCAAAACAAGAAAACAGAAAAAAATCAACAAAAAAGAAAGATTTTGGGGTAATAAAATATTTCATCCCATGCCAGCCCAGGTCGGCTGCATCAGTGTGTCTTTGGGAAGAGCACTTAATTTCCATTTCCTCGTCATGATGTAGCCAAATAAACTGTTTAATTTCCGTTATAAACCAAATAATGAACCAAATGCAGCTCTGATCCAAGATTTTTCCGAGTCTTTTGTTGATAGTGAAAATTGGATGAGAAACGATGCGGTGTTTAAACATTGAACTTTGACCTACTATATAGTGCAAACTGTCCAGGTGTCTAACCATTTGAGCAGTAAATGTGCTTTTAATCAAACAAGCTTATGACAACAGGAGTCAGTAGGTAAAGAATCACACATAGCCTCGATACGTCTCCATAGCAGCCAACCGAAATTTAGAATAAATAACAATGGATTAAGAACTGTTGGGAGACAAGTGTAGTTTGTGGATTCGTTAATTGAACTAACGACCACACAGATGCAAAGCTTGCGTATTACCACTATGCTATTGAGGCTTGATTATTATTATTATTATTATTATTATTATTATTATTATTATTATTATTATTATTATCAATCAGTGTTGTTCCATCTTTCTGACCAAACATCACTGCCTACTTTGTCAATACTCTTTCCATCAGCACACATATTATGCAAATGCTATTCTGGGCGACAAATCCCAAACTGGTCCCAGTAAACCAGGATTCACATTTGCTTTCAATATTGATATCTCCCGTCACACATGAAGTTAGTACTTGGAGCGGAAAAGTTAATTGTCCCTGCATTAGATTGAAATCATCTTTCGCTCTTTTTCCAAATACTATCGCGTTCATATTTTGAGGTCCACTCATAACAGGTATGAATTTTCCACAGAATAATGTATTCCCTGTTTTCCAGAGTATTTTTGCTTCTTAGCTGTACCAAATACTACGATGCTTTTCGGGCCGAAGAAGCTGCACGTTGCTAAAAAGAGATGCAAATAAATACTTTGTTATGAAGATTTATCTCCCCACCCAAACCTTTTCCGATAATAGTTCAACTCTGTGAAATATTTCCCCAATGGGTTGAATAAGGTAATTCATTTTTGATAATTTGAACTGGTCATTGGATCGACCTCTGCGTCTGCTTGTTACACTGATTCAGTATCATTCGCTCGTAAGTCCGTTTTGTTCTTGGTGTTTTCGTTAACACAAATTAGCATTAACAGTCATATAACGATGTGTTTTGAACGCATTTCGCGCGTAAGTTCTGCGCGATCTGCGTGTAGTCTTTTTCTCCGCAACGTTCGGCTTATTTTGAGTGATGTAACTATCAACAAAACTCGACCATCACTAATGTCTGCCGTTAGAAGGCGTGACTGTACTTTGGGACTGGTTTCTAGACTGGCTCTCTGTTTGAGAATGCTTGAGTCATGAGCAACATTTCTTAAAGAGGGAATCAAAAGATAACTAATCAGTGGATGAGTTCCATCGCATTAAAATTATTTTGATCTTTTATTTTTTAAAAATATGTTTGGTTGAAGATGCTATTTAAGATTTGGATGGACCGGATCTGGTTCGAGGAAAGAAGACAAGTAAAGATTTTCATTTACACACTAACTCCTATTTAATGGAACTTTTATTTTCTTCCACTCCTTTGTACGTTAGTGTCGTCTGCCTTGAAAAAAAGGTATCCGTAAATCTAGAAAGCGATTGCTCAGTATATCTGACTTGCTGCTGCGTGCTATGGCATGTTTGTTTTTTGTATAAAGTATCCATCAAAACCCTATTTATGGTAGATCCGACACATTTGTATATATATATATATATATATATATATATATATATATATATATATATATATATATATATATATATATTTACGACTCTATGGTCTAAGAAAAATGTAACAGAAAGAAAGTGAAACCAACAAATCAAGTAAAAATCAACAAGCAATTTATTACTAGATAATTAAAATGAAAAATCAAAAAGTCACTTACAGTAATGTGTTTTGAAATCCTAATAATCCAATAAGAATGATTGTTCTAATCACAAGTCCTAAATATAGAATGTTCCGAATTTATGGCTGTGTCCTTGAATGTTATGATGTGCTAATGGTCTCCAAAGTCCTGATGTACTAGTAATCTTGATGTGCTGAAGTCAAAATGAAGTATTCCAAAATCTCTGAAAAAGTTCACATAAATTCCAAAATCATCAATTAAAAATCCCAAATCCAAAAGTTTATGAGCACTGTTATAATCCAATGAATATTTAAAATAATTCCTCTCTTAGAACTTGGAATGAATTTTCACAACTGTAATAGCTCTTTACAAGACTGATGGTAATGTCAAAACTGAATAAATGTCCACCAAACATGGTATATATAAAGATTGGTCACATGACAGAATGTTCTAGATTGGTCACATGACAGAATGTTCTAGAATGTGTGTCATCTTAATGGAATTTTTACTTGTAAACAAAAATCAACCTTGACCTTCAAATTGAGAAAACATATTGATCAAAACAACCTAATTCAAGGACACTAGTTAAACATGTTTTTCCTGATAACATTAAGATTTAAGCAAATATTAAAGTGAAGAAACATTTATAATTTCCTAAAATATGTATATTATATAAACATCATACATAACACCTCCCCTCATAAAGAAAAAGAAAGATTTATATAATAAAGCTTTCTTTTGAATATACATCTAATACTATAATAACCAAAATTACATAAGAACATGTTTTATGATACTGGACTTAATTACATCAAGCAATATTACATTTCTAGGCACGTGAGAGTGCATCTGCAATCACATTGTCTTTTCCCCTGATGTGTTTGATGTCAATGTTATATTCTTGCAATATCAAACTCCATCTCAACAATCTCCGATTTTTATCTTTCATTTTGTTGATGAAAGTAAGGGGATTGTGATCGCTGTACACAATAATTGGAGAAAGAGCTGAGGTAACATACACTTCAAAATGCTGTAAAGCCAATATCAAAACCAAACATTCCTTCTCAATTGTGGAATAATTTTTCTGGTGCTTGTTTAGTTTTTTAAAAAAATAACACACAGGGTGATCCACACCACTTTTGTCTTCCTGAATCAATACTCCACCAACCCCTACATCACTTGCATCAACAGATAATTTAAATGATTGGCTAAAATTTGGTGCAGAAAGAACTGGTGCATTCTTAAGCATGGCCTTTAACTTGTCAAAAGATTCCTGACACTTGTCAGACCAATGAAATTTGGTTTTCTTACTCAATAAACTTGTCAAAGGTTCAGCAATTTTGGAAAAATTGAAACAAAATTTCCGATAATATCCAGCCATACCTAGAAATCGCATCAGTTGCTTTTTACAAATTGGAACTTGAAATTCAGAGATAGCTTTGACCTTAGCTTCTATAGGTTTAACTTGACCTTGTCCCACAATATGTCCTAAAAATGTGACACAAGCATGGCAAAACTCACTTTTGCTCAAATTAATTGTCAGATTCGCATCACTGAGTCGATCAAAGAATTTTCGAATGGTTCCCAAATGATCTTCCCAGGTGTTGTTGTAGATAATGACGTCATCGATATAAGCGTCACAATTATCAAGACCAAATGTTATCATATTCATCAGACGTTGAAACGTTGCAGGCGAATTTTTCATTCCAAACGGCATGACTTTATATTGATAAAGTCCATCTGGAGTTACAAATGTTGAAATTTCTTTTGCCCTTTCCGTCAGTGGAATTTGCCAGAATCCTTTTAAAAGGTCAAACTTGGTGACATATTCCGCATTTCCAATTTTATCAATGCAATCGTCCATTCTTGGGATTGGAAATGAATCAGTTTTGGTGACACTGTTGACTTTTCTATAGTCAGTACACATATGGAATGTATTATCAGGCTTGGGAACAAGAATACATGGTGAACTCCAGTTACTTTTACTTGGTTCTATGAAATCATTCTCCAGTAGATACTGAATTTCTTTCTTCAGATAGTTCTGTTTGAGAGGATTCATCCTATAAGGGTGCTGTTTCACAGGCGCAGAATCTACAATGTCAACGTCATGATAAATTTTACTTGTTCGTGTTGGAACATCAGGAAACAAGTGCTCATAGTCATGTAATAGCTGTTTTAGTTCATTTCTTTCCTGTTGTTGTAGATGTGAAAGTTTCTGGTCTAGGTTGTTCAATATTTCTGAATTCCGAAGATTGGTTATACCAGAGTCACTATAGTCTGATTGTATTCCATCGTTGATATCTTCACTGTGTGGGACAGGTACAACTAAATTAACAGAATAATTAGCTGAGCTATCTCTGTCAAAATATACCTTTAACATATTTATATGACAAAGTTGTTTCTGTTTCCGTCTTCCAGGAGTGTTAATGATATAATTTAAGTCATTTACTTTCTTTTCAACGGTATAAGGACCATACAATTTAGCCTGAAGAGGATTCTGAGGTATGGGAAAGAGAGCCAGAACTTTGTCACCAGGTTTAAAACTCATTTCCTGTGAATTTCTGTCATACCTTAATTTCATTTTTGACCGAGTAGTGTGAAGATTAGTTCTTACTACTTCACAGGCCTTTGACAACTTGTATTTGAAATCAGAGACATAATCCAGAAGATTAATCTTTGAATCTTCATTTGAAAGAAGTTTCTCTTTCAATAATTTCAATGGTCCACGGACAGTATGACCAAAAACTAGTTCAAAGGGACTAAAACCCAACGACTCTTGAACTGATTCCCTAACAGCAAACAACAACAAATGAACACCCTCATCCCAATCCTTTTCTGTATCAAAGCAATATGATCGAATCATATTCTTCAAAGTTTGATGAAATCTTTCCAAAGCACCTTGACTTTCAGGGTGATAGGCAGAAGATATAAACTGTTGGATGCCTAATTCATGCATAACTTGCTGGAAAATTCCAGACATAAAACTTGACCCTTGATCAGACTGGACAGATTTGGGAAGGCCAACAAGTGTAAAAAACTTCACCAAAGCTTTCACAATAGTTTTAGTTTTTATATTTCTCAGAGGAATTGCCTCTGGAAATCTTGTAGATGCACACATGATGGTCAACAAGTATTGGTTGCCTGACTTGGTTTTAGGTAAAGGACCAACACAGTCTGCCATTATTCTACTAAATGGTTCATCAAATGCAGGAATAGGTTGCAGATGAGCCTTAGGTATCTTCTGATTGGGTTTTCCTACCATTTGACAAGTGTGACAAGATCTGCAGTATTTAGAAACATCACTTTTGAGTTTCGGCCAATAAAAATGATTCAAGATCTTGTGATAAGTCTTACGGACTCCTAAATGACCAGCCAAAGGAGTTTCATGGGCTAAATTAAGAATTTCCTGTCGATATGACTTAGGAACAACAATTTGATAGCTCACTGACCACTCGTCACCAGCGGGTACATCAGGTGGTCTCCATTTCCTCATAAGGACCCCATTTTTCACAAAGTAACACACTGGAACTTGTGTGGCTTCAGTTTCACTAATAGCCCTCTGAAACAAACAAGATATCTCGGGATCTTGCTCCTGTTCAACGACAAGGGATTGTCGTTTGTCATCCTGATTAGAACAAAGAGAATGAGTTGCCAAAAGAGGATCACTGTGATCAATACCATTTGATTGATCAACACCTGAGGAAAAAGTGACCTCATCAAAAGAGTGACCAATACATGTGTCAGCTAAAGGAATAATATCCTGATCAACATCACTCTCAAGAGCTCTTTTTGCCATAGCTCTAGTAACTGCACAAGCAGGGTACAAATCAGGGATTTCAGTTTCGACAGGATCGACTTTCTGATCCAAACAAGGCTTGTCAGTTACAAGTGGATTAACCACAACCTTATCTCCAGCTAGGTCATTGCCTAGTAATAAATGAACACCCTCTATGGGTAAAGAAGTCACTGCCCCAACAGTCACAGGTCCAGAAACTAAGTCTGATGCCAAATTTACACAATGAAGAGGAACATTTACAAAGCCGCACTCTACTCCCTGAACAAGAACACTTTCACTTGAAGAAGACTCCTCAGATAAAGGCAAAGTACCTGATAATAAAAGACTCTGAGAAGCTCCAGTGTCCCTTAATATTTTAATTGGGATAGGTCTGGCAGAATCACCAATAAGTGATATAGAACCTTCTGATATGAATGGTTCATAAGCCTCTAAAATAGAATCAGACTGGGGTTTGTTTGACCCAACAAATGTATTGCTTTCAATACAAGACCGTGACCTTGACCTCGTAGAAATAAGAGCATTTGGAAAAGCTCTGTCTTTACTCTGTTGCTTATTTTTCAACTTGAAGCAATCAGAAATAACGTGCCCTTTCGTTTTACAATAAGTGCACGTAGGAAGAGATAAGGATCAGTCTTATCAGATGTTTGATTCCTAACAGTTGTGCTGTTGTGAAATTTGGAAGTACTCGAATGAGATTGAAATGGTTTTTTACCAGAAAACTGCTGAGATGACGATTTATTACCAAATGAAATTTTGTGAGTCAAGGAATAATCATCAGCCATACGAGCAGCATTTTCTAAAGTTTCCACATTCTGCTCGTCAAGATAGGTTTTAACATCACTATGGATGCACCTTTTGAACTCTTCAATTAATACGAGCTGTCTGAGGTTATCATAAGCTTGATCAACTTTCTTGGCTGAGCACCACCTATCAAATAGTTGTTCTTTATCCCTTGCAAATTCGACATGAGTTTGTCCAGTTTCTTTTCTACAATTCCTAAACCTTTGTCGACATGCCTCTGGTACCAACTCATAAGCTTTCAAGATGTACTCCATAACCACATCATAATCAGTGCTTTGTTGTACTGACAGTGAAGTGTAGACTTCACGAGCTTTGCCAATAAGTACACTTTGTAATAACAAAGTCCAATGCTCTCTGGGCCATTTCAAGTTTTCAGCTATTTTCTCGAAATGAAGAAAGTATTTATCTACTTCTTTTTCCTGAAAAGGGGGTACTAACCTAATATATCTAGTAACATCAAAACCTGAACTTGTGTTTAAAGGAGTGGAGTGTGCTCTGTTTGCCAGTTCTAATTCTCTTAATTTAAATTGCATTTCCCTTTCTTCTCTTTCTCTCTCTCTCTCTCTCTGCATCTCCCTCTCCAACTGCCTCTCTTCTTTCTGCATTTGGATCTGCCTCTCTTCTTTCTGCATTTGGATCTGCCTCTCTTCTTTCTCTCTCTCTATCTGTATCTGCCTCTCTTCTTTCTCTCTCTCTCTCTGAATCTGAAGCTTTGCCAATTCTAAATCCATCTGGTTCTTTAACTCTAATTCCCTTAATTTCCTGTCAGAACCAGATACAGGCTTTCTCTTCAAACTTAAAGCACTATTTTCAAAAATTCCCTTTCCTACTAAATACTGAATTAAAATAATCTTTATCTCCTGTTTTGTCAATGATACTTTTGCCTCAGATAGACTGTATTTTCTGGCAAGCTCGAGCAACTCATCCTTTCTCATGCACTCTAACCCCTCCTGGGTAGGTTTTGAAATGAAATTCTGAACATTAGATGCCATTGTAAATGCTTGTTGGTTTCACACAAAAAAATTTCTCTATTAAAAATCTTTGCCAAAGACAAAGAAAATTCCGAGACAAAATCAATATGAATTTCAAAGATAAATTTAATATCTCTAATATGCTTTAATGAAATTCAGATCCCGGAACGGCCCCCAATTTCTGTTACGACTCTATGGTCTAAGAAAAATGTAACAGAAAGAAAGTGAAACCAACAAATCAAGTAAAAATCAACAAGCAATTTATTACTAGATAATTAAAATGAAAAATCAAAAAGTCACTTACAGTAATGTGTTTTGAAATCCTAATAATCCAATAAGAATGATTGTTCTAATCACAAGTCCTAAATATAGAATGTTCCGAATTTATGGCTGTGTCCTTGAATGTTATGATGTGCTAATGGTCTCCAAAGTCCTGATGTACTAGTAATCTTGATGTGCTGAAGTCAAAATGAAGTATTCCAAAATCTCTGAATAAGTTCACATAAATTCCAAAATCATCAGTTAAAAATCCCAAATCCAAAAGTTTATGAGCACTGTTATAATCCAATGAATATTTAAAATAATTCCTCTCTTAGAACTTGGAATGAATTTTCACAACTGTAATAGCTCTTTACAAGACTGATGGTAATGTCAAAACTGAATAAATGTCCACCAAACATGGTATATATAAAGATTGGTCACATGACAGAATGTTCTAGATTGGTCACATGACAGAATGTTCTAGAATGTGTGTCATCTTAATGGAATTTTTACTTGTAAACAAAAATCAACCTTGACCTTCAAATTGAGAAAACATATTGATCAAAACAACCTAATTCAAGGACACTAGTTAAACATGTTTTTCCTGATAACATTAAGATTTAAGCAAATATTAAAGTGAAGAAACATTTATAATTTCCTAAAATATTTATAATATTATATAAACATCATACATAACAATATATATGTTTGTGTGTGTGTGTGGTTTCTTCTGGAAAGGTGCTTGCACAAAGATTTATTTGCAATATCGTAGAGCTATCTTTAGGTGAATTTTATTAAACCTCGTAACAATTTACAGAACATTTTGTTTATAATTCGTATGTAATAATCATTCATTGAACATATATTATATATATCACATGATATTTCAGCGAATTGAGCAAATGAATCTAGTTTCAAATGTTTTAAATATAAAAGACTGACGGTCTTTTATGTAGACGCCATGCTCTTTTGTATTCTCCTATTATAGTGTTTAGAAAGATGCATATTTTATTATGAGTGTCCTGCATGATTCATAAAACCCGTATTACAGTATATGCACTGGTGTGACTATTCCATATGTCATACCAACACAAGAGATGGACTATATTTCTCTCATTTCTATATAAAAAAATGTGGTGAAGTTCATAATGATGGATTAATTCTTATTTGTGTTGCAATTGTAATGGACATATTTTGGTCAAAGGCACAAGGATATCAAGTTCATGTCACGTGGGATAAGTTTATTCCACGTGGATTTCTCATATGCGCAAACTTTGTCGTAAAATGTATGATAATGAGACAAACGTTTCTTCTACCTGCCTCCTTTAATTTGTTTGTTTTGCGGGGAGTGGGGGGGGGGGAGGGGTTGGTGGAGGTGGTTTAATCTGTACGAGCCTTCTTCCAGACTCCATAACAATTTCTTCCTCTTCTAATATAAATTGTGCAAACTTTCATAATGTTTCTCGTATACGTTTCTCTAATGCATCACTATGAATGCCAAATTCTTGTCTGTAAATGAGGATTAAATAGTTTTGTCTGTCTGTAAAATAGCATATTGTACGAATACGCATTAACGACTAGTTTTAAATTTTAGACATGCGATGTATATGGTTTCCAAAAATGCTACTGTTACTGGCGGTAAGTATTATCTCTTTTCTATCTCTCTCTCTCTCTCTCTCTCTCTCTCTCTCTCTTTGATAAGAGACAAATGCGCCATAAAACAATTAATATATGTTTAATACAAGTCAGAGACGGATTTATTATTTTGGAGTCAGTGTCCATCAAAATATCGTATACTCAAGCTGCCACAAACTTATTTGATCGTGACCTTTCCAGGGAGTATAACACTTACTCTCATTCTTGAATATGCTAACATCAAAGGGTACTCTTTGTTTCACGCAAACAATCTCCTACTGATTCCAAGTATGTGTTCGTTAACAACTACAACAGTCCTTCTCTTTGAAGTACGATTTAGAAGTCATAATTATCATTATTTGTAAGGGTTATTATATATCAGTTAATAAACAAACATATTTAGCAATAGCTTAAGAGACCAACTATTAAATTGACCAAGAAATTGTGATGCTTAATATGTTCAACAAAAACCTGCATTAAAGGACCACCTGGCTCCAGAGACAACCTTTTATGGTTAACAAAGGGATCTAGTTTTAATTTTGTCATATGCCTTCATTCATAAATTCTAACTGATCACAATGCAACAATGTTCGGATGAGACATGTTAAGTTCTCAACTATATCCATCATGGCAACTTTCGTAGCCTAGACGATCAATGCTTATAGCCATTTAACACTAACAATTCTAATTCACAAAATACTTTGAAAGTGTACTGAAAAAGAAGACAAGATTTAGGTGATTTCAAGATTTCCACATATCACATATCTTTCCAAATTCGTGGCGGAATACACTGAATAAAATTATTGTTTGAAAGATTTTTTAAAACACAAAAGAAGGATCTTAATGCATGGCGTTATAACGAAGGCAATTCTTTATGGTTGAAATTGGCACTTTTGTTCAAATTTAAGGATGGCCGTGAGCTGTTGTGAGGGCATGAAACGGGAATTGTATAGTCCACAGTTGATGTTAGGTTTGACTTACTTCTTTTTTTTTTTTTGATTCATTCTCTGGTGAGTTGGTATTACAAGGGCTACATCGACGGAAGATGCGTTTAATGTTGTTTGGAATGGCTCTGATGTTCTCCGTCGTAGATGTTCCGACGGCCTCCACGATAAGGTGACCGTCGTAGCGACGCAAGATATGCATCACAACTGGCGCCTTTGTTTTTTTCTGGGTCGATGTGTAGCTTTAGGGTGCATGCTTTGTGGGCTGCGCCGCGCTACCTGTCTAAGACGTGGCAGTGGTCGCTCACCCTATCCGTGCCTAGATCCTCTTCGCAGATGTCGTAGTCCGCTGCTTACTGAAAGGCCTTGTGGTCGTCTCCGTCCATGATCATCTCTGTGGGATTTCGAAACAGTTATCAGATATATTTCAAGACGCATTCAAGATAACTAATGAATGTGGCAGCCGCGTCTTCGCCGCGGTACAACACTGGCTCCTTGGTGACTCCATAACAGCGGATGAATATGTAGTAGAATCTACATGGAACCTGGTTAGCAATTTTCTGCGTATTACTTTTGTGGGATTGCCAGCAGGGCCTTACACTGGCACGTTTAGCACCTTGAAACACGCATAGATCAGGTATGGGACGGTGGTGGGGCTGCCACTGGACATAGTCACTGGACATACCGCACAACCACGCCCCAACCCCCAGCTACTCCCCCGTTGCATGCTTGTCAGTATAACCATTGTTTAGGACTCTGAACAACTTTAATACAAGGTTGTAACATTGTTGACGTCGACGTTGCCTCTGCAGCCATTGGTTACAACACTGACAAAGTTGATGGCCGCTATCGCTTAACAGGCTTGAGGCAGCTGCTCCGGATTTTTGTGTCGTTTTTCATGATTTATGTGCTTGTTGTCTGTCTTCGTCTACGTTATTTTGTTCATCGTGCATTGGCTGTTCTGTTGGAATGTGTTTCTTCATCATCTTGTCTTGGAAACGAGAACTATTAGACTTTATCTCAGCCGTCTTGCACCACTGCTACAACTTCCTTTGTTGTTGAACATACCGCCATCACGTGCTACTCGCCAGTCCACCCGTTTACTCTATGATAGACCCTCATTAATTGCTTTAAACGACCACTCCTTGGCTCTCCACACTACATTGTGCACTAGACTAAACGACCTGGGACTGCATTCATCATTACTTAAATGTAAACGGAGGCGAAAAAAGAAACGTTGTTTTAAATCTGGCCGGCGTAGAACAGGAAGAAGAATTCCAGTTATCTCCCTTTCGCCATTTCCGGCACACCAATTTGAAAACTCGGCCGTTAATTTAGATAACCTAATTCAAATTCCTCTTAAATCGTCAACCTTTGTGTCAACCATCCAAGAGATTCCACTGCGCATCGCATTATTCAATGCCCAATCAGTAGGACCACCGGAAAAGCGCACAGAAATAGTTAATTTTATCAACGATCATAATATCGACGTATTTTTCCTGACAGAAACATGGCTAAAAACAACAGGCGATGAGCCCAAGTGCGCGGATCTAACACCCCCCGGTTACTCCATCAAGTCGTTCCACCGCCACTCCCGCGGAGGTGGAATTGCGATCATCGCAAAGAACTCCATTATCAACCGTCTCAATCACACTACAACATTCAATTTCAACCACACATCGTTTGAACTAGTCCAAACCACACTCGCACTGGAACAAAGGTCAGTTAATTTTTTCTGCCTCTACCGCCCTCCTCCTAGTAGAAAAAACAAGCTGACTGAATCTCTCTTTTTGGAGCAGTTTCCGAATCTTCTAGAGTACGGAAATTCGATAGGTGGCAACCTGATTATTCTTGGAGATTTCAACTTTCACTTTGACTGTCCTGGAAACCCATACAGATCAAAACTGCAAGATTCCATTCACGTTTTCAACCTCAAACAGTCAGTTAGCCAACCCACCCATAAACATGGTCACATTTTAGACTGGATTCTTTATAGACCTGATGATAATATTCTACAGTCCTCACTGGTGTCCCACGAACTTGCATCAGATCACCTCTGCATTATATGCCATCTTAACGTATCAGTCCCTAACCCTCCACCTTTATTTGCTACTAAGAGAAACCTCCGTATGATAAATAGAACTCAACTAATGCATGACATCCAAGCAATCCTAACAACTTTGCTACCTCCTACAGTAGAACAACTTGATAACTGCCTGCTTTCAATGCTTGACAAACATGCCCCAGCAACCAACTGCAGAGTATCAATTAAAAAGTGTTCTCCGTTGTATAGCAGTGTTAGGGACCAGCTTCGCACTGCTAAAAGAGACCGCCGTAAGGCTGAGAGGCTTTGGGTTTCCACCAAACTCACTATTCATAAGCAAATGTATGAAGCCACTAAGAAGAATGTCACAAACATAGTCCATGCAGCGAAATCAGCCCACTACAGTACTAAGATCACTGAAAGTTCCAACTGGCTAACCAGCTAATGTCAAGGAACAAATGTACACCACTTCCAACTACCTTCTCTCCAGTCGACCTTCCGGACCAGTTTGCAAATTTCTTCCGTGACAAAGTACAAACCATTAGAGATAAGCTTGACAACATAATTTCAATTGAGTCGTCGTCACCATACAGTTGCGATACAGAATTTCAGCGGCAACCGTTAGCAGCATTTGAACCGGTCTCTATGGATTTAGTACGAACAATCATGATGAAGAGTGCCCCAAAGTCATGTGAACTTGATCCGATTCCGACATCACTGCTACTTGAGTGCTTAGATCTAATATTGCCTTCACTAACTGATGTTATAAATACTTCTCTCTCATCCGGGGAATTCCCATCATTTTTCAAAACTGCCATTGTAAAGCCTCTGCTGAAGAAACCAACACTTGACCATAACGATTTAAAGAACTACCGCCCTGTTTCTAACCTCCCATTCATGTCAGAAATCTTAGAAAAAGTTGTTCTATCCCAACTTGTATCTCATCTGAATTCAAACAGCCTTTTTAGCGATCTACAGTCTGCATATCGCCCTCACCACAGTACCGAAACTACCCTTCTGAAAGTAGTTAACGACCTTCTCTCTGCTTTGGATAGTGGAAAGATTACAGTCCTCACCCTCCTTGACTTGTCTGCAGCATTTGATACAATAGACCATGATATATTGCTTCACCGTCTCCATCATGTATTTGGCATTCACGATACAGCCTTACTATGGTTCAAGTCCTACTTGGCCAACAGGACACAAATTGTGTCCGCAAATGGAAAACACTCCAGCCCAGTTGATCTATGTGTTGGCGTTCCACAGGGTTCTGTACTTGGACCTGTTCTCTTCATTATATACACTCAGCCGCTCTCAAGTGTCATAGATCGTCATCCAGTGTCTCACCAATTGTACGCTGATGACACCCAAATATACAAATCTAGCCACCTAACTGAAGTTGACGCTACCATCCAAGGTATAGAGAGGTGTATTTCCGATGTGAAATCATGGATGACATGTAACAAGCTGCAGATGAATGATGATAAAACTGAAGCCATTCTGATTACCACACAAAGACTTTCTCATTCACATCCTATACCTCAAACAATAAATATCAGCAACACCAACATTAAATTCACACAGTCAGTACGAAACCTAGGTGTTACTCTAGACAGTACACTCTCATTGCACCAACATGTCATGAACATATGCAAGGCTGCATACCTTGAGCTTAGACGGATCAGCTCCATTCGCAATTATCTTTCAGTTGATGCCACTAAAACACTTGTGTGTTCCTTAGTACTTTCAAGACTGGACTATTGTAACTCAATTCTATCTGGTTCATCTCAGTATCTACTCCAGAAACTTCAAAAAGTTCAAAACACAGCGGCTCGGATCATTCTTCGAGTGCCACGAACAGAACACACCTCTCCCCTGCTCTGTACCCTACACTGGCTACCCATTCGATCCAGAATCAAACACAAAATTTGTTCTCTGTGCTACGTTTCACTGACTGGCACCAGTCCAACATACCTATCGCACCTCACCCATGTGTACACACCAGCAAGATACTTACGCTCCTCTTCCGACACCCGTATTCTCATTATTCCCAATACCAAAATGAAGTCATACGGACAACGTTCTTTTGCATACCAGGGCCCAGCAACGTGGAACGAATTGCCCACTGAACTTAGACACAAAGACACAGTGATCTCATTCAAGAGTGCTCTTAAAACGCACCTATTTCGACTGCAAGAATAGACATAAAGACTTAATGTTTTCTTACCTTAACAATTTTCAGCATGTTTTTGTTTTCTAATTTCATGGTGTTTGTTTTTTCTTTCTTTTCGTAATCATATCATGATATATGTTTTTCTTTTTAGGTGTTATATAATGTTGTAGAGCGCTTAGAGCTTCTAAAGATTAGGGGCTATACAAAGTCCTCATTATTATTATTATTATTATAATTATTATTATTATTATTATTATTATTATTATTATTATTATTATTATTATTATAATTATTATTATTATTATTATTATTATTATTATCTCTCACCGTATTTACCGGTGAGAATACAATTATAGTTTAAGTATAAAAAACAGTAAAGAAAGTCAGCCAGTCAGTCAGGCATACATACATACATGCATGCATGCATGCATGCCTTCACACATGCATACATAAATACGTATCCCAATAAATAAAAAGATGAATATGGATTATTAGCTTCGTAGAAAGAAATTTTTCCCCCACCACCACTCCTTGCGCACAAAGTAATGCCAATGCCCCATCCCATTAAAGAAAAAGTTGTTTGATGGGAATTTGGGGCTGATACCGGACCTAGCTGATATCCCACAAACCCCACCCCACCTCCAGCAACTCCCCGTTGCGGGGGTTGCTTTGGCGGCTGCTACACGACTGAAATTAATCCAATAATTCGTAGTTTTAGAAATGTATGCAATCACTGTAATATTGTATCTCTCCCTCTCACTCTCTCGCTGTGTATGTCTGATTCCACTTTACATACATACATACATGCATGAATACATACATGCATACATACATACATACAT